>CM064573.1:72401976-72944476 GCA_032716605.1 Paralithodes platypus
AGCCTTTAATAGTATTTAATTGCCAGTGTTTTTGCTTATTGAATTACTGTTCAAAATCCGATACGTACTTCTTACGAGCATCCGAGAAGCATCTAACTTTTTTCAGAAGATTCCTTGCTCGATGCTTAAGGACTATTAATTCACGTAACATAATAGTGCCGATCCGAAGTAGAGGGTGGTGGACTTCTTAAGTTCATAGTCAAGGGTGGATTACTTCGGCTTCGGCCAACACTATTCTTTTGTGTTGTTGTTTCTTACTTCATTGTTTGATTGTTGACCAGACTATATAATTCCTGTCTCTTTATTAGTCTGTTGTTGAACACTAGTACCGAGTTCTTGTATACCCCGTTATAGCAGATTGAACTCTGGAGGGTATTGGTTTTTTGTTCGGCTGGCAGTACTCAGGGGTTGGGATCGTGTGTTTCCGTTGTGGCAGCGAGCCGTATTAGAGTCCTGATTGAGAGCCCTTGTGTACCCGAGTGCCAGTTCGTAACAAATGGCGACCTTGCTTAGGATTTTGTGAACAGTATAAATTTTTGCAGAGTTGTACAACATTTGTTTGTTTGTATTTTAGCGTGCATATTGAAGAATATTTTTTTTTGTATGGCAATTAGTAAAGCATTTAAGAGACTCCAGTTAATTTAGTAATTAGTGCTTACATAGGAAGTTTAACACTTTTGTCTCGAGATTTTTTTTGTGGACTTCAGTATGTCGTGCATTAGCACCGACGATGAGCGAGAGATGTCATTTGAAGGTGTGCCGTTAGTAACCAGTGAGGAGGATGCTAGAGTTTTTGTGAGTAAGCGGTACCACGTGACGGAGGAGAGGCTGACTGGGGTGGATGTTTGTGGCTTGCACCTGATAGCCAAGGTTTTGAGCATTTCCAATGTAGCAGGGATGTCCAAGGGGGAGCTGATTTCCTGGGTGTTGCGTGGGCGACATGGGGTTTCGGAGGAGAGGGCGTTTGGGGGGGTTCCTCCCCAGATCCCCTCTCACTCGACTCCCACAGTGCCGTCCACTCAGTTACCGGAGGTTAGCACTCTCCCACAGAGGGATGAGAATTGGCAGATTGGAGTGCCCTCGGGTGGTGCACGTGGTGGTTCCCCAGTTTTTGCCCCCCATCCTTCAGTAGTGGCAGCTCCATCTTCCTGCCTGTCTCCAGATATGGTATTTAGACTTGAGCTTGCTAAGATTGAGGCTAGGAAGCAGGAGATTGAGGCTAGGAAGCAGGAGAATGAGACTAGGAAGCAGGAGGATGAGACGAGGAGGCAGGAGGATGAGACGAGGAGGCATGAGATTGAGGTTAGGAGGCATGAGGCTGAGCTTAGGTACGACTCGGAGAAATATTGTGCTAAATTAGATTTAGATAAGACTTGTGCAGAGTCGACAGGGACTCGGATGGGCCGTGAGGGCCAAGTAAGAGAACAGTCCTAGGCCCCACTAGTCAAATTGGTGCCGGTATTTAGTGAAACTGAAGTCACAGAATTTTTTAATCGTTTTGAGAAGAAGTGTAGGAGCATAATTGGCCTGAAGAGAAGTGGGCAGCTCTAGTCTCCTCAAGACTTACGGGTAAGGGTCTGAAGGCTTATGATGCACTGCCTTTAGAGTCTTGCATTGACTACCCAGAATTGAAGAGAGCTGTCCTACGGGCTAACGAGTTGCAACCGGAAACATATCGATTGAAGTTTCGGGGTGTTACAAAGACTAGGGAGGCGACCTTTCTTGAACATGCCCGGGATTTAAAAGATGCACTTAAAAACTGGACACTTTCTGAGAAAGCTGAGACGGCAGAACAGTTGACTGAGCTGTTTCTGCTCGAGCAGTTTTATAAGTGTACTGGTGCAGAAATGACTTTAACTATTAAAGAAAAGAACCCAAGAACTCTTCAAGAGGCAGCTGAGATGGCTGACCTCAGGTTGTCGCTAATCAGGGGATGTGAATCTGTAAAGCGTGTTGATGCAGTTCCCAAGGGGCGCGATACTCCAAACCCTCGAGCTCAGGACAATCACTATAGATATAAACCTCAGTTTAAAAGCCAAGATACCAGGACTGAACCAAAGACTACAGCCGTCCCATTACAGAAGGGTCAGAACTCCGCCCACTTATCGGAAGAGACCGATAGGGGAAGTGGAATGTTTTCATTGTAGAAAGAAGGGGCATTATGCAAAATCTTGTCCTAGTAAGCCGCCAGCTGCAGCCGTGTCTTTGGTGCGCAGCATAGGTGTGGCTGAAATGTCATCTGGATTTACCCAGGGTAGTTTGCCAGCGGCAGGGTCACAGGCTATGTATAAGACTCTGGAAGGCTCGTCCCCTGTCCGTGATGTCTTTTGCGCCCATAGAGGGACCGGTAGGGTAAGTTGGGCGGGTTGCCAGCATAAGGTGGAAGTTTTGCGTGATACTGGAGCTTCACAGACACTTTTGAAGAATTTCACGGGGCGACCAATTAATGCGGCACGGGTGGTTGTTGTTCAGGGTATTAATGCGACCAGGTCATACCCGTTGGTTCGTGTGGAGCTGGAAGTTGATGGTGTGATTAAGGACTTAGATGTTGGGATCGTTGAGAAATTGCCAGTGGAGGGCGTCGACCTTCTTCTCGGCAACGACTTTGCGGTGCCTACTTTAGACGTTCCACCCTTAGTCGTTGCCAAGAGGCCGGCCAACGTGAGTAGGGAGGAACAAGAGTGGGTAGTGAGTTGTCAACACCAACAGATGGCATGTGTGGTAACTCGTTCCCAAGCATTTAAGGTATCACAGCCTATTTCCCAGGCCACAGAACAGCGGAGGAAGGGAATTAAGGAGAAGCGGAAGGCTGGGAAAAGTTTGAAGAGTTTAGAACCAGTGGCTCTCCCAAAAGACCCAATAGCAGGACCTTTGACCGAGTCTGTTGTAACTCCAGTGCCTAACACAGTTGATAAAGTAGTGGAGGAGGCAGAGACTCAGAGACGGCACCGTTACCTGCAGCGAGAAAACCGGATGTCTAAGTTGGATGTCCGGGGAGGGCATGAGTTGTTGACCAAGCAGTTAGACATGTTGGCTCCCACAGACATTCGAAAGTTGCAATTAGAGGATCCAGAGGTTTTGCAGTGTACCAATGGGGCTGTGGAGTTAGAAGAAGATAGGGATGCAAAGGCAGGGGATTTTTTTTTCTTTAATGGAATTTTATACCACCGATATCAAGATCCTAAAAGGAACTGGGAGGGCGGATCAGGTACAGTTGACCAGCTGGTCGTGCCAGAGGGCTGCAGGGAAAGTTTGCTTAGGTTGGCTCATGATTCTCCATTATCAGGACATTTGGGTGCCAAGAAAACGGTGGCGGCTTTGGGGAAATTGTTTTGGTGGCCGGGGATGAAGTCTCATGTGCAGTCATGGATAAACTCATGTGATATTTGTCAACGTGTCGGGAAACCGAACCAAGTTATTCCTAAGGCTCCGTTACACCCTATTCCTGTGATTGGGCCACCCTTTAGTAAAATTATTGTTGACATGGTTGGTCCACTCCCTCCCACTAAGGCTGGAAATAAATTTTTGTTAACCATAATGGATGTTGCCACTAGATACCCCGATGCATACCCTATGAAAAATGGAATGGCTAAGACGGTAGTCAGTAACTTGTTGTGGTACTTCTCAAGGTACGGGTACCCGGAGGAGATTCAGTCTGATCAGGGATCTAATTTCACCTCCAACATGTTCAAGCAAACAATGCAACAGCATGGGATACGAGCAGTAGTATCGTCAGCGTATCACCCTGAGAGTCAAGGGGTGCTTGAGCGGTGGCATGCTACACTTAAAAGTATGCTCAGGTGTTGTTGTGCTGACAACGGTATGGATTGGGATCTTGGATTGCCTTATGTGCTGTTTGCTGCTCCGGAGGTACCTGGTGAGAGCCTGGGATTTAGTCCAAACGAGCTGATTTTTGGACACCGTGTCAGGGGCCCCCTTAACATGCTGAAAGAAATTTGGGAGGGGACTGTGCAGCCTTGTCCATTATTAAAGTATGTGCTTGAAAGCCGTGAGCGCATGCTTAAGAGTCTGGAGATGGCCGGTAGAAATTTGACAGAATCACAAGCTTTGATGAAGGACAGGTATGATCGCAAAGTGAGGCTCCGGAAGTTCACTGTAGGACAAGAGGTATTAATTTTGTTGCCTTTGGTTGGTAACCCCGTCTCTGCGAAGTACACTGGACCTTATAAAATTGTAGAACAAATTTCAGACTTAGATTACCTTGTTTCCACTCCAGACAGGAGGAAAAAGAACCAGTTATGTCACGTGAACCTTATTAAAGAGTATGTGAGGCGCCCCTCTGAGCCTCTCACTGTCCCTGTGTTGGCTTGTTGTGGCCGTGGTGGAGAAGGAGAGGGGGACAGTCAAGCTTCGGAGGAGGATAGCTGGGATCAACATGTTTCAGCGGATCAGTGGGCGGGGAACTCGAGCCTAAGGGCTGACGAGGCTATAGCTCATTTGCCTGAGCCGCAGTTTGATGCTATCCGTCAGTTGTTCGGTTCATACCCCACTGTATTTGCTGAACACCCAGGCCTCACTACTCAGGCTATGCATGATGTTGACGTGGGGGACCATATACCCTTTAAGTCAATCCCGTACCGTGTGCCCCCCATAAAACTACCAGCTCTGAGGGATGAGTTGGAGTATATGCTCGGTAGAGGGTTGATAGAGAAAGGCACAGTTAAGTGGACTTCCCCCGTAACACTGCAGCCTAAGCCAGATGGCAAGGTACGCTTTTGTATTGATTTCCGTAGGTTAAACGGTTTGACTCCAACTAACCCATATCCTCTTCCTCGGGTTGTTGTTGTTGTTGTTGTTCCCCAAGCTGCCTGGCCGAACAGCCCCAAGGCCCCGAGCAAGGCCACAACCGAGCGCCCCCACAGAACCCTCCCCGTCTACCACAATAAAGCCTGGGTGACCGAAGCCACTCCATGGCGCGGAGCTGAGGAGGGTGCGGAAATGCCCGGGAAACCAAAGCCCCACCCAGGGCCCTGTGTCCCTCAGCAATTATGAAGAGAAAGTTGAGGGGCAAGGAAAAAATGTGACGCTTTGGCTTCCAATCTTGGTAGATTGGGAGGTCAATCCACGTTAGAGACGCCGTCACTTGAGATCTAGAAACTATATAAGTAAAAGGAACAGTCAGAGTAAGCTATGGATATGGCAGAGATTGCTCAGTTCTCACTCTGATAGACCAGCCCATCACCACATGACTAGACCAATCCTCTCAGCATCAGCTAGGAAAGGCCCTAGAAAGCCGCCTTTGGCGGGGGGATAGCTCCCCTATTTCAACCCTTTTCGGGGTTGGGCACCCGCCCGGGTTGATGATCGTGTTGACAAAATTGGTAATGCTCGTTTTTTGTCTAAAGTAGATTTAGTAAAAGGTTACTGGCAAGTACCTTTGTCCGAGCGTGCTAAAGAGGTATGTGGTTTTGTTGTGGACGGGAGTACCTACCGGTGCAATGTTATGCCATACGGACTTAAGAATGCACCAGCAACGTTTCAGAACCTGATGAATGAAATTGTAAAGGACATTCCAAATTGCACGTATATTTGGACGATGTAATAATTTATGATGACGACTTTGAGAGCCATTGTGAGCACCTTGAGACCTTGTTCCGGAAACTTAGTGAAGCAGGTCTGGTAGTAAATTTGGCAAAGTGTGACTTCGTAAAAGCCACTGTGCAATACCTTGGGTTTGTAGTGGGAAAGGGACAGGTGTGCCCTCCTCATAACAAGGTACAGGCTATCAATAAATTTCCGCACCCAACAACCAAGAAGCAGGTTATGAGATTCTTGGGTATGATAGGCTACTACAGACGCTTCATAAAAGGTTACTCAACGGTGTTGGCACCTCTCACAGATTTGTTATCTAAAGACAAAAAGTTTTTGTGGGCACCTGAGTGTGAAAAGGCTTTCACTTTGGTGAAACATTTGCTATGTACTCACCAGATACTCAGGGCCCCAGACTTTAACAGGCCTTTTCAGCTGGCAACAGATGCTAGTGGTGTAGGGGCTGGTGCCGTCTTGCTACAGACAGACAATGAAGGTGTGGAACACCCAGTAAGTTTCTTTTCTAAGAAGTTCAATGCTGCACAAAAGAACTATTCTACAATAGAAAAGGAATTACTGGCGATTGTGCTGTCGCTCAGGCACTTCGAGGTGTATGTTCCAGCCTATGGCCCAGTCGTGGTTATCTACACTGATCATCACCCTTTGAGATTCCTGAATCAATTTCACAATCGCAATATGAGACTGACCAGGTGGTCTTTGATGTTGCAGGAGTATAACCTGGACATCCGTCATATTGCTGGATGTGACAATGTGATCGCGGATTGTTTATCAAGGGTGGATGATCAGTCGTAGGCTATCACAGGTATGTGGGTTTGAGTGGAGGAAAATAGGCTGCCCTTATAGTGCAGCCGGGAAAAACATATTAAAATATAATATCATATAAAAACTCTTTCTTTTGATATAGGTAATCGTATAAGTTTGTCATAGCCTATAGAGTTTGAGTAGTCCACGAACTATCAAACGGCTGAGCTGCTGTAAGCTCGCTCTGGGATCATGATATTGTGTGTTTTTGCTATTGTTGGGAGGAGTTATAAAATGTGAATTTTTTTTTTGGTTAATAATAAGATGTGTTTTGGTGATAAACTCAGCTTTGTTTTAGTGCCATGCGGTCGCTGGGTGTGAGGGGCTTGATGGGGTTCTGTGTTTGTCAGATTTTAGCTCAGGGTTGAGCGAGTAAAATCTTGGGGGAGGTGTGACGCATGTCCACGTGTGAGCATGCTGTACAGAACGCCTAGTCATGCCCCACTCTCGCTAGGATCGTCAGGGCAGGAACTTTGGCTGTAGTCTATGTAGAGTTTCCTAACTTTGTTCGTGTGAGCCGTTGTACTATAAGTATTATGAATATGTATTTTGTTTTCATCTGAGTCAACGAGTTCTATTTTATATCATTAGTTATAAGTATTGTGTGTAAAACTTATTTGTAATAATGGGAAGAGAAACAGCCACCGTTGGGGGTCAGTGGGTGCGCCAGGCGGGAGGTGGGCCTAACTCACTAGCACTCCCCCCTCCCCTCAGTACTAGGGGAGCCTTTGTCTATCCCAGAGGAGAGAGAGAAATTACGTAATGGTTGTTGTAGTAGTTCACGTTGGGCTCACTAGAGGGCCGGGTATAAAAGGGAAGTCTAGCCATTTTTTCATCAGAACTCATTAGGCAGAGCGACTTCTCATTTCCCTTGCTAACTATATATATTCTTCTGACTGATGGGAACTTTCTCTACTACCTTACATTCTTATCTCCTCTTTTCCCTGCCCTGTTTAACTTCCATGGTCCCATTGGTGCAGAGCTAGTCAGCCAACGTATTATCGCTTGAGTTCTCACGAGATACTTGCCTATTAGATAGCCTATTTTGGAAGGGTTAACTTAGAATAGGATTGATTTATGTTTGTTGCACTTGTATATGCATTTCCTTGTATTATTATTATTATTCCTGTTTTCTGCTAGTCTAGGTAATGTTAGACTGGGGTAAGGCTTTTCTGTGTTACGAGTTGTTGTTTGATGCAGTGGTTAAGCGATAAACCTGCATACTCGTTTCGGTTCAGTGAAGCCTAGGTTGTCTTCGCGGCTGACTGTGTTGAGTTAATAATTTACAGTGCGTGAGGGCAAGAGCCTAACCACCCTGTATTTTTATTAACAGTTTGTTTTTACTTTGTCAAGGAGCCGGGAGAAAACCAGATACAAGGGATCTGGATTTCTCAAAGTGCACTTGTTAGTTTTAACGTAATACTTTAAACAGTCGTGAGGACTTCGCTAGGCTACGAGCCGTTTTTGCTCAGTCACTGCTACCTTTTTTGCCTACAGTACCCCAGCTAGACTTTACTCGATTAGTAGATACAGAATAGTATTGAAGCTTTCCTTATGTATGATATTGTTTATGCACTATTGATTTCATGTGTTGCAAGCTTGGCTACTTTAGTGATTAGTGGCCCACGAGCACAATCCGAGTAGGCTATTGCCGTTGCATTTGCGGAGTACTTCCTTTTAATGTTTGCCATTTACTATTGCATATTATTTTAATTGTTCTTATGCCAATTTAAGCCTTTAATAGTATTTAATTGCCAGTGTTTTTGCTTATTGAATTACTGTTCAAAATCCGATACGTACTTCTTACGAGCATCCGAGAAGCATCTAACTTTTTTCAGAAGATTCCTTGCTCGATGCTTAACCCTTAAAAAGCGGCTCACCACTTAAGTCGAGTTAAATAAAGCTGGACTATGTGGCGGCGCTCGACATAGATCGAGTGGCAATTTCAGCACGTAATGTGGCTGAGAGAGAGACAAGTGGTGGCAGGAGACTAGCGAGCGTATGACTGCTCCAGACCACCGCGGCGAACCTACTGACACAAATCTCAGCTCCCTCCTCCCTCTCTCACTCGCTACATACTCAATTATGTACCGAAAGTACCGAATTACCTGCTTTTTGCACTCGCGTTGCACGGTTATTGCAAGAAAACTATCCATCATACAAGGATCGTTATGGTGTCATTCGAAAGCTCTGTTTATGCCCTTTCAGGGATATATACTTGTTTTACGTTCTGGGTCTTATTTAGGCATGAAAATGATCACGTAAACAGCCCTATTTTGGCTAAAAACACCCCGCTGGGCGGTACACATAAATAAACCGCATAGGCCGCTCGTAAGGTGTTAAGGACTATTAATTCACGTAACATAATAGTGCCGATCCGAAGTAGAGGGTGGTGGACTTCTTAAGTTCATAGTCAAGGGTGGATTACTTCGGCTTCGGCCAACACTATTCTTTTGTGTTGTTGTTTCTTACTTCATTGTTTGATTGTTGACCAGACTAGATAATTCCTGTCTCTTTGTTAGTCTGTTGTTGAACAGTAGTACCGAGTTCTTGTATACCCCGTTATAGCAAATTGAACTCTGGAGGGTATTGGTGTTTTTTGTTCGGCTGGCAGTACTCAGGGGTTGGGATCGTGTGTTTCCGTTGTGGCAGCGAGCCGTATTCGAGTCCTGATTGAGAGCCCTTGTGAACCCGAGTGCCAGTTCGTAACACATTGATGTTATACAATTATCTTATTCGTTAAAAAAAATTCTTTTGTGGTAACTATTATTGCTTATACAGTTTATTCTATTTTGAACATGTAGGCATCGGACACTGAGGAATTTGTTTGAAAGTTTTCGAATTTCATTCGTTTCTAGCTAAATAAAGCCGTATGCGATATTTATTTGTGAATTATTGTTTACACACATGTAGTTCTGCAATATTATATTAGGCTGGCCTTTAGAGAACTGATTGCTATGGAAAGCAAAAACTAACGTTGATACATCCAAACCATCAAGGGTTCGAGCTGTTCGAGCCACCTGTGCTAAATCGGAGTGGAGTGTTCTTGTGTGCGTTGCCACGTTTACCTGTCATCCAGAAAGACCCGGGATACCAATATTTCTGAGTTGAAGGGGGCTTACTTTTATGGATTGAGACTACATCCCTTGCCAGTATTTCCAGAAAATAATTTACCTTTTCCTTTATATTTGACAAGTTAGGTCCCTAGCCATACCGGTACGTACGGTACGCATAATTCTTACCCATATTTCACATCTTTTAATTCATTACTTTACAATTTTGTCATATTCAACTAGCCATAAGTGACGCTATAATTGAGGAATAACACTAAGATGCCTTTAACTCCTTCAGCATGATGACGTCTTTATATCTTTGACTTTGGCTATAATTAACAATATTATGCAGTTAAACCCTTCCCGCCCGGGCTGCCTTTCTAAAGGACAGAGCTCGTATCCGGTCGAGTGGAAAGCACGCTCACATGTGAATCTGCAAGACCCGGGAACGAATCCCTGCCACGGCGGACATTTAGTGGGTGTGGTAGTACGCCCTAGCATGTTTCAATTGCTCGCACCCAGTCAGGGAACATCCTGACGACGTATACAGACTAAACACTCATAACAAAGCCACTTCAACAGCTTCCTCTCTCTCCAACACCCCTTCTCCCCTCTCTACACGCTTCAGAAAAATAGGAAAAGTAGAATGTAAATACGAGGTGCCGTTGTAAAGGCTTATCCCTCAATACTTCATCTTATCTGATCTGAACAAAAGCCTATCTCCCTTAATATAAAAGCTACAATAATGAAAGTACCATAAAATTGTGCGCCTTTCCTTGCTGCGTAGACTGACATTGAGTAGAGCTCTCTAGCTCAACTGGTTCCGGAGTTATGGCGATGTTAGTGGAGGTAACGTTTGCCGCGTATTTACCGTGGCGCGTCCGAACACTCAACCGCGTCCCCGGCTACGACGCCCTGTTGCACTCGTCGCCCACCCGTAATTATGCCGGGAAGCGATTTGAGAGGTTTTATTGTTTATTATGCCTTTTATTATAGTTATTATGTTATTTTCACTCAATACAGTTATTTTTATGAAGTTATTTGTGTCTCTGTCACTTATACTTAGTTTTATTGTTATTATTATAGTAGTTATAATTATTATACTGGACTATGTTAATTGATAGTGTCATTTTCACTTTTATGTATTGTTAGGTAAGCTAATAATATATATAGTGTCACTTTCACTTGTTCATATTGTTATGAAGGCACTTATTATTACTTATATGCGTCTCTTTCACTTATACTTAGTTTTATTATTATTATAGTGTCACTTTCACTGGACTAAGATAATTGATAGTGTCATTTTCACTTATTCATTGTTAGAGGTAAGCTATAATATATATTTTAGTGTCACTTTAACTTGTTCATATTGTTATGAAGGCACTTATTATTAGTTATTTGTGTCTCTTTCACTTTTATTCATTATTTTATATTATTATTAGCCTACATTTTAGTGTCACTTTCACTGTTATTGTCACAGGCACTTCAATAGTGGAGTAGAGTGTGGAAGTCGTTGAAGCACCGTCCAGCGCATAGTGCCACTTCACACTCGAGGCATTTCCATGTGGTTTTGCTTACTTTATGGGGTCTGCGAGTTGTGTGGCTCTACACATGGCACCTCTTCTGACTCCTAACTCTACTACCTGGTGCTTTGAAAGGAAGGGGGTGGAGCTGGTGCTTCCTGAAGGAGTCGGCACACCCCGCGCGGTCCAGCTGGCCTGGTCCTTGTAGTGGTCTCCCAGGTTCCGCATGTTTAGCCAGGAGCTCAAGTATCACCTGTTTGTGGAACTTCCGCAGGACTTGTACTTCTTGACTCCGGGAGTCCTCAGACGGTAGATGTTGTAGGCATTGAGGACCGACATATCTACCATATGCAGAATAAACTTCTTATACCACCTGCAAGAAGTTCGCAGGCAGTCGATGAAGCCCATCTGCATGTCGGACTTGTCGACGAGGCACATGTTGAGGTTATAATCCAGGACAACAGCTGGTTTCTGGACGGGGTTTTTTGTTCTTCGGTCACCTTCCCTGTGGCGACCATCTCGGCCTTGTGGCATGTGGTGAGGAGGTTGACCTTCCGCTGGTCATGCCAGTGGATGGAGAGGATGGGGCCACTCTTCTTGTGGAAGATGTCCGTCTTCTTTGTCTTTGTTGGGTAGCTTGGCATGCCCCTCCTTTTGGCCTTGACTGCGCGACAGTTCCGGTCTTGCGGTCGTGGAGGTACTTTGTTAGGATGGGCGACATGTAGTAATTGTCGGTGTAGAGAATGTGGTTCTTATGGAAGTGTTTCTCCACTGATTTATATTGAAAACAAAATGTCAGTGGTAGTTTGGGATGCAATGCTTCACTAGAGGGTTGACCCATTAAGTCAGTGTATGGGTCATGTGCAACTTGGGCCCGCCTTGCTGACAGTATGGTCGATAAAGACATTGCAGTTTCTTGAGAAAGAATACAGGGCGATAATCGTTCATGAGAGGGAGTGGCAGCAGCTTAAAAATAAATGTGTGTTTGTGTAAGAGAGTAGTAGCTATATAGAAAGAGGGAAATGCAGTGACCACAAATATTCAACCCTCCCCCATCCCTCCATCCTTACCCACACATTCCCTTCCTTCACCTCTCCCCATCCCCTCCCCTTCCCTCTTCCTTCCACTTTCCTCTCTCCCCCCACATCCACCTATGTAAACCTCCCCTCCTGTAAACCTCCCATATAAACCTCACCTCCTATAATTATAGTCCCTCATGCTACTATTACATGAGTTACATGATGTAATATTTTGTACATATTTTTGTCCTGAAAATAACATAATCATAAGACATAATTGGCTGGTTTCCATTTAAAGTTAAGCATATTTAGAATGTAAAGCGGCACAAATTGCCAAGGTTTCTTTAGTTTTGTATAGAGTCATTTAGCTTTGAGGAAACATGCCGATTATATTAGGTAAGGTTATATATGATTTATGGCCGAGTCAGGAAATCAGACGAAGTGGTATATTTCATGTGAGAGTTATCTCTAACGAACTAGTAACTAAGTATACTATTTAAAATAAGGCATCATTTGCTGATATATTGTGTGCATACTGATAACCAGGATTTTTTTCTCAAACTAATGGTAGATTTCTAACAACATCCTACTTTAATCCTTAGCACTATTTTGACACTTGTCTTTTTAATCATTTTACTCTCTTAATAGGGTATTTCCTTTCTTACTACAACAATAGTTTTATATTATATATTTTGTGTTTAATGTTTTTTCTTTTCTTTTCGCGTTTATTCTTTGTGCTTATTTGTAAACACTATTTTTATTTTATTGTATTTGTATTTTTTTCTGTTGCAGTCACTGTCTTGTAATGTAGCCTGATCTTCTGTACCTTTGCATTATACCATGTGAGTTAAATAACTTTTCTTACTCCTTCTATTTCTAACGCTACTCATAGGACATTTACATTTTCACCTTTATCGGAAAGATGCTCATCCCTTAGGAAGTAATGATAGATAGACTCAGTATTAGGGAATAGGTAGATAATTAAGATAATAAGACAAGATGCCAGTAACTCGGTACCAGTCGGGGAATAATCCTGATGAAAGACAAAACGCAGTGAGAGATGCAGTACAAATGAACCGTGAACCAGACCATGTAGTTAATGGGGATGTACAAGCAAACCCTGTTAGAGAAAATGCAGATAATAACAATCACCAACTGCAGCCTGCAGAAGAAAATGCAGGAATCAATAATTCGCAAGACAACAGAGGTGTGGAACAAAATAATGAAAATGGTGTAAAAGAAGATAATGAGAGAGAAATTATCGAAAATCGTGAACAGAACGAACGACCTCGTAACGTAAACATGAATGGTGGAGAATGGATGGGACATTCTGGTGACGGACTCACAACATTAGTGACTGAAATGTATACAGAAGTGATACAATGGCAACATAATAAGTTTGAACTACCGATTTGGGAAGCCGCAAAAGACAATGTCATGCTGGGGGAACTCATACGTTTGATCCTATGTTATGTTCAGGATGCCCCTTTGGTGCACGTGGCAATCAAGATAGCTTCTTTCATTCCTCAGTTGTTCCTTCAAAGAAAAAGACCAAAGGCAAAACTGAATGAGAATATTAAAGCGCTGAAACAGAGAATGGAGTGGTGGAAAAATTGGGAGTTAGACAAAATTCTTAGCCAAGTACGAGCAATCCAGCAAAGACTGAACACAAAACAACGAAGAAAGAGGAAGCCAGATGATATGGCACAATCAGTGGGAAATAGCATGAGGATTGGTAAAGTGGCACAGGCAGTCAGAATGGTCACTGGGGAAGCCTCAAGTGGGGTGCACGAAGTAAATCAAAACATCTTGGACCAGCTAAAGGATAAAAACCCAGAAGCAAAACCAGCAAGTGATGATGCCAAACGAGAAGGGGAATATGTTCCTCCAGACCCGGTGATATATGAGAAAATAACTGGAGACCTCGTATGGAGAAAGGCGCTGAAAACACAGGGAGGAGCAGGTCCATCAAGTGTAGATGCTAAGACTTGGAGGATCTTCCTTAGTCAAAACAAATTTGGTTCAGCCGCGAGTGACCTTTGTGAAGCAATAGCAATGCTTGCAAAGAAACTTGCATCACCACGATGCGTGAGCATAGAAGCTCTGACAGCATGTCGCCTGATACCTTTAAATAAGAATCTAGGAGTTAGACCAGTAGGCGTTGTGGAAGTTCTTAGAAGGATTATAGGAAAAGCAATCATGTCCGTATTTGGAAAAGATGTACAAAGAGCAGCGGGCCACTTACAAGTATGTGCAGGACAGCAAGCCGGAGGAGAAGCAGCAATACATGCAATGGGGAAGGTGTATGATGACGAAGATTGTGAAGCGGTACTGCTAGTGGATGCAACAAATGCCTTTAACACCATTAATAGGGAGGCAGCTATTCACAACATCAAGATCAAATGCCCGAGAATCATAAAGTACGTACAAAACACTTAATAGGAGCCAGCTAACCTGTATATAGTTGGAAGTACAAAGAAGGAAGAAATGAAAATTCTCAAATAAAATGAAGGAACAACGCAAGGAGATCCAGTGGCAATGGCAATGTACGCACTGGCACTGTCTATTCTGCAGCAGAAAATAAAACATGAGGCAACCCGAGTGAAACAAGTGGCGTATGCTGATGACCTCACAGGTGCAGGAAGAATAAGGGATCTCAAAGAATGGTGGCGGAGAGTACAATCGGTTGGCGCAGTCATTGGGTACCATCCTAATGCTAGTAAATCTGTACTAATAGTGAAAGAAGACCAGTATGAAGAAGCGTTGCAGACTTTTGATGGGACAGGAGTGAAGATTACAAAGGAGGGTCAACGCCATTTGGGAGCAGTAATAGGCACAGAGGAATGCAAGAGAGTCTATGTGCGAAAAAAGGTAGCGGAGTGGGGAAGGGAAGTGAAAACCCTGGTAGACATTGCGAAATCTGAACCACATGCTGCATATACTGCCTTCACATATGGTGTTAAGCACAGATGGACCTTTCTTATGAGAACGGTGCCTGCCATTGAACAGATGCTCCAACCGCTGGAAGAAGCAATCAGAGGAGCATTCATACCTGCTTTACCAGAGATGGAAGGCATCATGCAAGAGCTAAGAGATCTATTAGCTCTTCCGCCAAGATTCGGAGGTATGGGGATCATAAACCCAGTGGAGGCGGCACCTCATGACTACCATAATTCCCTTAAACTTACCACGTCTCTGACAGAAAAAATATGGGAGCAAAATGAAAATGATTAGGTGGACGAAGAGGAACAACGAAATGCAAGACAGGAAATTACAAAGAGCAGAGAAGAGAGACAGAAACATAGCCTAGAACAAATTAAGACCGAATGTAGTGAAGAACTGAAAATGAGAGTTGAGATGGCACAAGACAAATTGGCTCAGTTCATTACCAATAAAGGAAAAAGGCTTCAGCTTAAATAAACAAGAATTCAATGATGCCGTAGCCTTGAGGTATGGGTGGCCAGTTTCGAACCTGCCGCTAAAATGTGCATGTGGTGAAATAAACAACTCTGACCACCGTATGACCTTTAAGAAAGGAGGATTCATCTGTATCCGGCATGATGAAGTACGAGACATCACTGCACAAATGCTGGACGAGGTGTGCCATGATGTCGAATCGAACCGGAACTTCTGCCTATGGATGGACAGCGCTTGGCCCACAATACTGCAAATACTTGAAATGAAGCAAAAGTGGACGTAAGTGCTCGAGGTTTTTGGACGAGGGTACAACATGCTTTTTTTTACTTCAGAATCTTCAACCTAAGAGCACAAACATATTGTGAGCGAGGACTCAAGGCGGCATACTTGAGAAACGAAAGTGAGAAAAAAAACGCTTATGAAGGAAGAATTTTGAACAGGGATCAAGGAAGCTTTACTCCTCTGGTCTTCTCATCGTCGGGAGGAATGGGACCTTCTGCAAGTGTCTTCTATGCCAGATTAGCTGAACAAATATCGGAGAAAAAGTGCCAGCATAGAAGCCAAGTTATAACTTGGATGAGATGCCGGCTCTCTTTCTCTCTTCTCAGGTCTGCACTCCTATGTCTCAGGGGTACAAGGTCCTCCCTCTACAGAGGACAAGAGTGAGAGACTTGGACTTTGAAATGGTCGTGGTGGAATTGGGGAACAACTAGGTTGATTGTAGGGAGGTACTGGTACAATAAGATAAACTATAATGTAACTAGAATAAGTAAGATTGTACACCACTTTGTAACTCTCACCTTAAAAAAAATAATAATAATAAAACAAAAGGAAACATGCTTACATTACTGAAATGTTTGTGGATATGCAGTAATGCAAGTAATGGTCACTCTTCTGTAAATCTAAAATGGCTTACTTAAGAATGGGAAAGGGGTGGGACCTTTTTTTTTTTTTTTTTTTAATGGAAAACAAAATATGGTATGACATTCGAATAGGCTATATTAAATAAGGCAGTTGACACGAATTATTAAGTCGAACATAAGGCGTGGAAGTTTGTAAGACAAAGCAGACTATAATTATTTAAACATGACACATTTATAGAACTAATATGTCTATATCTATATTAATCACGTGCGATGTAGCTTAAGGGGTCATTGTGTAGTATAGGTGACTTTCAATATCATAGAGCGGAGGACCTTGGTGAATCTTAGTTAGACCATAAATAGAGACTTTTTATTAACCCTTGCGGTACCGGGAACATCTTTCATATTTCATATTTCACTAAAGCTATATTCAGACTATTATATGCAGATAAGAAAGGGGCTGTGGTAGCCAAGGTATTATTTGCGATAGTCTGTAACATTTAAATAGTAGACGCCCTTGTTTAGCGTAATACAATCTTCTAATATTTTCCAGCATATGATGAAAAGAATATCGCCGGTACTGAATGAGTTAAACCTCATAATCATAGCGTTAATTGGATGACGAGATTCATGCCCATACCATTTTAATAAACACCAACCAATGATACTAATAATAAACCCAACAACCTAATGAATCATGAAGTAGGATATAGATGTAATGGCTAAGGAATCTTTTAAATAATGTAAATGTGGGAATTCACCTAATACAAATAAGATTATAGTTGGCATTTATTATTTATAATATGTAATGTCCAGTTAGTTTATATGTGTTTCAGCATAATTAATATTGGGTCAAACAGATCATACGATAAAAAATTAAATTATTATTTATTATAATAATAATACAAAATTATGATGATGATGATGATGGCTATAGGAAAAGTAAGAGATTAGAGAGTTTTGGATAGAGGAAGAATAAGTTGAGAAATAGGAAGTACAGTAGAAGATAATAGTACTTGGGCTCAATCAAGTTGCTCCATTGTCTATTTGTTGTCGTTGAGACTCGTGTGGTGCAAGCACTGATATAATAATACAATTAGGCTGTCCTCCACATATATTGATTTACACTGGAGTGGTAGAGGTATTGTTTAACACGCAACGAAAATGTTTTGGGTTTGATTATCGTCTTGTCCAACAATAAGAGTACCGGTAAAGTTTTAGGTTTACCATGCAACACGTATTTTAACTAAGATCACTATTGATATAGCCTTATAAATAAACGGTTGTATATATTTGTAAACATGTTTTTTTTCCCTAAATATTATTATATTTTTGTGTAGCTACTAGCTGTATACATGCACCATCAATTCGCTGAATATAATTCTCAATCCAATATTCCTCAAATTCATGCTATGAAGAGTACTGTAAATGCAAGGTTTGGTTACATATTGTAAAATACCGGTACCCTATTCTTTCTTTCACATGAAATTAATAGATATAGATAGATAAATGATATACACAATTTTCACGTGTTCGTATATAACTTATACGCGAAGAGTGTCCATGTAGGGCCGAACCAGGAACAAAAACCAAAAACCAAAAGAAATAAAAATATAATAACTCTTCGCTCTGTGTTTTATTTATGGTACTTAACCAGCTACCTGCTAAATAAGAACAAAATAAAGACAAAAATAAAGAGTTTTTAGAGAGTCCTAAGCTAAAGTGTTTGTTGGGGTTTCACCATATACTAAATTCCCCAGGCAGTTTGTTTCAAAATTTATCATGATAATAATATGATGTAGTGTAGATATTGTTAATTTGAGTTATAGGTTGCTTATTAACAAATTACGGACGTGCACTTCATTAAACCACATAATTAAACGTAATGTATGAACAATTCAGTTACAAACAAAAGAAGAATAGATTTATAAATAAATATATAAATAAATAAATATATAAATAAATGATATGTAAATAAATAATATATACATATGGAATAACTTCACATTATGAGCGAGTCATTTTCTGATGTAACCGATCGAACAATGTGCGTTATAATATGCTAGAATGCGGGCTTGATGTGGCACTATACTAAGTCAGTGAGGAAATCTTAATGCTCTGGGTACCCGAGTTTACTTGAATATATTGCTTGTGGTTTGTGTGCTGCAGGAAATCCAGAAATGTACAGGAAATTAATCCAAGTCTGTTGAAGCTACTGGCAATTAACTTAAGTTTAATAGAGGTAGGGTATGTTGATGTAAGTGGCTGTGTGTGTGTGTGTGTTTGCATATTTTATTTCCTGTGTGCAGTGTCAGTGTGTGTGTGTGTCTGTGTGTGTGTGTGTGTGTGTGTGTGTAAAATCTGCTGCGTGTAGGTAATGGTGAATTTCTGAAGACTAAATGTATCTTACTATATAAAATATATCAAGCTTTTGAATTTATTTGCTTATGAAAGTATACGCCGGTTCAGGTTATATATCATAATCAGTCAGTCAGTACCCAGCCTTTATTCCCACATGGGATAGGGAGAATCAGCAAGACACACGATAAAGGAAAAAGAGGTGACAGGAGAAGAACACATATAATAGTTTGCCCACAAAAAGCAAGCACACAAGCATTCAGATGCACCAATCACGTATCAGCCCCCGAAATCAATGGTTTCACCCCAGATAATAGAGCATTGCATAACATACATAAATTATGGATGAATGAGGAGTACATGAATATTCTAGTTAAACTAATATATATAATAAAGAGAGAGAGAGAGATACAGTATATTTGAAGGAGAAATTCCTGTGCCTTATCAGTATTGAGGGCAATCCCAGCCTGCCTTCCAAAACACCTCCTATCAATACATTATACTACAAACGCCTTATACTACTTTACTTCCTACTGTATTTTGATGACGCAAGCACAACCCGCCTCGGAGTCCCCAGGGGCGCGCGGGGGGGGGGGGGGGGGGACCAGAAATGCCCTATCGGACTGACCCCAGGCAACGATTCTTCAAAATGCTCTGGACCACCACCTTCTACTCTTAATATTACCTTCTGCACATTCGTGGCCTTTCCTCTAACTTCCACTCTGTGGAACACCACCTCTCCTCTGCCAACCCTAATCTTCTCTTTCTCACCGAAACTCAGGTGTCTGGGACTACTGACTGCAAACCCTTCTCATTATCCTACTACTATCTCTATCCTCAGTTTCAAGCCAAAGGTGGATGTGGCGTATATGTGCACAATAATCTCGCTTTTTTTTCTCCCAACTTTGACTCTTCTGAATTCTCAACCACTCTGGCTAAAGCTTTCTTGTCACTCTCAAACTAAATATTTCTGCACTGTTTATCTCCCCCCTAATTATCTCTCTCTCTCTCTCTCTCTCTCTCTATATATATATATATATATATATATATATATATATATATAAATGAAACAGTTACATATATATTCGGTTTGCCTTTCTGAACCATGTTAAATGCCATTTTTCATTTTATATTAATATTTCAAACTGAGCTGGATACACCTTTCAAACTAATATAACATATTTTGTTCATATGGATGAGGGAGACAAAAGGCAAAACTGCTTGCGACGAGTGCCTCCCCCAGAGTTGAAAGAGTGACAGGGCCAAAATCAAGGAATGTTCGAACCAAAATGTCTGGACACACGGAGTTTGAAGCAATTAAAGTCATAAGATGAGGGAAAGATGGATATATGTTAACCTTTCCGTTTTGATAACTAGGGCAAAAGCTACAGGCACCGTAAGTGAGCTCTGTGCTTGCTATGAAAAATATGTATTTCTTTTTCTATTTTGGTCAGGGCATTCGACTATCTTCATTAACCCGGCAAGCGCGATAGGCCTCACGGAAGGCTTCCTATAGGGAACGCGATAGGCCTCACGGAAGCAGGACCATAAAAAAAGCCTTCCATAAAAAAAAAGGGCCTATCAAAACAAAGGAATTTGTCTCTAGGTGAGATAATTCCCCTCCAGTACTCATCCATGTAAATCTCACCCACCCCCCTCCCCTCCTTCGCCACCTTATTCCCGCCGCCGTCCCCACGTCAATTATCACCTATTTTTCCTCTTATTATCATCATTTATCGGTTATTTTCTCTCCCGCGATAATGTAGCACAAGTGGGTTGCATAAAAAGATCGTTATGCAACACCCAGACACCGGCACACACCGCCCCGCTCTTCTCAGTTGACTCCCAACAGCGAGAGGGGAGGGCTGCCTGTCTCTCTCTCTCGCCTGAGATTATGACCGGGTGGCCAATATCTTCGTTTTTCACCACCCAAATGCTTTTCCCACTTATTTTAGCACTCTTGAAGGTTCATATATACATCATATATGTAAAATAAAAGCATACCGAAAACAAATAATGGTTTATATTGTAAATATAACGAATTCTGTCAGAATCCAGGGCTAGAAATGCACAAATAACTACCCTAGCACCTACTGTCATATCGCGCTTGTCAGGTTAATAACTGTATTAAACCCTCTGACGCATTTCAACAGTATATTCTGGCCATTATTAGACGTTTGTATTCAGATTAGGAAAGGATTATGGAAGTCGGAGGTTGGTTTGAGATAATATTTACCCTTTTAATTCCCTTAGATGCTTCCTAATCAGTATAAAATTGTCTATGATGGCCAAAAAAAAAAAATCAAAACACGTCACGATCCTCAAGGGGTAAATGTCTAGCCAATAAAGCTATTTATTTTCCTTTAATCATATTCAAGTTTCCCAAAATGGATAAGATAATATACAGACATAAATCCATTCGTTACCAATAGATAAATGCCGATCTTGGTCTTATGAGTCTAGGATTTAATGTCCATTGTATTGTTTTGTCTGGAGCAATTTTTGTATTTTCATTATTAAATGGGATATTCAAATTTATAAATGTTACTCCTCCACACCAAACACCACCCAATGTAATTAATGATATGTGATCCTACCAAGATTCAAAACTGGGTTACCACATACAGATCTTAAACACTAACCATTACACCATCAAGACAGTATATCAAAGATATCTTAAATTTTGATATGATAATATACATATTTCAAAGCTTTGCATTACAATAGCGTATATCTCCAAATTGAGGTAATTGGTGTCAATACAAATTACTTTCTTTATCCATTTACTTATTTTGTAATTTTATCTATTCATATATTTTGCTTTCTTTGTTTTTTTGTATTGGAAAAGTATACAGTGAAGCAGAAAGAAAAAATAAGCAAAGATAACGCGAGCACAAGCCTGGAAACCCTTGGTCATAACAATGCCAGAGAGTTCTGTAGTCTTTGGGGGCCCCAGCGCTCTCAACTACACCATAACGGGCACCATAAGAACCCAAGCGTTTACTCATACACACACTCTCACTCTCTCTCTCTCACTCTCTTTATATTTATCTAACTAACCATTAACATCTCTCCCTCCCCCCAATACATACTCTCTCTCTCTCTCTCTCTCTAAATCCTAACCCATACCTTCCTGTACTCATTCGGTCTAACTAGAAACAAACAGACACTTCCTTTCACCTACAGCTTTCAACAATACTCTCTCTCTCTCTCTCTCTCCAATTCTCCAGCGTTTTATCTACCCTTTTCTGTCGATAGGCACGGATTTATTGTATATATACTCGTATGTGTATCAATATGAATTTGCTTTACATTTTTCGGTGTGTGTGTATGTATATATATATATATAATATACTGTATATATATATATATATATATATATATATATACCGGTATATATTATTTATATAAATATATATATATATATATATATATTTATATATATTATATATATATTATATATATACAATTTCTGGATTCAACTTTCCATCATTCATCTCATTCTGATATGAAAACAATTGCTCTAAAATACTACAAAACAATATCACATATTGGGAAACTGAACACTGAAAGTGAGCACGTAATATCTAAGTGTTGCTAAGTATGCACATAAATAAATACTAATTTTCTATTCAATTTATTATGTGAATCAAGAATCGCATAATTTTGCTAGCTATGCTCAAGATACAACAGGATAAGCTTAAGCTCAGACGACCAGAATCACCTTTCCAAGATACATTATTGCTGGTAAAGATAGTAAGAATAAACTAACTCTTACTCTCTCACACTTACTCACTCTCTCTCTCTCTATCTATACAGTATATATATATATATATATAAAAAGAAATAAATCAATCTTGCAAATAGTGGTTCATAAATATATGTTTGGTCAAATTTCAAGGGTTTGTTCAACATGGTTAGTGGTTCATTTGTTTGGGAAATTGTTTCATGGGAGTTTATTTTAGCCGCTTCTCGGTTCAGGTTCCTCAGTTCTCTCTTGTTCCTGGTGCTGATGAGAACTCTTTTCTGGGTAAGTCAAGTATAATGATGGGTTTAAACATAATATATTTTGCTTTGTCATTGGGAGTGATGTGTTTTTTGTGTTAAATCTCTAGATTGGTTGAATTTCAGTCTCGAATTGCTATGATATATAAGATTGATTTAGGCTTAGTTTATTAGTGTTTTCATGTTTTTGACTAAGCGTATTATTTGTGTTTGGATTTTTGGTCAGGGGTTATGTAAGTTAATTACTAGTTATCCTTACTGATAAATCAATGGTGTTAGATAAATTGGGAGATCGTTTCTTGATCCGTTGTATGGTATTAGCCTGTGTTGTGACTTTGTTTTGAGTTTATGGAAACAATGTTTGTATTCAAAGGTTAAAATATGTGTTATGGTTCAATTGTGATGGTCTTTATTTTGCTTTTCGGTATCTTCACTGTCTTTACATGGTTAGTGTATGAATTTTAATTTTATATATAGTGAGACATTAATATAGGATTGTTTATATTTAGTAAGTTTAACCTTTTATAGATTCGATAATCATTACCCTATTTTTTACAAATTGCGTTGTTCTAATAGTATATTACTTATTTTTAGGGAATGTTGTTCCTGATGATGGCTTAAGGTTAGCCGAAAATTTGAAAAATAAAGATGTTGCCTGGCGCCCTGTCAATTCTTTTCCTTTTGATATGGAGGTTTAAGTGCCCAAAATCTACTGCTGAAGTACTCATAACTATATATATATATATATATATATATTTATATATATATATATATATATATTGTGACGTTAAACACTCCGTTAGAACCGCATGGCTTGTCCTACAGTGACTCGCTAGGATCGCCAGGGCAGTGGATGGGGCTACAGTTTATGTATTAGAGTGTGCTTTATTATATATGAAAGCTCGTGTCATGGGCAGTCCAGAAAGGCTCTTTGTTTTCACCCATGTCAAGGCTTTATATATTTAATTGTAAAGTATATGTTTTATCATTAACTAGTAATGATGGGATCTGGGAGAGAGAGAGAGAGTAGAACAGAGTGAGAGGGAGCGCGCAGTGTTTTTGTCCCGCTCGATGACGTCACGGCTGGCTGCCTCGTGGGGGTTGGTTGAGAGAGGTCCTTACCATGTTGCTAGCTTCTTTGCTAGTGGCTAGAGGACTTGTTACCGCTGTACTTTGCGCGGAAAAAAACTAGTCCCGGTATATATACAGGTTCCTCGCCACTCTCTCCCTCAGATCTGGTTTCTAGAACGCATTCATCTTTATCCCTTGCTACCTGTCACCCGCTCCGCACCTGAGAATCTTTTCCTCTGCCTACCTCTCTCTTTTTTCATATCTATCACCACCTTTTAGTAATATTATACCCCCTCTGGTTAACTCTGCAAAATCAGCTTCATGCTGGCCAGTTGTATTGTGCGTTAAGGTCTGATATAACCCATGTATGTTAGTTGTTAAGATAAGTTGATCACGAAGCATTGGTTGGCATTCATATTGTTTAGTACTGCTTCCTTTAATTATTAGTGTTCTGCTGGATTAGATAATGCTAGACTAGTAGTCTGATATAAGGTATTGTTTCCTATGAGTGCTGGCTTTAGTTAAAAGCTGCACGACATACCTGAGAACTGGAGTTGATTGAGTAAATTCTAGTCTGTGTGCCATTGAGAGTAGAGCATGCACGAATGAGGGCTTTTTTGCCTATACCATTCTGCACTGTTCTAAGCTCGTTGTTTGTCGTTGAGGTACGCCAGGAGAACGCTTAATACTTCGGTATTAAGATTTCTCAAGAGAGCTACCCTTCCCTATAACGTAATATTTGACGCACAGACTTGAGATTTGCACTAGGCTATGCGGCATGCCATGCGCACCAGTATCTCGTATCATTGACTCTAGCTAGACTTTATCAGTCACCGTAGACATTAAGTATATTAACCTAATTACTCTATTTATGCATACCCATTTATGATTACACAAGCATTTCGCAGCCTAGTTTGATGTATGGAGACACAACGACTTAGGCTCTTTTTGTTGATAGGAATACTGCATTGTCGTGGCGATTATTATTGTTGTAGCGTTTAGGATATTCTTGGCCCCGACTGCATTATATATTCTGCCTTTTTGTGTGCATAGCCTGCACGAGCATTGTTCCGCTGCCTGCCTTTTTGGGTTCCATTTCCGATACGAGCATCTTTATAGCATCTAACATTTAAAGAAGATTCCTTGTTGGTGTTGAAGGACTTTAGTGCACTTTCTTTCATGCAGGAGTGCCTGACATTTATTGATTAAAGTAACATAAGCTGTAACTTCTCTTACCACCTTACTTTGCATACCATAACCAAGCACCTTCGGTTATAGGTAGTAATAGGCTATTTTCACATAACATTAAGCCTAGAGTAGACGCACATTTATTGAGAGTTTGATAGCCTATTATTGCATATAGAACTCTGTAGAGTATTTGTGTTCTTTGTTCACTGGGAATATACATCAGAGGTTGGATCTAGCGCTTTCCGTTGTAGCATTTATGCCATTACTAGTCCAATGAATAAGAGCCCTGATATATTTAAACCTCAGTCGTAACAAACGGCGACCTTGCCAGGATTTGGTGAACCTACATTTATTAGCAGGGAACATTTGTTGTTTTGGAGAATATTTTGCGGGGATCAGCAAGAATAATTTTTTGTTTGCAACATAGTATAGCCCTTGAGTATTTCTGAGAATGTTTGTGTGTATATTGAGGTATAAGAGTTTGGGGTACTTCTTTTCTGAATATTGAGGTGGGAAATTTTTGTGAGCATCATGTCTTATACCGGATCAGAGGAGAATGGAGACACAGTACGTAATGTCGAAACTGAGGAACAGCAGTATGATGATATGGTTAATCAGGTGAACTGTGAGGAGGATGCTAGGATATTTTTGCAATGGCCTGTTACTGCCGAGCGGTTGGAGGGTATGGATCGGTACGGTCTTCAATGCCTGGCAACAGCTATCGGTCATGCGGTTACTAGCAGCATGACCAAGGATAACTTGATAACGTGTGTACTGGGCAGGGTGACTGGTGAGCGAGATGGGTTGAGTGCTCAGAGCCCTTCGGCCATGCTTCCCCTACACTCGACTCCCAGCCATCCCAGTAGTTTGCTGACCCCGGGTATGCTTCCACAGGTGGGTGGTGACTGGCAGGGTGGGTTGCCCATGGGGGGACCACCGGTAATTTTAAACATTGTAGCACCTTCACCTCCTCAAGGGTTAACCCCAGAATTATTGCTTCAGCTCGAATTAGCTAAGATCGAAGAGAGAATGTCATGTCGCTTCAACAGCAACAAAGGGCATGTGAGCTTCAGCAGCAATTAGAATTAGCCAAGATAGAAGAGAGAGCCAAGATAGAAGAGAGAAAAAGTCACCAGCACATAGAGCTAGCAAAAATCCAAGATGATTTAGAGTCGACTAGGTACTGTGCCGACATGGATGTAGAGAAGTCGCGAGTAGAGGCAACGGGACAGCGACTTGGGGCTGGTAACCGTGTTCATGAGCAGTCTCTCTCGCACTTATTGTAACTGGTTCCGGTGTTTGATGAGAGTGGTGGAACAGATTTTTTCACACGCTTTGAGAAGAAGTGCCAGGAACACCAGTGGCCAGAGAATAAATGGGCAGCACTTATATCCTCTAGATTAATTGGCAAGGGTCTTAAAGCCTACGATGCGTTACCTTTGGAGTTATGTATTGTGTACGAGGATCTCAAGGAGGCTGTCCTGAGGGCTTACGAACTGCAACCAGAAACGTACCGTTTGAAGTTCCGGGGTGTAACTAAGGGAAGAGATAGCACCTTTTTGGAACACGCCCGGGACTTGTCCGATGCTATGGGGAACTGGCTCCGATCTGAGAAGGTCACAACATTTGATGAAATTAAGCAGTTAATGATGTTGGAGCAGTTCTTTAACACCTTACGAGCGGCCTATGCGGTTTATTTATGTGTACCGCACAGCGGGGTGTTTTTAGCCAAATAGGGCTGTTTACGTGATCATTTTCATGCCTAAATAAGACCCAGAATGTAAAACAAGTACCTATCCCTGAAAGGGCATAAACAGAGCTTTCGAATGACACCATAACGATCCTTGTATGATGGATAGTTTTCTTGCAATAACCGTGCAACGCGAGTGCAAAAAGCAGATAATTCGGTACTTTCAGTACATAATTGAGTATGTAGCGAGTGAGAGGGAGGGAGGGAGCTGAGATTTGTGTCAGTAGGTTCGCCGCGGTGGTCTGGAGCAGTCATACGCTCGCTAGTCTCCTGCCACCACTTGTCTCTCTCTCTCAGCCACATTACGTGCTGAAATTGCCACTCGAGTTATGTCGAGTGCCGCCACATAGTCCAGCTTTATTTAACTCGACTTATGTTGCTCGCCGCTAAATAAGGGTTAAGAGCACGGGCGGTGATCTAACTTTGAACTTAAAGGAGAAAAACCCAAGAACTCTAGTCGAAGCAGCAGAAATGGCTGATCGACGGCTGTCGTTGATTCGGGGTTGCGGGTCCTCACAGAAGATCGATGTAAGTGCTAAGGACCGTTATCCTCCCCCTCCCCGGAACAATGACACATTTAAACAGAAGAGCCATGAAACTAAAACTGAATCCAAACCTTACACCACACCGTATGTGAAAAGTCAGGGGCCTTTTACATCACAGTATAAGCCGAAACCAAAATGTATGTGTTTTAGTTGCCACCAGGAGGGTCATAAGGCAAATGAGTGCCCTAGTCGACCTCCTCCGGCCGTGTCTTTTGCTCACGGCATTGGAGTGTTCAAGAGGACATCGGAGTTTGTTAGAGGCATTTCTTCCGAGGTAAATACACTGCCAGTGCAGAAGGATCCGGAAGGCTTATTCCCTGTCCGTGATGCCTTTATGTGACCCACAGGGGACCGGTTGTGTGGAGTAGTAGAGACATGAGGTGAGAATTTTGCGTTGACACTGGGGCATCGCAAACACTGTTGATAAATTTAAACTGGTAAACCTGTCAATACGGCGCGGGTGTTGTGGTTCAGGTATTTTTTTTTTTTTTTTTTTTTTTTTAAGAGACAATGAACGGAGGAAGGAAAACACAGATAAAAAAAAAGGTCCATGTGCCTAAAGGCATCCTCCATTCATAAAATGTTGGTAACAACTGGATTTAAACTTTTGTAGATTGAAGTTTGTGGAAAGCAATTCGAGGGAAGTGAATTCCAAAGAGTAGTAGCTCTGGGGATAAATGAATTCTGATATGCAGAAGTTCTGCATTGTGGAGGAGAAAGTGTAAATTCATGGGCGCTCTCAGCTGCCCTAGTTTTACGGGGAAAGATGTGGAGAGGCGGCACAATTGAAGCAAGTTCCTCGGAACAATTACTGTGAAAATATCTGTAGAATAATGCAAGGGATGCAACGTTTCTTCGTATGGATAATGTAGGAAGGTCCTGTGTGATTGCAGGGTTATTGATTAATCTAATAGCTTTATTTTGAATTTTGTCCAACTGCCTCAATGCAACCACTCCACTTCCACCCCACAGAGGTGAACAGTAATCCATCTGAGAACGCACATGACTTTTATATATTACGGCCAACTGCTCGTCAGTGAAGAATTCTCGAACTCTGTACAGGAGTCCCAGTTTTTTAGAGGCATTCTTAGCAATGCTTCTAACATAATGTGTCCAGCTCAAGTTAGTAGTTAATGTTACACCGAGAATGTCAATACTAGGGGAAGTGGGAATATTTACATCATTAAAAAATATAAGTGAGTCTGTGAGATTCTGTCGGTTAGAAAATTGAATGTACTTGGTTTTCTGTGCATTAAAGGAAACTAGATTCTTTTGTCCCCATCCATTAATTCTAGAAAGGTCCTGGTTCAGAGAAATTGCAGTGTTTATTTTTGAATTTGTAAGATCGGGTTGGGTGAAAGAATTGGTAAATGTGAAGGAACTGTGGAGTGTTGAGTCATCTGCGTAGGAATGTATTGGATTATGAGTGATAGATATGAGATCATTGATATGAATGAGGAACAAAATTGGGGCCAAAACTGATCCCTGGGGAACACCAGCATTTATTGAGTGAAATTGAGAATAAAGACCATCTACCATTACACGTATTTTTCTGTTATGAAGATAAGAAGAAATTAGTGGAACTAATGATGCAAGGCCGTAGTGTGACATCTTCGACAATAAGGATTGATGCCAGACTCTATCAAATGCCTTTGATATATCCAGTGCTATTGTATGTGTTTCACCACGTTGGTCTGTAGCTTGGTTGATTTGATGCGTAAGAAGGCAAAGCATGTCCTGCAGTTGATCGACATCGTCTAAAACCATATTGCCTATCACTGATTAATTTATTATTCTCAAGATGCTTAATTATGTGATTATTTAATATAATTTCAAAGACTTTACCAAGAGTGGAAGTTATAGCTATTGGTCTGTAGTTTGATGGATCTGAAGAGGCACCTTTTTTAGGAACTGGATGGATGTTTGCTTCTTTCCAGGGTACTGGGAAACATGAGGTATGAGTACACAGACGGAAAAATTTTGCCAATACAGGAGCGAGCACCAAGGAGCAATTCTTAAGTACTATTGGAGGAATTTCATCTGGACCAGGAGCCTTATCTACTGAGAGATTCTGCAAAATAGTTTTGACATGTCTGGTGTGGATCTTAAGTGAGGGAATCTCAGGCGAATTAAAATTAAGTACAGGGACATCTTGATTTATTTCATCTAAGGTTGAGTTGGCGGAGAAAATATCCGCAAGAAGGTTAGCTTTACCTCGTGGGGTCACTTACAAGATTGCCAGTCGGAGACTTTTAATGGTGGAATGGATGAAGCAGTAGTGAAGTTGGATTTAAATGAGTTAAGAGTAGACCAAAATATTTTGTTATCATTTGGATTATTTAGAAGTTTATTTGCCTGCTTGTGGAGAAAGTTTGATTTAGTTAGGTTTAATACAATTTTGGCATGATTTCTGATGTTTCTAAAGTAATTAAAGGCTTCATGTGTTTTTGAATCTTGTGTATGCATTGTAGGCTATTTGCTTTTTGTTCAGTTACTCTAGCACAATTATGGTCAAACCATTTAGGTGAATTAGATCTTTTACTGTACTTTTGATGAGGAATAAAAGTTTCCATTCCAATTTTTACAAAATCTTGTATGTGGCTCAAGGTGGAGTGTGCATCATTAGAAAAGAAAGAGGTCCAGGGAATATCAATAAAGAAACCTTGAAGACCCTCCCAGTCTGCCCTATCATAATGCCATTTAGTCACCAAAACAGGTTCAGAGTGGGAAGGTGTGGTAGGTGATAGACAGGTGGCCTGTATCAGACAGTGATCAGAAGATCCAAGCGGGGACCTCACTGTAACATCATAATTTTCTGAATTGGTTGTTAAAAATAAGTCCAGTAGGTGGGAATTATGATTAGGATTATCTGGTACACGGGTGGGTTGGTTGACTAGTTGAGTGAGATTAAATGAGTCTGCAAATAGCTCACATTCAAGACCAGCATCATCAGTCCTGGCTGAATGAGTGAGACATTAAAATCACCCAACACAGTGATTTCAGAAGAAGCATTTAAGTTGAGGACACTGAGTTGTGAGGACAGAGAATCAAAAAGACTTTGCTCTGGAGGAGTATTTGGGGAACGGTAGATGCAACATATGTATTTAAATTTACCAGCAGAAATTAATTTGTATATAGAATAATCAAAATAGGGACAATTGAAACTAGTAACCTCCTCCAGGGCAATTTCAGATTTTGCGAAGCAACATACACCTCCCTTAGGTCTGAAATTTTGGAGCAGTTGATAACCTGGAAAATTAAATCTAGACGTGTCAGATGTGGATGTTACTTGAGTCTCTGTCAAAAAAGGAGAGTAGGGGATTCTGCTTGAAGAAATTGGTGTACAGAATTGATGTTAGAGTGAAGTCCCCTTATATTACTAAAAAAAAAAGCTGCACCGACGAGCAGCTTTGGGACGTTGCAATGCTCTTAACACAGTCGCATGATGACGACCGGGAGGGCCCTGTGTCAACGACCCAACCCTGCCGGGGGTGGATATCCGAGGGACCACCAGGTTTGCTCTTAACAATTGCACTGCCATATTTATTTGGTAAAGGTGTATGGTGTTATATGTATGATATGTAGTGGGAAGAGTAGTGTTTTATGGATAGAGGATAGCGATGTAGGGCAATGTCGTGAAGTTGGATGTGTATGTTGTATAAAGAGGGTTTTCCTGATACCCCTGATGTGTGAGGCAGAAAGATATGTATCCAGCTACCAAGGCCTGGGAGAGAAAATGGAATTCAGGCTATTCCCTGAGTCTCCCGAAACCTTGGCGGTAGTACTTCCCTGGGCGGGGCTGCCTACCCCTACTACCTATAAGTTAATGCGACAAGGTCATACCTGCTTGTAAGAATGAAGGTGGAAGTTGATGGTGTGACTCGGGACCTGGATGTAGGAATTGTGGAGAAGTTACCTGTTAGGGGCGTCGACCTCCTTCTCGGCAACGACTTTGCGGGACCTACTTCTGAGGCTCCACCCTTGGTCGTTGCCGAGAAGCCGGCCGACGTGAGTAGGGAGGAGCAGGAGTGGGTTGAGAAGTGTCCGGGCAGCCTATGGCGTGTGTTGTCACCGGAGATCCTGCATCCAGGGAGTCACATTCTGGTCAACAATCTTTAGATCAGCGGAGGAAGGGTACCGAGAAGGGGTTGGAAGTTGATGCGGTTGAGAGTTTAGTATCAACGGCCCTTCTCGGGAACTCAGTATTAGGACCAAATATCGAGTCTGAAGAAGACCCAGTAACTGTTGTGGAAAAGGCAGAGGATGGGCTTAAAAAGACGAAAGAGTTGAAGGAGGACAGTGATGCACAGTCGGGAGATGTAGCAACAAGGTACCCTGACGCGTACCCTATGAGAAATGGGTCGGCGAAGACGGTGGTCCGAAGCTTGCTAGTGTATTTTTCCCGGTATGGTTGCCCGCAGGGGATTCAGTCAGTCCAGGGACCCAACTTCGCTTCTAGCCTCTTTGTTCAAGCAATGCCGCAGCATGGGATTGTTGGGGTTGTGTCATCTGCGTATCATCCAGAGAGCCAGGGTGTGTTAGAGCGATGGCACTCAGCCTTGAAATCTGTGCTTCGTTGTGGTTGCTTTGAGAGTGGGAAGGATTGGGATCTTGGCCTGCCATGTGGTTTGTTTGCTGTGCGGGAGGTGCCTGGGGAGTGTTTGGGATTCAGCCCTAATGAGCTCGTCTTTGGACACCGTGTTAGAGGGCCTCTCCATATGGTTGAAGAAGTATGGGAGGGCGCAGAAAAACCTTGTTCTATGCTCAAGTGTGTCCTCAACAGTCGAGAACGGATGTTGCGCAGTCTGGAGTTGGTTGGCCGTAATTTGACTAGCTCTCAGGCCCTCAGGAAGGACAGGTACGACCTCAAGGTTGAACTCAGGGAGTTTCACGTGGGTCAGGAGGTGTTGATTCTACTGCCCCTTGTAGGTCACCCCTTATCCGCGAAGTACGCTGGTCCTTATAGGGTGGTGGAGGAGCTATCAGACCTGGATTACTTGGTAGCCACTCCAGACAGACGGAAGCGCAATCAGTTATGTCATGTTAATCTCATGAAGGAGTATGGGAGGCACCCCCCTGAGCCTCTCACTGTGCCTGTGATGACGTTTAGCAGTCAAGGTGGAGAAGGAGAACGGGACAGTCAAGCTCAGGTGGAGGATAACTGGAAGGATAAGAAGTTCAAATGGGCGCCTGAGTGTGAGAAGGTGTTTAGAGAAGTAAACCACCTGTTGTGCACTCACCCGATCCTCAGGGCCCCTGACTTTAGCCTACCTTTCCAACTAGCAACGGAGGCTAGTGGTGTGGGGGCTGGTGCCGTCCTAGTGGAAAAGGACGATGATGGGCTGGAGCATCCTGTTAGTTTCTGCTCGGAGAAGTACAATTCGGCCCAGGGGAGCTGCTCTGTTGTCGAGGAGGAGCTGCTGGCGATTGTACTTGCTCTGAGGCATTTCGAGATCTGTGTTCCAGCCTATGGTCCGGTCGTTGTAGTTTAACCAGATCATCACCCTCTCAAGTTCTTGGACCAGTTTCACAATCGGAATATGAGGCTGACCAGGTGGTCACTAAGGTTACTGGTATATAACCTGGACATACGCCATATTGCCGGTTGTGACAACGTGATTGCAGATTGTCTTTCGAGGGTAGATGAGCCTGGGTAGATTGACACACGGGTAGCCTCCTGCTTTAGTTTGGATAGTATTTTGCGCTTGGTGCTTGTTGGCTCGCGGTTGTAGCCCAGCGTATTGGGTCGTAAAGCAGGAGTTGAGCGTTGGTATAGAAGAAAAACTAGGCTTGCCCCTATAGTGCAGCCGAAATAAACAAATTATAAACATAAAAATCAAATAAAAACTCTTTCTTTGATAGTTGAATTTGTTCAGTATGTTATAGCAGTAATTCTGAGTTGCACTCCTCTCAGAATGCTGGGCTAGAGAAGCTCGCTCTTGAGGAGCATAACTACATATAATTTAACCTATGGTGTTGGGGAGGGTTATAATTTTGAAAAATGTTTTGTTGAAGAACTGTGCCAGATATTTTACTGCCGCTGGATGATGGGAAGTGGAGATATAGCATGGGTTCTAACCATCAGATTTTTGTGAGCCTTGGGGCCTCTGAGAAAAATCTTGGGGGGGTGTGACGTTTAACCACTCCGTTAGAACCGCATGGCTTGTCCTACAGTGACTCGCTAGGATCGCCAGGGTAGTGGATGGGGCTACAGTTTATGTATTAGAGTGTGCTTTATTTCATATGAAAGCTTGTGTCATGGGCAGTCCAGAAAGGCTCTTTGTTTTCACCCATGTCAAGGCTTTATATATTTAATTGTAAAGTATATGTTTTATCATTAACTAGTAATGATGGGATCTGGGAGAGAGAGAGAGAGTAGAACAGAGTGAGAGGGAGCGCGCAGTGTTTTTGTTCCGCTCGATGACGTCACGGCTGGCTGCCTCGTGGGGGTTGGTTGAGAGAGGTCCTTACCATGTTGCTAGCTTCTTTGCTAGTGGCTAGAGGACTTGTTACCGCTGTACTTTGCGCGGTGAAAACTAGTCCCGGTATATATACAGGTTCCTCGCCACTCTCTCCCACAGATCTGGTTTCTAGAACGCATTCATCTTTATCCCTTGCTACCTGTCACCCGCTCCGCACCTGAGAATCTTTTCCTCTGCCTACCTCTCTCTTTTTTCATATCTTTCACCACCTTTTAGTAATATTATACCCCCTCTGGTTAACTCTGCAAAATCAGCTTCATGCTGGCCAGTTGTATTGTGCGTTAAGGTCTGATATAACCCATGTATGTTAGTTGTTAAGATAAGTTGATCACGAAGCATTGGTTGGCATTCATATTGTTTAGTATTGCTTCCTTTAATTATTAGTGTTCTGCTGGATTAGATAATGCTAGACTAGGAGTCTGATATTATAGGGTATTGTTTCCTATGAGTGCTGGCTTTAGTTAAAAGCTGCACAACATACCTGAGAACTGGAGTTGATTGAGTAAATTCTAGTCTGTGTGCCATTGAGAGTAGAGCATGCACGAATGAGGGCTTTTTGCCTATACCATTCTGCACTGTTCTAAGCTCGTTGTTTGTCGTTGAGGTACGCCAGGAGAACGCTTAATACTTCGGTATTAAGGTTTCTCAAGGGAGCTACCCTTCCCTATAATGTAATATTTGACGCACAGACTTGAGATTTGCACTAGGCTATGCAGCATGCCATGCGCACCAGTATCTCATATCATTGACTCTAGCTAGACTTTATCAGTCACCGTAGAGATTAAGTATATTAACCTAATTACTCTTTTTATGCATACCCATTTATGATTACACAAGCATTTCGCAGCCTAGTTTGATGTATGGAGACACAAACGACTTAGGCTCATTTTGTTGATAGGAATACTGCATTGTCGTGGCGATTATTATTGTTGTAGCGTTTAGGATATTCTTGGCCCCGACTGCATTATATATTCTGCCTTTTTGTGTGCATAGCCTGCACGAGCATTGTTCCGCTGCCTGCCTTTTTGGGTTCCATTTCCGATACGAGCATCTTTATAGCATCTAACATTTAAAGAAGATTCCTTGTTGGTGTTGAAGGACTTTAGTGCACTTTCTTTCATGCAGGAGTGCCTGACATTTATTGATTAAAGTAACATAAGCTGTAACTTCTCTTACCACCTTACTTTGCATACCATAACCAAGCACCTTCGGTTATAGGTAGTAATAGGCTGTTTTCACATAACATTAAGCCTAGAGTAGACACAATTTATTGAGAGTTTGATAGCCTATTATTGCATATAGAACTTTGTAGAGTATTTGTGTTATTTGTTCACTGGGAATATACATCAGAGGTTGGATCTAGCGCTTTCCGTTGTAGCATTTATGCCATTACTAGTCCAATGAATAAGAGCCCTGATATATTTAAACCTCAGTCGTAACAATATATATATATATATATATATATATATATATATATATATATAATATTATATATAAACAGTATATAAATAATATACTACAGTATATATATAAAAAGTTGAACTAGATAATAGTCCATCAGGCGCCTGGCCCGGGGAGACGATTAATATGAAGGGTGCGCCTGGAAGTATGGTGGGAGGGCTTGTGGCTTTGGCTCCGCTGCATGTCTGCCTGCCGAGATCGGAACCTCTCCGGGTGGTCGGGGGCCGGGGGAGTGCTGGAGCGACCTTGGTGACCCTGGTCTCTGGGTCTTCTCCTGGGTGACCTGGATGTGTGTGAGTTTGTGCTTTTGATCTGTGTTTATTTGTTGTTTTGTGTTGTTTTTGCGTTTTTCCTGTTCTTGCTCTGTCTTGAGTCGGCTACCCCCAAAATGGGGATTGGGCCTGAGCATATGGATGGATGGATGAACAGTATATACTGTTTATACACACTATATACACAACTGCCCAACAAAATAAACTATATGTCAAACTCTAGACTTTTCCTCACTGATCAAAACAGGCATAACAGATATAAGTTTAACTATTGAAAGGTTTATCCAGGTCAATTTCAAAACTTCATGTAAAATTAACCCTTTCAAGATCCAATAAGCATTTCTTTTCTGTTTTCTGGTAAACATTATACGATTTTATTTAGATTAGGAAGGGTACAGTTACGGAAGTTAGAGGGTTGATTGAGATAGTCTTTACCCCTTTACTACCCACATATTGTATTCACTAGGGTCTGGTTCCCCTTCTCCCTCATATTTAGCCCCATTAGTTTTGAAATTTTAAGACATTCGCACCATTCGTTTGGCGATTTTAATTCCTTTCGAACCATATAGATGTAGAATTCTTTCCTGGTAATTTATAGCGAGCCTGCAATATAATAAGAATCAGCCTTCGGCCGGGGATTTTTTTTTTTACCAAAAAATGCACACATTTATCTCGAATGGGAGTCTTGGTAGTATATGTTAATGTTGATGGAGGACTAGTGAGGAAACTAAAAAGACATATATAAATCAACAAATAAATAAATATATAAATAAATAAACAAACAAATAAATAAATGTATACAGATAAAAATGTCCCCTTAATTATCATTCTCTCTCAAACCCCCACCACTCTTGTTCTATTCCCCTGTAACACAAGCAACACTCTCAGAGTCTTTGATAAATTACCTCTCTCTCTCTCTCTCTCTCTCTCTCTCTGTCTCTCTCTCTCTCTCTCTCTCTCTCTCTCTCTCTCTCTCTCTCTCTCTCTCTCTCTTCTCGTCTTCTCTATCCTCTCTCTCTCTCTCTCTCTCTCTCTCTCTCTCTCTCTCTCTCTGTGAGTGGGGAGGGTGGGAAGAGTCTTTTTCTTTTCTATCCTTTCCTTCAACTTTCCTTTTCTATTGGGTATGCCATCTCTACTAGAATTAAGTCCTGACCACCTCGTTTAGATCGTAAGGTCTGTGTGGCCAGTGTAAATCTTAGTGTAAATCTTAGTGTAATTCGATGTAATTCTCTTTCTCTCTCTTTCTCTTCTGTAACACCCTCAGGGCCTTTGATAAATTACTACCACCACCTGGTCCTGCTGCCTCGGCTGAATTCGTATGTTGGCGCTGTTTTGGTGTTTGTTGAGGTGTGTGTGGGTGTGTAGGTCCTCCTCTAATCTGACTATATTGTTATTTAATATTAATATTATTATTATTATTAGTAGTAGTAGTAGTAGTAGTAGCAGTAGTACCGGTAGTAGTAGTAGTAGTAGTAGTAGTAGTAGTAGTAGTAGTAGTAGTACTATTAATATCATCATTAACGCTACAGCTATTAAGCCCATTATTGTTTTGAAAATGAAGTGTGTGAGTTGAAAATAATCGAGTTGAGGAATATTTTCCAATTATATTAATTATTTACTAATCCTTCAGCAGGACTGGAAACATTCTCAGCAGCCGTGACACTTAACGTATCCCTCGGAGACACAACCCTGGATACATCTTTAATTAACCTGACTAAAGCTTCCTGTTCCCGTACGTCTTCAATATTGCAACCCTTTTAACATTAATGGACTTTACTAAGATTAATGGTTCGTTTATATTATATATAATTAGATTATTTATATATGTATCTACTGTATTTGTTATACTTTCCTCCTTAGACCCCCACCAAGCTTAACCCTTCCTGCCCGGGTGTCCGTGTGAAAGGACACCACGAAATAAGGGCAGGAGCCCGGGTGTCCTGTTACTAGGCAGTAAGCTTTCAAGCCTATTCAGCTTGGTCTGAACGCCGTGCGTCCGACGCATGTAAACAAAGGCGATCGTTGCGTCACCGCACCTCCGAAAACAATAAGGAGACATCGGATCAATGTTATTGTTGTGACGTCAGACGAAATTAGTGTCTGAAAAGCTCCGATATTGTCAACATCGCGGCAAAATTCGCTCCACGGAAATCGTCATCACAACTGAACCAGTTGACTTAGAGAGCTCTACTTAGCGCCAGTCTACAGATTGGAAACCGCACTACGTTTATATATGCGTGGACAATTTCTAGCAGTTAAACTAAACAAAAATACGGTAGCCTAGGCCTAGACGTTTTTCGGCCAGATCGCCCGGGTAGCCCACACTGTCCTTTGGAGATACAGCCCGGGCCCGGAGGGTTAACAAAAGTACCCCAAGACCCCGTTTAGAAATATATGTGTAAATTTTCCTCCAAAATCGCACCCTATATGAACAGTAAATGGACTGAATTAGTTGTATGGGTTTGTTTGTATTTTCTTACATAATTGTATATATCTATATAACTATTTCTTGACATTCCTTCTTAGACCTCCACCAAGTTTAACAAAATACCTCCAAGACCCGCCTTAGAAATATATTTGTACAATATCCTCCTAAATTACAGACTCGCTATCCCTTGCCAGGACAAAATCGTCACATAAATAGCACGAAACGTTGGAGTAAATAAACTAAGGGTTACTAAACTCCCTTGATGGTCACAGAATCTTTTAAGTATCCCAGAAAGGCCACACAACGCGTCCTTGTGCGCGGAATGGCTAATGAACAGGGTACAGCATGTGATTTAAGGGTAGAAGGGCTATTGTTCTAGCCCCCCCTTCTTCCTTATGTTTAGTCCCATTAGTTGTCAGAGTGTATGACGTTCGCCACAGTAGTTTGGTGATTTTAACTCCTTTCGCCCCATTTCTTTGTCAATATTAAGAATATTTGTGTCATTTAGGTGTCGATTTTTTTTCCTGGCGAGCCAAAGCGAGCCTGTAAAATTTAAGAGGAACCTCTGGCCGGGACATATTCATCTTGAAGGACGGTCTGGCGGCGGGGGTGGGGGTGAGGGTAAGCTTGATGGTGGTCTACGGAGGACACTATACTAATGATAAACAAATATAAACATGAGGAAATAAATACGCCCATCCCTCTATAACTATAAATACGCCCATCCCTCTATAACTATAGGATATAGTTTATTATTACTCTGAATATCGAAATGTTTCCTATTTTTACATTCTCAACAAAGATAGTATAAATGCAAGAATACATTATTTTGTGTTTGCCAGCCTTGAAAGACAGCAAGGTAAACAACGAAGACAGAGCAAGACACATGAGGGCTGCAGTGAGAAGTGGAGAACACACCAAAATAAATTATAATGAAAACAAAGTATAATATCAACATTATTTAACCACTTCTGTACCGGCAACGTCTTTTTAACTTAATTTTGGCTACTATTTGACGATTTTGTTTAATTTAAAAACGGCCTCCAACAATTAACAGGCTTCGAACTATCTCCTTTAACCCTTTTTACTACCACAAATCCTTCTTAAGCTGCATTAAATAGTCAAAATAAAGCAAGACACATGGAGGATGCAGTCAGAAGGTGAGAACACAAGAAAATACACTCCAATGAAAATAGTATGAAGACAACATTATTTTATGGGCTGATGGGTCGATTTTCTGGTCTCCCTTTCTCCCTCATGCCCCATTGCTTTTGAGATTTTAAGACGTTCGCTCCATTAGTGTGTTGATTCTAAGAACTTTCGCCCCATTTCTGTCAATTTTAAGACTGTTCGTGCCATTTAAATGACGATTTTTTCATGGCGAGTGACAGCGAGCCTGACATTTAAGAGGAACCGGCCTATGGCCGGGACTATTTACCGAAAAATTTACAAATTAATATTGAAATGGAGTCTGGGGGGGGGGGGGGGGGTAATTTTAAGCTTGATGGAGGTATAGGGAACAAACTAAAAACCTCCCCTTAATAAACGAGTATAGTAATGGTGCAAATATTTCTACCATTTAGACAGAGTCAGCCATGGAATAGGTGTTGAGATGTATATCCCGTTTTATCTAGCCGTTTTTCGAGTTACAGAGGCTAGGGGTCACGATTTCTGGCCTACCTATTATGAATGGACTATAGAATCATTTAGAGAGAGAAAGGGAGAGAGAATCATAAAACTCCCAGGTTGAGTTCGGGGCCAGTATTCAAAGTCCTATAAAAGTTAAAGGGGGATGGCATATATTTTGTGACAGAGAGAGACAACCTAGCAGCTACAAACTGGGACACCCATCCAGTTACTGACCAGACCCTCCAACAGCTACTCAAAGCTGATTGGCCGAAGCTGCCAGCAGCATTTTTCACGGGACAGACTTCTTGATCATCAGGCGGTCACCCATCCAACTACTGCCCAGACCCTCTAGACCAATCAGAGGGAGGCTGACGTCCACATCACTGGAGTCTGATCCTCAAGGAGCCCCAAGAAGATCTATCATCCAGACAACTATAATTCTACAAACAAAAACGCTTTTATTGAAGCCAGCCTCTTTGGCATGACAAGAAAAATATTTCTCTAAATTGTTTTTAGGACACAGTATCAAGATAGGAGCCATAGAGTCCCTATCATAGTACCCAAACTGAACCCTGCGGCTTGCACAAGGGGGCCTCTTTAGAGAGGTGGAGTGGGGAACTGACAAGGGTGGCGAAAATCTTGGATAGGGAATAGCAGCCCAATTGGGGAGTCTGATTGGAATCCAATACAGCGTTTCCCATCTTTTAGAAGTGGGATAACGTACAGTTTTTGGCCAAGCCCAACGGATAGGCAGGAATGATACTGTGTCACACTATAAGTAAAATTAAGGAATAACAACATGCAAAATGGGTAGGATCAAAATAAGCCACCCTCTCCCTGACAAGAGGGAAACAAAACTCAAGTTAATTGAAACTCTTATAGGTAACAACATCACAAGAGTATTCGTAGCCAATGGAGGTCTTGTCATCACCACAGCCACTGAAGAGGACATAAATTCCATCCTCTCCCACGAATCAGTAAACAAGCTCAAAGATGCTGGCTTCACCCCCATCATTCCAATTGAAATCAAGTGCAAGAGAAGCATTATATGTTTCAACCTAGGCGAGCTTGCTTACAACAACCCACCTGAACTAATCAAAACAGAAATAGAAAGGCAGAATGCCTGGGCCAAGGTAAACCAGATTTATAAATTTGAAAACAAAGACAGAAGGAGACAATCAGGAAATATCAAGATAGAATTTGAAGATACACAAATGTCCCTACGAGCTCAAGAAGGCATAAAACTCTTCAATCTATCAGTGACCTCAAACCAAATAAAGCAGGAAAGGTACATCCCAATCCAAACCTGTACTCTGTGCTATGCGGTTGAACAACATGCAAGAACAAATTGCCCACATAACGAAACCCATGAATACAAAGTTTGCTCTGAATGTAGTTCAAAGGAACACACATGGAAGGATTGCCCTCCTAACTCAACAAAGAAGTGTATAAATTGCAAGGGAAATCATCGCACCCTAGCAATGAAATGCCCAGTCAGGAAAACAGCAATGAAGGAGAAAGAAACTAGAATGAAGGAAGAAGAAGAGAGGAAAGCCAACAACACATACGCAACCGTAATCAACAATGGTCAGGCACATAAACCAGCACAACTACAACCACAACTTCGAAATAACAGCAATGTGGATTTGAACTGCGCAGCATATATGACAATAATGATTGCAGCACACATTAAAAACGAGTCAGAACCGGGCTCCTTCCAAAAATACTTCTCCACTTACACAAAAGAAAACGGCCATCCAGTCTTAAAACTTCCCAAGTTCACTCTGGAAGAATCTATACAATTTACAAGAGGAAAAGGAAATTTCACAGAGATGAAGAAATCCATACTTTCCGACCCTCAACCACAAGCAAATAACAATGATAACATAGAAGACGAAAATAATGAAAATATTGCCAATGACCCAGAACACAACACACAACAGAATCAAGCAGCAGTGAAGACCCAGAACCACAACAACAACAAGATTTAAGCAGCAGCAGTGAAGGATTTACCGACTCCGATGTCAGCAGTGTCGACGTCGAAGCAGAGAACTCAGGGGTAAATGAACAAGATAACACAGAAGAACATAAAGATCAGCCACAGTCAACCCCTGCCCGAACAAGCACGAAACACCAGGAGCACTGCAAAACCCCTAAATCACTACATCCATCAGGTAAATTAAATTAACCTCAAAAAAGCCAAAGATGAACATGTAATCCCAACTCATACAAATCCCACTCACACCCAAACAACAGCCCAAAAAGGGAAAAAAACAACTTAATCAAACATGGCTCAAAATCTAAAAAATATTCAACATAATGTACTCACATGGAATAACAGAAAGCACGAGTTAGTCAACACATATCTACAACTCAAACCAGACATAATACTAATACAAAGTCATGGTGCTAAAAATGAAGAAAGTCTAAAGATCCCAGGATTTAAAGTAATAAAATCAAACGTATACAACAGACACATGGATGGCACTGCCATTGCAATTAGACAAGAATTACAACACAAAATCACAGATGACTTCTTGACGAACACACTAGCAGTACAAATTCAAACAGAAACAGGTCCAATAATAATAGCTACAGACTACATACCACCAAGTAGACTGTTTATCCCCACACCAGACTATATAGCATTATTCAGAAGAAATACACCGGTATACCTTTTTGGGGACTTAAATGCAAACCACCCAACATTTGGATACAGACATACCAACACAACAGGAAGACAACTACACAAATTAATATTAGACAGAATAATTCAACATATAGGACCTCACTTTCCAACATTCTTCACCGCCAACTCAGCCACAACTCCAGACACTAATGTTGACTAATTACAACACATATCACAATATTAATATAAAACAAGGGCCACTAACAAGTGACCACACAATGATTATAACCCAAATCAGTACAGCCCCCATCTATATCCCCGCACCCCCACGTCCTAACATTCCAGCGACAAACCGGGATGATTTTTCAAACAAACATAGAACACACAACACAAACTGAACTAAATGAAGCCACACTAGAAGAAATTGATACAGAGATTGATTCATGGTATAACACAATCAATCAAGCAATCAACACATGCATACCACACACAAGACTCAAGAAATTAACAGGCACTACACCTACCCATGAAACACAATTATTAATACAACAATATACTGCACTCAGACATCATGCAAACACTCATGGCTGGGCTAATGTACATTACAACAGATACAAAACACTCCAAAACACACTAAGACACACTTTACAAGAAGAAGCAAACATACACTGGGAAAACACACTCACACAATTAACAGCTACATACTCTGAATCGGAGGTTTTCTGGAGAAAATTCAAATCACTGACTGGAGAAGTCAGCCCACCTACTCATTACATCATAGATGAGCAAAATAACAAAATTGTTGACGAACAAAACCAAGAAACAATCCACAGAAGAATTTGGGAGAGAGTACTCAACAAAGAAGAGGAAGACAGTGATGATGAAGATGACGAAAACAACGACAGAGTTAACAACTATATGCAAGAAAACTTCAATCGCACAACTCCATACCATCAAGCAGACTTTTCCAGACTTGATGAGCAGAGCTTCCTCACGAAACCCATAACAAACACAGAAATTAAAGCCATCATAAAAAACAAAAAAAATACCTGTCCATGAGAAAGTGGGATCAATAAAACTATACTGACACACCTCCCAGAATCTTCAATTTCAAAAATTAAGAGATATTTTTAATGCTTCACTCTCTGAAGGCTACTTTCCAGACACATTCAAAAAATCAACCATCAAATTGATCCCAAAACCAGGAAAAACACCCCACAATCCAAACAATTACCGCCCAATCTCGCTCCTTGAAGTTCCCGGCAAAATCTTTGAGAGAGTTATAAACACAAGATTAAGAACTCATCTTGAAATAAACGACAAACATAACAATAATCAATACGGTTTCAGACAACACAGAGGCACCACACGCGCACTTGGACTAAAAACAGAACAAATTGGCTTAAGCAAAGCAGTCAGGGGACAATGCCACCTAGTGCTGAGAGACATTACGAAGGCTTTTGACAAAGTATGGCACCAAGGACTAAAGTACAAAATTCTACATCTGGACTTGCCTGTCATCATAGAAAAACTCTTATGCGATTTTCTTGATGACAGAAAAGCGAGAATTAAAATAAACTCTTACCTTGGTGAGTACTTTCAATTAAGTTGTGGAGTACCTCAGGGCAGCGTCTTGTCACCCACTCTCTTCATTATATACACCAGAGATACACCTAATTCTCACACAGGACTAAATATCAGTTATGCGGACGATATCACCCAGATAATCCATTATCAGGGAAAATCCAAGCACATGATGAACGCAAGAACAAAAGAGAAGTCGAGACAATTAATACATATGAAAAAAAATGGAAGATTAAAACTAACGTCAATAAGTTCGCCATCATTCCAATCGGCTCCAACAAAATGAGACTTGGTAATAAATGAAAACCTAGTTAATTTCCAACAAAATGGAAAATCCCTTGGACTTAAAATCTCAAGTACAAGCTATATCACTAACGTAAGTGAAAGAAAGGGAAGAGCTATCCATGCCCTGAGCAAACTTCTCCGTTTTAGAAACCTCAGTACACCTATTAAAATACATTTAATAAAAGCCTTAGTCCTCCCAATCCTTGAATACCCCCCAATACCTACACTGGCTCTCTGCAAATCACAAATACTAACATTACAACGAGTACAAAACAAAGCTCTCAGATTTGCAACACATACAAGATACCCTTATTTACATACAACTCAAGATTTACACCACATAGCAAAAATAAGCCCATTAAATGTTAAACTGTACCATAGAGAGAAAAAGATCTGGGAAAGAATTGAACTAATAAATTAAAACTTATACAATGATTTAAGAGAAAGACACCAACATATAAACAATTTGAATAGGAACTTTCCTAGCAGCCTAACTGCTATAGGAAGAAATGAACCAGATCCACTATACACTTAATACTTAAGTTCATAAAACTGTAAATCCAATACATTATTATAATGATATGTTCACCTAAACCTAAACGAATCTCAAAGTACATCATGTAAACACAAATTTTAAGAAAAACTTAGCTAGCTTAGCTTTACCTGCCTAAGGCAGAAGAATTATGTAAAAATATGCAAAAACCTAAATAAATACAGCAAGGTGGCCGGCCCACTAACCTTCTCCCTTCTACTGTACTTCATAATTTCCTACTTTACCTTCCTGACCAAGCCTCTACTTATTCCCCCTCTATCATAAAAAAAAAAAAAAAAAAAAAAAAATATATATATATATATATATATTTTGTTTTTCTAGACCCCCATCAAGCTATACAGAAATAACCCCAAGTCCCCCTTCGATATAAATTTGTAAACATTTTGGTAGAACAATGTCACGGCCGAAGGCCGCTTCAGGCTCGACACCTCGATGGCACGAATGGTTTTTAAATTGACAGAAATTGGGCGAAATGTCTTAACATCCCCAAATTAACGAGGCGAACGTCTTAAAATCTCAAATCTAATGGGGCTAAACACGAGGGAGAAGGGGGTCCAAGAAACCAACCACTTTCCCCTTAAGAGATAAAAACAGTGCAGAGTAATTATGTAGATGGATAGAGACCCAACCCAACCATTGATCCTACACCAGAGTTAAGGGGGGATGGGCGTATTATTTTAACCATATATGTATCTGTTTATCATTTGTTTAGTTTCCTCCCTAGACATCCATCAAGCTTAAAAAAATACCCCCCAAAACCCTCCTTCAAGATAAATGTGTACAGGTAATAGTTGATAAATATTCATCAGCTTATGATATACAGTATCTCTGGGCATATATGGAGTAAAGCTCATCCAAGGTAACCCTCGACTCCCACAGATCCTTTCTAATGTGAATAAAGTTTAACAATAAAAGCCAGGACAACATTAGGCATGGCATTATCCTATGTTGAAAAGGTGAGGATATGGAAGGAAACATTGCAGAGAGTACAAGAATAACAACCTTAAGGGGAGATGGTCGTTTTGTTGGTCCCCCTTCTTCTACATGTTTAGCCCCCTAGTTTTCATATTTTGAGACGTTCGCCCGATTTTAAAACCTTTTGTCCCATTTCTACATTTATAATAATTAGTGCAAGAGAGAGGAAGTAAGAGAACACTGTCATAAGAGAGTGGAGTAAAAGACAAGTGGATTTACAGGGATATCCTACTTAACCCCTTCGGTACCGGTGCCGTCCTTTTAACTTTATTTTGGCTATTATTAGACGATTTCATTCAGTTTAAAATCTCCCCACCTCCAGTAAAAAAAAAAAAAATCAATTACCATGCTTCGAACATCCTCTTGCACTTAACCCTTTTTACTACCCCAGATCCTTCTTGAACTGCACAACATCGTCTAAATATAGCAAGATACAAATTGAAAAGACAGCCGGTACAGAAGGAGTTAAGGGGGAAATAGCTGCTTGTTCTCCCTCATGATTAGTCTCTTTAGCTTTCAGATTTTAAGACGTTCGTTCCATTAGTTTAGCGAATTTAAGACCTTTTGCCCCATTTCCTTGTCAATATAAAGCCTTTCGTATCACTTAGGTAACGATTTGTTCTTGGCCAGAGATAGCGAGCCTGTAATTTTACGAGGAACCGGCCTTCGGCCAGGACATTCTCCTACCGAAAAATTTGCATATTTATCTTGAAGAGATGTCTAGGCCCTAGACCCCACCATCAAGCTTAATAAAACACCCCCGAGACTCTAGGGGGCGTTTTATTAAGCTTAATAAAGCACCCCCGAGACTCTAGGGAGTGTTTTATTAAGCTTGATGGAGATCTAGCGAGGTTACTATAAAATAAATAAATATATAAATAATAGACCAACAAATAACCACTACCGTACCCCACAAAAACCCTTAATAATAGTACCCACCAATAAGACCACTACCGTATAACCACCCCTTAATAATAGACCGACAAATAACCACTACCGTACCCGCTTAATAACACTGGGGTGGACGGTCTACGCGGGGTAACCCACTTAATACCCCCACGTACCGTACCCCCTTAATGTCGACCAACAAGTATCTAAAGCTGGCGTACTACGCGGGGGGGGGGGGGGGGGGTAGCCCAGCTTAATAACCACTACCGTACCCCCATAATAATAGACCAACAAATAACCACTACCGTACCCCCTTAATATAATAGACCAACAAATAACCACTACCGTACCCACTTAATAACCACTACCGTACCCCCTTAATAATAGACCAACAAATAACCACTACCGTACCCCCTTAATAATAGACCAACAAATAACCACTACCGTACCCCCTTAATAACCACTACCGTACCCCCTTAATAATAGACCAACAAATAACCACTACCGTACCCACTTAATAACCACTACCGTACCCCCTTAATAATAGACCAACAAATAACCACTACCATACCCACTTAATAACCACTACCGTACCCCCTTAATAATAGACCAACACCAATAACACACTACAGTACCGCCCTTATAACCACTACAGTACCCACTTAATACCACTAACAGTACCCCCTTAAATAAACACTACCGTACCCCCTTAAATAAACACTACCGTACCCCCTTAAATAAACACTACCGTACCCCCTTAAATAAACACTACCGTACCCCCTTAATAACCACTACGTAACCCCGTTAATCAACCACTATACCGTACCCCCTTAATATCCACTACCGTACCCCCTTAATAACCACTACCATACCCCCTTAATAACCAGTACAGTACCCCCTTAATAACCACTACAGTACCCCCTTAAATACAAACTACCGTACCCGTACCCCCCCTTTAATACCAACTACAGTGCCCCCCTTAATACGCACTACCGTACCCCGCGTAATAACCACTACCGTACCCCTTAATAACCACGTACCGTACCACCTTTATACGCCTAGCAGTACCCCCTTAATAAACCACTACAGTACCACCTTACTTAACCATACCGTACTCCCTTAATACAACCTACAGTACCCCCGTAATAACCACTACCGTAACACCCTTTAATAACCCTACCGTACCCCCTTTAATAACCACCGTACCGTACCCCTTAATAACCACTACAGTACCCCCTTAATAATCGCACTCCCCGTGTTAACCACTACCCCTTAATAACCACTCCCGTATTAATACCCGCCAGTACCCCCTTAATGACCACCGTACAAATAACCACTACCGTACCCCTTAATAACCACTACAGTACCCCCTTAATAACCACTACCGTACCCCCTTAATAACCACTACAGTACCCTCTTAATAACCACTACTGTACCCCCTTAATAACCACTACAGTACCCCCTTAAAAAACACTACCGTACCCACTTAATAACCACTACCGTACCCACTTAATAACCACTACCGTACCCTTAATACCCTACCACTTAATAACACTACAGCACCCCCTTATAACTACCGACCCCCTAAAAAACACTACCGTACCCACTTAATAACCACTACCGTACCCCCTTAATAACCACTACCGTACCCCCTTAATAACCACTACCGTACCCCCTTAATAACCACTACAGTACCCCCTTAATAACCACTACCGTACCCCCTTAACCCGGCAAGCGCGATAGGCCTCACGGAAGGCTTCCTATAGGGAACGCGATAGGCCTCACGGAAGCAGGACCATAAAAAAAGCCTTCCATAAAAAAAAAAGGGCCTATCAAAACAAAGGAATTTGTCTCTAGGTGAGATAATTCCCCTCCAGTACTCATCCATGTAAATCTCACCCACCCCCCTCCCCTCCTTCCCCACCTTATTCCCCCCTCCCTCCCCACCTCAATTATCACCTATTTTTCCTCTTATTATCATCATTTATCGGTTATTTTTCTCTCCCGCGATAATGTAGCACAAGTGGGTTGCATAAAAGATCGTTATGCAACACCCAGACACCGGCACACACCGCCCCGCTCTTCTCAGTTGACTCCCAGACAGCGAGAGGGGAGGGCTGCCTGTCTCTCTCTCTCGCCTGAGATTATGACCGGGTGGCCAATATCTTCGTTTTTCACCACCCAAATGCTTTTCCCACTTATTTTAGCACTCTTGAAGGTTCATATATACATCATATATGTAAAATAAAAGCATACCGAAAACAAATAATGGTTTATATTGTAAATATAACGAATTCTGTCAGAATCCAGGGCTAGAAATGCACAAATAACTACCCTAGCACCTACTGTCATATCGCGCTTGTCAGGTTAATAACCACTCACGGACTCGTCCTTACTAGGGTCCACTACTAGAAGAAACTAGTAAAATAAATAAATAAAAATTAAACTTGACCTAGCTTGCGCTTCCCAGACCTCTGCTCTTGGGTACCGCTCGCCATCCCGCTTACTGCGAGCGTTCCTTCTTAAAACTCCTGGGCCCGCATAGATAACACGGGTATCCCCGACGCTCCTGCCAGCACCCCATTCGTCACTTTTCTTCATCATATAGTGAGTCCTTGCTCATTTGTCCATGACAGTGCTGAAGTTAGGTTAGATTATCGATCAGGTGTAGGCTGAGTGTTAAATACGGGCCCTATTAAATACGGAGACTATTTTTCTGGGTCTAAGCCTTAAGTTAACCCTCCAGACCCGGTAGGGCTCTGAGAAACCCATAAGCTTGAAAGCCTGTAAGCTTGGTGTGCGAGGCGTCCGTCCGACGCATGTAAACAACAGCCGGCTGGACCAACGCCGTGCATCTCCGACCACAAGAAGGAGTGCGTTGCTTGATCGTGTGTGCCTGTATGTTATTGTTAAGTAGCGAAAAGTAGTGTAAAGTGGCTGTTTATGCCACAAAGTTATCTCCAATGAAATCGTCATCACAACTGAACCAGTTGACTTAGAGAGCTCTACTTAACGCCATTCTACAGGTACGAAACACATATACGCTTGGGGATGCGCGGGAATGCGGAAGCAGTCAAAATAACAAAGATACGGTAACCTAGGCGTAGACATTTTTCGGCCAAAACCCCCGGGTTTCTGGGAAATTATATAATACAATAGCCGGGGCTGGAGGGTTAATTAAGGAGTGCTCTTGTTGTGATAAGGCAAGTCACCCTAATGCGTTGTTTTTCTTTTTCCTAGCCCATTATTAGTTCACATATTAGTCATGAGGCTTCTTTTAGGGTGAACTGAGGCCTGTTGCTCGGTCCCTTCAGGGTGTGCAACAAGTATGCTTCGGGGCTAGTACCTTTGGATTTTCTCAAGTAGTTGAGGAATCCGGCACGGAGCCTTTCTACGCAGCAATCTACAGGTAGCGGGGTCGACGCTGGATCGCAGGTTTGAGCCATTGACGTAATCATCACCAAGGGCTCCCATCTAGTTGGCCTCATTAGGTTACATATATAGATATGGTTAAAGAATCTTATAACTGATAATTGATTATTTCATAATAAATAACCATGCCATGTATGTAAACATTGTTCATCCCTCTATATATAAAATGAAGGGTCACCCTTCCGTCGGGATGTTTATAGTTCAGTACTACTGAACATTAAAACAACAACGTATCTCAGGGTGTTCCGTGGGGTCCCCGCCGGAAGCACTCGGAAAGAGTTAAAAACATTCAGTATTCACCGCTGCGTACGGGTATACTATGAATTCAAGTTGGGTTATTTTAGGCATGTAGTATACGCCGGCTGGTCCGGCAAATGACTACGGAATTGAAGACATGTAGTATACGCCGGCTGGTCCAGCGGACTACTAAGAAATTAAAATTGAGAAGGGCAAGGGCGCAACCTCCCCCCTCATAATCACGTATTCCGCCGCCGATAAAATAACAAACAACAATGCGTTCTTCTGGCCTAAGACAGACAAATTCAATATCCCATGATGTCACAGTCGATAAACAAATTTACTTAGGGTATGTAGTTTTTGTGGTTGTTCCCCAGGCTGTCTGGCCGAACAGCCCCAAGGTCTCGAGCAAGGCCAAGGCCATAAACGAGTACCCCCACAAAATCCTCCCTGCTTACCACTAACAAAGCCCGGGTGACCGAAGCCACTCCAAGGCAGGGAGCTGAGGAGGGTGCGGAAACGCCCGGGAAACCAAAGCCCCACCCAAGGCCCTGTGCCCCTCAGCAATTATGAAGGGAAAGTTGAGGGGTAAGGGAAAAATGTGACGCTTTGGCTCCCAATCTGCCAACTTCTAGGTTGGCAGTAGGGAGGTCAATCCACGGAAAAGACGCCGCCACTTGAGATCTAGAAGATATATAAGTAAAAGAAACAGTCAGAGTAAGCTATGGGTATGGCAGAGATCGCTCAGTTCTCACTCGGATAGACCAGCCCATCACCACATGACTAGAACCCAATCCTCTCAGCATCAGCTAGGAAAGGCCCTAGAAAGCCGCCTTTGGCGGGGGGATAGTTCCCCTATTTCAACTCCTTTCGGGGTTGGGCACCTGCCCCGGGTGTGTAGTAACAGTATGTTACTATAAATCGAATTTCGAAGGATAACGGCGACGCCCCCCTTCGTAATCACGTTTTATGCCACCCAAAATTAACATCTTTTGGTTTTAAAAACAAAAAAGGAGACCATTCTCCCGGCCGATTTAAAAATAAGTGGAGAACCACAAATCGCCGCGCAAAATCGAGGCTAAGCATAGCCACACAAATCACGGCGACGCCGGGAAATAAACTCACCTTTTTGATCTTGTAGCTACCAGTTCGACTGTTGCTTTATCATGGGCGAATTACCCGCCGGATATATAATAAAAAAAAAAAAAAAAAAAAAATTTGTTAGCGCTCGAAGATCGCTGGGGTTGATTCATTTTTCACAAGACGAATGAGGTCGGTGTTTTTTGCACTAGGGTACGTAAGAAGTTTATTAATTGGTAGAACATAATAGGCTACACAATACTCAATTACAATTCGGAGGAATGTTTAAAGTAAAGGGAATTAAGATTGTTAAAGAGTTATTCAAACTTTATTCCTTTTTACAAATTAGTAACTCACCCTTTTCGATCTTGTAGCTCCCAGTTCGACTGTTTGCTTTATCATTGGCGACTTATCCGCCGGATCTAGAATAAAAAATCTGTGTAGCGCTCGAGGATCGCTGGGGTTGATTCATTTTTCACAAGACGAATGAGGTCGGTGTTTTTGCACTCGGGTAAGAAGTTTATAAATTGGTAGCACATAATAGGCTACACAATACTCAATTACATTTCGGAGGAATGTTTAAAGTAAAGGGAATTAAGATTGTTTAAGAGTTATTCAAACTTTATTCTTTTTTACAAATTAGTAGCACGTAATAGGCTACACAATACTCAATGACATATCTGAGGAATGTTTAACGTAAGGGGAATTAAGATTGTTTAAGTGTTATTCAAACTTTATTCTTTTTTACGTAGAGATATACAGTATAATTATATTAATTATTCCAGCCTAGCGTGTCCTTATGACCATTGATTCTTGAAAAAAAATTCTCACACAGGTTCGAAAGTGAAACACCAAGGAAGATGAATATCTCTGTGGCGGTGAGGAGGTAATCATGGATAAGAGAAGTTTCTCTTTCTGTGCAGCTCTGTGCTGTCAGAGATTAGCGATTATGGGGCACTTCCTCTGTGTAAAGTGTGTCCCTTACCTAGACCTTTCGAGAGGTCGGTGGTTATCAAAAGCTTCTCCCAAATGTTCAGCCCTCCGCAATACCTTGATTAACAATAGAAATAGTCAATGTAAGACTATCCTTCAACACATTAAAATCTGAATAGGTAACATATTGTAAGACAATGGCTCATAAATCCCTCCAGTTGGATGATCAAACTCTTGAAGATTCATTAATGTGTCCAGTTATTACCTCACCCCTTCCGGGATCTTCTTCGGAAGACACTTCCTCCCGCCACTGAAAGAGACCTCGTACCAAACCCCTGTCAGATGACCAGGAGGCTAAGAGGTCCCGCTCGAACTTTGACTCCACATTAGCCACTGGGGACGAGTCAAAGTCGAGCCGGCATAAGACGTCCTCCTCATCAAGAAGGAAGACAGCTGAGGACATGTCAAAATCAAGACAGAAATCCTCAGCAAAAAGAGAGAAATAAAGAGACATATCTAGTGCGGTCTCCGGCTATTCCCCCCCAATTTACTAACCCTACACTGGAACATGTCGTTTTACCTGTGTCAGGGAAAGAAAGAAGTGGCAGTGTAGTTTCTTACCGGCGGAGACATGAGAGCTCCTCAGACCGGTATTCACAAACAGATACATACGAAACCGATGCACGGATTGACGAGTCTCGGTGGGACACTCAACCAGCCCCATCAACCCGGTCAACGGAATCACTAACGAAGGGGCCACTCAGAGATATATGCCAACAGGGGGGTTATACTGAGGAAATGGGGTCTAGCCAAAGATCAGTATCTCAACTATCTGGGATGCAGGGCTCAGAGATATATTAATCAGTACTTACTCCACTACGCCCCAACCTCGCACACACGCTGGTTACAGGTGAATTACCTGTCCCAGAGCACTGGGTTATAGAGGGAAGGGAAAAGAAGAAATTAAGGGCCAAGAGCCATTTGGGAGAGGCACTTGATATTGTTATTAAGGCCTTCCCAATATTTTTCAATCTCAAAATTTTTGTGTACTCATCATCCCCCACCTTGCCTCCTACTTCCGCCAGAAAATTGTTTTTGGACTGAAGGGTTACATGGTAGCATTAAGGCAGAAAGTCTAGTTTTAAACTGATTTGGGGATGTACAAAGGGGGGGGAGTATCCTAGCTAAAGACTCTACCTGCCTCTGAAATGAGACAAAATGTAACGAGTATTAAGGTCATATGATAAATCCGTTCCTTAGGCTAAAGTAAGCCTACTCAGAACATGGATTAATTTTTAAGTGAAACACTATGGATGAAATAGGGTTTCCAATATATTCAATAATCTCAGGGATTAGAATTAGAGTAAGAGTACAAATATTTTGGTAATACAGTACCTAAGACCATGAACATGTAGGCCTACATATTAATAAAATTGGGTGATAATGAAAGTTTCATTTAACCTGGGATATATAAACCAAATGACTAGTTTATTCTGGTTGTTATAATGTTTCGATTAATGCTTCACATTGTCTGTTTAAGTTTATTGTTTTGAGTATTGCTTCAGTGATTCATGTGTTGTTAAATAGTCATAGTTGTTCGAGAGTTGCTTCACAGTTTCACATATGTATTTATTGGCTCAAGCTAGGCATTGTAAGATTGGGTTGCTTAATACTGGGCAGTTCACACTCCACTCTCAGCCTGTTAACATCTCGCCAGTGACTTCAAATAAACTACTGCTGGAATATGGATACTTGTTTACTTCATCATCTACAAGTTACTACATATTGGCGACGAGGATAAAACGGACAGCATGGCACTGGTGGGCAGGATTGACGAATACAACTCCGACACAGAGACATGGTCACAATATGTTGAAAGGTTGGAAAAAAAAATTGTGGCTAACGATATCGTCGATGAAAAGAAGAAGATACGTTATTGGCAGTGTGTGGAGCGAGGACTTACCAGCTGATACGATCATTGTGTCTTCCAGCCAAACCTGATACGAAGTCTTATGACCAATTGAAGTTAGTGCTTGTGAACCATATGTGTCCAAAACCGTCTGTTATAATGTCAAGATTCAAATTTAACTCAAGATGCAAGCAACAAGGAGAGCCAGTTTCAGCTTTTGTTGCTGATTTACGGAAATTAGCAGAGCATTGTGAATATGGTGATCAGTTGCTCGACATGTTGCGTGACAAGAGGATCCAGTCGAGACTTCTGGCTGGTCGAGAGTTGGACTTCGCGAAGGCAGAGGCTACGGCAATGGCAATGGAAACCGCAGCTAAGGACACTCAAGATCTACACAGCACGTTTGAGCAACAGGGCCGCCGAGTAAACAAGATTCAAGGAGTTAGTGCAGTGGCAAGGAGTGGTGTGAACGAGATGTTGGATCAACGCAGTATACCAGGCTCACATGTGCCAGTACGATGTTACAGGTGTGGAGGTGATCATATGGCTAACAAGTGCAAGTTTATCCAAGCTGTATGTTATGTGTGTAGAAAAGTGGGCCACATAGCAAGAGTATACAGACGGAGGGAAATTAAAGACGGAAGGACTCATAGTATTAATTAAGGAGGATGTGATGCAAACTACTGCTGAAGATGTGGAAAACAGGAAGTGTGGAGGTGGATGATTATGCTATGTATAAGGTAACTACACCTCGTGAAGCACCTGTGTCTGTTCAACTTCAGCTTAGTGGGGCATTTGTGCCTATGGAAATAGATACGGGGGCATCAGTTACGATTTTCAGCAGTGAGAATTATTATGGTTTGTGGAACAGTGCAAATCGGCCTGTCTTAAATAATACCGATGTGGTGTTACGTACATATACAGGTCAAACCATTAATGTGCTTGGGAAAGTGACCATGGATGTGGATTATGGCAACAAAGTACAGTCTCTTCCTCTCGTGGTTGTAGGGGCAGATGGGCCAAATCTGTTGGGATTCGACTGGCTACGTCACATCAAGCTGGACTGGACTGAAATTTATAGTATAAGGACGAACTGTGATGAAGTTGTCACGAAACATGCCAAGGTTTTTGAAGAGGAATTAGGACTACTTCGGGGAACGAAGGCTGTCATCCAGGTGGATCCAGATGCTACACCAAGAGTTTATAAGGCTCGGCCAGTTCCCTACGCCCTAACAGAGAAGATTGATATGGAGTTGGAATGTTTGGTAAGTGAAGGAGTCATTGAGCCTGTTCAGTTTTCAGAGTGGGCAGCACCTATAGTTCTATCTATCTATCTATTGCCTGACGCCGTGATCCCCGAAGGGGTGGCCACGAACGAACCGCCCCCATGCACCTCTGTCCCCAGTCAGTCGACGCCCCTCCCCCCAACCAGCACCGCCTTCGTTCATGTAGTTCCTCACTCCATCCTTCCACCTCATATTCGGTCTACCTCTCCCCCTCTGTCCCTCCACCTCGCTCTCGTACACCCTCTTAGTCATTCTCTCGCTTTCCATACGTTCCATATGGCCGAACCATCTCAAGTTGTTCCTTTTCACACTTTCCAGCACATCTACCTCCACACCACACCTCCTTCTTACTTCCTCATTAGTCTGTCTATCCCTCCATGTAACTCCGCACGCACTCCTTAAGTAATTCATTTCCACTGCTCTCACTCTTGGTCTGAGTCTCTCAACCAACGTCCATGCTTCGCTTCCGTAAGTCAGTGTCGGGATTACCACACTGTCATGCAAGGACTTCTTCACTTCCATACTGACCACCCTATTTCTTGTTACTGCTTTTAGCGTTCCTACAACCCTCTTCCCCTGTTGTACCCTCTCCCGCACCTCTTCATCCATAGTCCCATCTTTACTCAACACACTGCCCAGATACTTAAAAGAGTTGACGATCTCCATAGCCTGACCGTTCAGCTTCACCTCACACTCTGTGACTTCACCCCTTTCGAAGACCATAACCTTGCTCTTCCCCGTATTTACCTTCAAATTCCGTTTTTCGCACACTGTTCCAAACTCATTTACCAGACCCTGCAACTCCCATTCATTATCACTCATCAGAACTGTATCATCCGCAAACAGCAGTATAGGTAGCTTCCACTCAATTCCCTCCCTTTTCAGCGATACACCAACATTCACTGCTCTTGATAGTATTTCTTTCATGACTCCATCCATATATACAGTAAACAACCACGGGGACATCACACACCCCTGTTTCAAACCAACATTCAGGTCAAAGAACTCGCTCTGCTCACTCTCCACACGTACTGCCGCCTTTGCACCCTCATACATGCTCTTCACTGCTTTCAGCAACTTGCCCTCTACTCCGTATATTCTAAGTACTTTCCACAAACCTTCTCTATCCACTCTGTCATAGGCCTTCTCCAAGTCCATAAAGGCAACATACACCTTTTGTTTCTTCTCCAGATACTTCTCCACAACACAATTCAGGGTAAAAATCTGATCTACACATCCTCTTCCCTTCCTAAAACCTCCCTGCTCGTCGCCTATCCATTTCTCCGTTCTCACTCTCACTCTCTCAATCACTACCCTACTGTATACCTTCCCTACTACGCTTAGAAGACATATTCCTCGGTGGTTATCACACACTCCTCTTTCCCCTTTGCCCTTATATAGGGGGACTATTATGCCAGTCTTCCAGTCATCGGGTGCACTCCCCTTCTCCCATGCTAGTTTGCACATTTTCCATACCCATGCTATCACTATCTCACCACCATACCTCAACATTTCCCCACACACTCCATCTGTTCCTGGTGCTTTCCCCAACTTCACTCTTTTCATGGCTTCCCACACTTCTGACCTCCTGATCCCCACCTCCTCCTCCACTACTTCTCTTCTTCTCCCTCCCATACCATATCCAGCTATGTTTGCTGGCTCTTCATTCCTTTCATTTAGCAACTCACTGAAGTACTCCCTCCATCTTTCGACTCTCTCTTGCTTCTCGGCTAGCATTCTCCCATTCTTATCTTTCACACCCTTACTGTTTCCCTTGCTACCTTCCCTAACTTTCTTGACTTCTTTCCAGAACAGTTTCTTACTCTCTCTCCATTTTACACTCAGATTCCTTCCAAATTCCTCATCTACTCTTCTCTTACTTTCCTTCACTACTCTCTTCACCACCCTCTTACTCTCCACGTACCTCGCTCGTTTCTGTCTCTCGGAATCTTCATTCCCTCTACTACCCAACCACACTCTATATGCTTTCTTCTTTTCTTCCACAGCTATTCTTACCTCTTCTGTCCACCATGCTGTACCTTTCACTCCCCTCCCTCTTCTCCTCACTCCACACACCTCCTCACATGCTGCACAGATCTCATCCTTAAACACCTTGCTCATCTCCTCCACTTCCTCCATAACTTCCAGGTCGAACCCACCTAGTCGTCTTTCCACTGCTCTCCTGTACTCCTCCCTGACTTCCTCCTCCTGCAACCTCTCCACCCTCCTCACTATTCCACCCTCCTCTCGCCTCCCTCCCGCTCTCCTCACCCACTTCTTTTGTATCCTAACCTTAGCTACCACTACATAATGATCAGACAGACCCCCTCCAATACCCCTATACACCCTAGCATCCATCACAGATTTCTTCATTCGTTCATCCACACATACATAATCAATCAATGACTTTCGTTCCACCACTGTCTTATCTTTCATCGTCAACATCCGTTTCCACGTGTACCTGTGGATCATTCTGTGTCGGAAGAAGGTGTTGGCTATCCACAGCCTCCTTCCCACACATACGTCCACAAGTGCACTACCATTCCCATTCACCTCTGATGGTACCCCCCACCCTCCCACCACTCCCTCAACTTTCCTATCACCCACCTTACCATTCATATCCCCAGTCAGAAATATTCTTTCGTTCTTGTCAAACTTCTCCAGGCACGCCTCCACATTCATCCAGAACTCCTCTTTCTTTCTTTCAAGTATATCCTCTGTCGGGGCATACACGCATACAATCACCCACGTTTGTATTCCTACTTTCATTCTCACCCACACAATCCTTGAACCCACAGACCCATACTCTCTTACACATTCCTTCCATTTGCTACTTACAAACAAACATGCACCTTCTCTCGCTGTTCCTTCACTCACTCCAGCACACACACCCATTCCACATTCCCATTCTCTCACATCTGAACCTTTCCATTTGGTCTCTGTCATTCCACATACATCCAGCCTGGCATTCACTAACACTTCCAGAACCTCTCTCTCTTTTGTTCCATCATTCATGCCACTAACATTCCACGTAGCCATTCTCAGAATGTCCGAAGGCATGTCCTTAGTCGGTCGTGGTTCGTCAACGTTGGTTCCGTCCGCATCCGAGGCTGTTCGTTCGTTTTTCTTTGCTTAGATATTTTTTCCGGGTGGGGGTCGCAAGCCCACCGACCCAACCTCTTTAGTCGCCTCTTACGACACGCAGAAGGCACGTATAGTTCCTATTGTTAAATCTGACAAATCCATTAGAATCTGTGGAGATTACATAGTGACAGTCAATCAAGTGGCAAAAATGGATGCTTACCCCATTCCTAAAGTACAAGATTTATTAGCTAAATTATCTGGAGGAAAGACATTCACTAAACTGGACATGTCTCATGCCTATTCTCAACTGATACTGGATCAGGACTCAAAGAAATATGTGACTATCAACACTCATAAGGGATTGTTCCAGTACAATCGGTTACCCTATGGAGTATCATCAGCTCCTGGTATTTTTCAAAGGACCATGGAGAATCTGTTGCAAGGTATACCTCATGTTATAGTATATTTGGATGATATTCTAATAACGGGAGAGACAGATGCCGAGCATGTAAGTAATTTGTCTGAGGTATTGAAAAGGATGGATAATGCTGGTGTAAGGTTGAAGAAGAGCAAGTGTGTTTTCCAAGCACCAGAAGTAACTTATTTGGGGCACAGAGTTAACGCTCGAGGCATACAGTATATCCATCTGAGGAGAAAGTTCGCGCTGTTCAAGCTGCACCGGTACCAAGGCCTGTAAGTGAGTTAAAATCTTACCTAGGACTCGTCAACTTCTACGGCAAGTTTCTTCCTAATCTATCGACTGTTCTATCTCCCTTAAGGGGCGGTTACACATGCCCGAGTTGCCCGAATCGGTGACAAAAGTTGCTCCGTGGAGCAACTTTTGCGCCCCAAGCAACTTTTTCGGGACCCATTTGTCACCCGAATAGGGCAACTTTTGCGTCCCGAATGTACGGGACGCATCGCCTGTTGCGGCAACTATAAATATGGGTTGCATGCAATAGTAGTAAAATGATAACTATATAATGATGTGCAAGCATTAATATACTATAATAATGCTCAATCCTTAACCCTTCAGACCCGGAAGGGCTCTTAAACACCCATAAAAAAACACACCCGAGCTACCCGGAAGGGCTCTTAAACACCCATGAGCTCAAAGCCTGTAAGCTTGGTGTGCGAGGCGTACGTCCGACGCATGTAAACAACAGCCGGCTGGACCGACGCCCCGCATCTCCGGCCACAAGAAGGAGTGCGTCGCTTGTTTGTGTGTGCCTGTATGTTATTGTTAAGTATCGAAAAGTAGTGTAAAGTGGCTGTTTTTGCCATAAAGTTATCTCCAATGAAATCATCATCACAACTGAACCAGTTGACTTAGAGAGCTCTACTTAACGCCATACTACAGGTACGAAACACATCTACGCTTGGGGATGCGCGGGAATGCGGAAGCAGTCAGAATAACAAAGATACGGTAGCCTAGGCGTAGACGTTTTTCGGCCAAAACCCCCGGATTTCGGGGAATATATATGGAATACATAGCCGGGGCTGCAGGGAATATATACTGTATGTTATCACAGTATAATATTCAATAAATTGGGATGAGAGAAAACGGTTTAATCAAGAAGTAGGCTACAGTATGAATGCGCAATTTTAAGTGTGTACAAATAACCTACAATATCTTTGGGCAAGAATGGGAAGAATAATCTCTCAGGGGATTAAATGTACTGTATCATATATCGGTTATTATAATCAACATACAATTATAATTTGCAACAGTAAACGATTTGTTATAACTAAATATGAATAGTAGCTTCGTTACTGCAATGGTTAGCCTAATACTTCCTTCAGTATTACAAACTATGTATTCTGTATGCTTTGTAATCTTGATAAAATACCGTACAGTATTTATGCATTATAAGTTCGGTTAATGCGAAGTGCTAAATAGTAGGCTACTCTTTAAATAACTTAGTACAGTAGTCTACATATACAGTAGGATAAAAGGTAGTAATAGTGTTTGGGTGAATTAGTAGGCTATGTCATGGAAATATATTCCCTATGTAGCCTATAGCCTAACTATATATATATTCCATAATCAGATAGGCTATATTAAACTAAATAAGTTTTAATACTTCTAATGATAATGTGACAGGTGATATCCGAACCTTAAGAGCTATAAAATACCACATGGAACACATAAAATCGTAGCCTACTGTACATATAATACAGTAAACACAAGCAAGGAAAGAAATACTATCACTGCCTATTTTAAATGTATAATACGTAAAGCAAGGCCTGTGATTGGCTAAACCGGGTGAGCCCGGGTCAGCCAGTCTTCTCTCTTGCTTACTTCTTGATTTATCATTTCTTTATCTTGCTTGTGTTTACGTTATGATATACAGTATACAGTACGTTATTATTGTGTTTCATGTTGTCCATACTTAGTGTACTCAAACTAGTATGAACAGTCTCGATGTTACGTAATCTGGATTGATGTAGCGTTACGTATCATTCCGTAGTCTTAAGTTGAACGCTTCCATAACCTTGGTCGAACGTTCCATGATTGGGTAGAATATATTATTCTATAGTAGTATATGGGAAAGTATTGTAGGATTATAATTCCCATATATATATATATATATTTGTATTATTTAAGATTGTTTATAAGTATCTCATTGTAAAGAAGATGGGATACATTTTCCATATGTTATGCGCGTGCGCGGTATGTCACGACAGAGACGAACATAACGCGCTCGCCACTCTCCAACCAACCTCCGTCCCAGCTACACACGCTAAGCCTTCTTTCTTCTAGTTATTTCACCAGGTGTTTTCGCTTCACTTTTCATCTCATACTCCATAGTCACTACATCATCATCTTTGTTACTTAGCACAACTTAATGTAAATATCTAGCCTATTCTAGCCTATTGTAGCCTCTTTTCATACTCTGTTTACTATACTAACCACTTCGAGTCATCTAGCCTATTTTCCGCCATCCTCCAATCACCAGCTGAGTTCATCAAAGGGTAATTATATTTCTATATGGTTAATACTTCTTCATTATCAAATATACAGTCCACTTATCTAAATTAGCCATATAATTGGTCCTTCGAACCGGATCTGGTTTGCCCCCCCTCTCTCTCTCTTTTTTTGGGAGAGTTATTCGGCGGTCGGTAGTTGCCTTGCTTGGAGTGGGGCTGGCCTATCCCTGTTTTTGTCATGCGTCCTACTACGTCCTCCAGGCCCCGGTCTTTTGGCCCCATGGGGCTGTCGGGTTTTTTTCGTCTGCTCTTTGCTCTGGCCACCCCAGGTGCCTGACCACCAGTGGGGCAGGATGTGGAAACTAGTGGATAGGTCAGGGCTGCGATGGGAGTTTTACCCAGAATGAAAGTTATACATCTGATCCAGTACAGTACTCAAAACAATAATTAGCCTACTTTAAATGCTTTTTCGGGCTCATTACATTATATTAAAACTACTTTAGCCCTAGAAAATATTGCACAATTGGCACGGCATTAAGATTAAATTCATCCATACTGTACTGTATTTTAAATTTAATCTAGATTTAATTTAAATCTAGATCAAAATTATACTGAAAAATAACTTCTTTAAAATTTAAAGGTTATTCATTCACATATCTTTCTAAATTCTACTCTCGTCGTGTGCCCTGAAGGCGGGGTAGTATGATAGCTGATAGGCTGAGTGTGTGTTAATCCAACTCAAAAAAAAATTTCCTTGTGACTTCTTGAGATGAACTTTTCTTGTGTACAATTTTCACATTTATTAAATTTAATAATATAGAATTAGCGGTACCCATTGAGTTTAGCCTGTATAAATTACCCTATAGGCTCTCTCTCTCTTCAAATTCTTGAATTTATTATAACGTTAAACGGTACCTCTCTTTTTTGACACCTGGAGACTTTTGGTCCTATAAGTCTGTATTGTACTAAATTTCCCTCTCGGCTTTTCTTAACTTATGGTGTAATGATTCTATAATTTCATAACTATTATGTAAGGAGTTAAATTGAAAAGCTCCAGATTGCTAGTCTACATTGCGCACAATTCTTATTCCGCATTTCGTGAGGGTGTTTTATTTTCGGCTCGCGATTTATTTGATTTCTCGGAGTACTGTATTGTTGGCCGCAACTTATTCGGTCTGGCATTGATAGTTTGATTTAACGTCAATAGATTTCCTTCCCGTATAATCATGGCTAAAAGTGTACAAAAGCGTCGGGCTGGACTTAAGGGCTCTTTGACGGTCTTAACCTCTGATATTGACGGATTCCTTGATTCGGCGTCTAGAGTGGAGGTGGAGGCCAGGTTGCTCAGTATTCAAAAGCAACTTGACAAGTATGAGGTCACACAGGAGGACCTGGCCGACACTTACGAGGACGCCGAGTATATCGAGGTGATAAGAGAGGATACCTTATATATGGAGGGCATACAAGTAATCGTTGCCACACTGAAGGGGATCTTGATTACAGAGGTCAAGAAGGAGGTCAAGAAAGAGCCAAAGAAATCCGCAGTCAAATTACCACATCTTACTCTTCCAAAATTTGAAGGTGATGCCACCATGTGGTCGGGATTTTGGGAGATGTTCAAGTGTACCATCCATGACAATCCCGACCTCACAGATATACAACGCTTCACCTATCTAAAGGGTCAGCTTCAGGGTGATGCACATAAGCTAGTCGAAGGATTCATAATCGAAAGTGCAAGCTATGCCCCAGCAATTGAGCTCCTGCAAGAGACATATGGGCATCCAGATCGAATCAAGGCAGCTTATGTTACCAAATTCAATCAATTAGTGTCACCCAAACACCAAACAGCTGACCTGAAGGACTTCTATGCCAATACAGAGAGTGTGATGAGGTCAATCATTAGCCATGGTATTTGTTTGGAGGAATTTTATGTGGTGACTCTTGTCAATAAGTTACCATCACCACTAAAAGAAACCATAAAACGGGAAATGGGAGACTCGAGCCTGGATTATAAGAAATTCACTCATTGCCTCCAGGCTGAAGTGTACAATATGGCGGGTCAAGACAGAGTAGGGGGTACACCCATGGCTACGGCAACATTTACCGCCCAGAGTGAGTACAGGAAATTTAACTGTGTTCTGTGTAGTGGCACCAATCATTTATGGTACAAGTGTATGAAGTATAAGACAGGGCCTCTTAAAGTTAAAAGAGCCCGTCAACTACGTCTCTGCACTGGGTGCTTGTCAAAAGACCATGGCCATTCGGGTTGTACTAATCCTAAAGTAAGAAGCTGCAAGTTTTGTAAGGGCAAATACTTTCATTCCCTGTGTATACAAAAACAAGGGAAAGAAAGTAGACCCGCGGAGGATAACACCAAGAGAGAGCATACTGCTGCTACTTCAACTACAATGTCCGTTGCCACAGGTAAAAATACAGTAATCTTGCCCACCGTACAGCTGCCGGTAAAGGGTAAGGATAATAATTGTTAAAATCAGATCGCTACTTGACCAATGTTCTCAGGGGACCTTTGTGAAGTCTTCTGTTCTATCCTCCCTTTCCTACATTTCTAAAGGAACTGAGGAGTTATGTCTTCACGGATTTACCGGGAAACAGGCCTCTAGGGAATATAATGTGGCACTGCAATACAAACACAGAGGTAAATTTCATCATCTAGATGCAATAGTGGTTGATAAATTGCCAGAACATAAAGGTGAACTTAACCTAAAGTCTAAACTGGTTAGTTTACAAAGTAAAGGCATAAAATTAGCCGATCCATACGCAACGGACACAGATCAGCTGGAGCTGCTCATCGGTGCGGATCACTACTACGATATAGTGCGACCTGGGTATAAAAGGTCAGGTAGTCTAATTCTGCTTCCTACCAAGTACGGGTACGCCATCAGTGGTTCATATGTGACACAGCCTACAAGCTCCAGCACAGAAGTAATTACTGTATTGAAAGTAGCAGTAACACCAATGGACGAATACATGTCCACTGGTAATCATTCAACCATGCAAAAATGACTTAAATGTTTTGTGGGAATTAGATCATATCGGGATAACCCCTAAGGAATACTCACTGGTTGAGCGTCAAGCACTATCGTCGTACGAGGATACCGTTACCTACGATCCCGACAGCCAACAGTATAAAGTGAGACTGCCCTGGAACAATTCCAAGGATCAGCTGCCATCTAACAAGGGTTTGGCCATAGGCCGTCTTCGGGGACTTCAGAAAAGATTCCTCAAGGAACCTGACTTTTGCGAGGAATACTCAAAAGTCATAAAGGAACAGGTGTCCCAGGGTTTTATAGAAGAGGTGCCTTTTGATACATCAGATACCGGGCATTACTTGGCTCATCATGGTGTAATCAAGGAGAGCAAAACTACGCCAGTGCGTATTGTCTTCGACTGTTCCGCCAAGATGAGTGAACGTCATCCTAGTCTTAAGGACTGCCTGTACACAGGACCCTCACTGGTGCCAAATTTAGCGCAGGTTTTGCTTCGGTTTCGACTCGGTAAGTATGCCTGGGTGTCTGATATTGAGAAGGCATTTCTAATGTTAAGACTCCATGAAGACGACCAGGACTATACGCGATTTATGTGGCCCAAGTATCCGAGGCAACTGGATTCCCCCCTAATTTGTTACCGGTTCCAGGCAGTTTTATTTGGAGCGACTTGTTCCCAATTCCTTTTAAACGCCACCATTTTGAAACATTTGTCTTATGTCAGTGCAGATCCGCAGATTATTCATCAGATTCGGTCAGGGTTGTACATAGACAATTTACTGGGTACAGGAAATGAAGAAGATTTCCTGGTTGATACCTACGCTGTAGTCCGAGAGATTATGAGTGACGCCCATCTACATTTGCGTGAATGGGCGACTAATAATTCTGTTTTGCGGACTGTACTGCAATGGGATGGTGTGGCGGCTGTACAGCAGGAACATGTTAGAGTGCTAGGGTTGTTTTGGAAAACGGACACCGATACCCTCTCATTCGGCGTTCAGTACGCGCAATATTCGCAGATTACAAAACGAATTTGCTTGAGTATGACAGCTAAACTTTTTGACCCCTTGGGGATAGTTCTACCGGTGTCGATCAAATCGAGATTATTCCTTCAGCAATTATGGAGGATAAAATTAGGATGGGATGAGGTTTTGACTGGCGATCTGGTTCAGGAGTGGGATGACATTATTTCGGATCTTCGTCTCTGTAAGGGTTTTAATTTTCCTCGGAGAGTTGTCATGGACCATCCTGTTTCCATTCATGCCTTCTCAGACGCTAGCAAGGTCGCGTACGGCACCGCCATATACTTTGTTGACACAAGTGGCAGCCGTCTAGTCATGGCGAAGGCGAAAGTCGCCCCGATCAAATCCCTTTCCATCCCAAAATTAGAGCTGACTGCAGTTCTGTTGGCTGCTAGACTCGTTCACTTTGTAGAGGAAACTTTTAAAAATTTGCTAAATATCTCGGAGACAGTTGTATGGAGTGACAGCCAAATTACGCTCTACTGGTTATGTATGTATATGATTTACCTTGTACAGTATCACTTTCATATCTAGTACAGTCACTTATGCATATGTAATATCTCTCTATGAGTAAGATTCATGTTAGCATCCAGGCAGTCATATTAGTTATGTCATATAGCCACTCTGGCAACTCAAGCCTGGGGCTCCTCTCACCAGAGGGCCAATACTGTTTGTGTACCACGAGACAGAGCTATCACCCTGTAGGCTCTGCTTCGTGCCTGTATCCCATATCCTTCTCAATAAGAACCTACAGTATATATCTACAGCGTGTCTACTTACTCCCCAACCCAAGATAGGCCTGTTGTGCATCTATTTCTTACAGTTTCTTACAGTAGATCCTCTGGAAAAAAGGCAAACTATGCCTGTGTATCCAGCTCAGTACCAGTACTTGTACTTGCACTGCTGCGGTCGTTCACGGTGTTGGCGGCGGCGGTAGCAGACGCAACATTTTTACTATTCTGTATTTTTGTTTTATAATCAAACTTCAAATCTTGTCTTCCCCATGCTTTATCAAGATTACTTTCAAACTCCCTTATTGATTCGGAATCGACTACATATAGGGGCAGTGCGTTCCACTCATTTACCACTCTATCACAAAATGAGTTCTTTGCCTTCTCAAGCCTATTTCTTTCTTTGTAAATTTTCTTAGAGTGTCCTCTCGTTCTTGTTCCCTCCCGCATCAAGAAGATACCTTCACACACATCCTCATCGTACTTTCCTGACACTATCTTAAAAGTCTCTATCATATCCCCTCTCTTTCTCCTATATGCCAGTGTCGGAAGCCCCAGTGTCCTCAACCTCTGCTCATAGCCCGCGTTCTTCAACGTTGGTACCAGCTTGCTAGCTCTCCTCTGCACTTTCTCCACTGCTTCTATATCCTTTACTATATATGGAGCCACCTGGTTCGCATATTCCAGGTGCGGCCTAACCAGCGCTGTACAGTATAGAGATTCCTGAAGATTTCTTCGTCAAGTGACACAAATGTCCTCCTTATCAGCCCTACAATTCTATTGGCTTTGTTTATCTTTTCCGCCAAATGTTCTGAGAAATTTAACTTATTGTCTATCACTACTCCTATATCCTTTTCTGCACTCACTTCCTCCATCGCTTCATACATACTGTATCCTACCTTGTCTATCTTGCTGGTCCCAATCCGCATGTACTTGCATTTTTTTGGATGAAAAGGCATTAACCAATGCTCAGACCATCCCTTCATGCCCTCCACATCTCCTTGAAGCAAACCCATATCTTCCTTACTCCTCACTCTTCTATACAGTTTAGTATCATCCGCATACAGGTATACCTCACTTCCATTAGTTATAACTTCAGGCAAGTCGTTGATAAATATAACGAACAGCAGTGGTCCCAACACAGATCCCTGAGGTACCCCACTTGTAATTTCCCTCCACCCCGAGCCTATTCCATTCACCAGTACCCTCTGTCTCCGATCTTTCAGGAAGGCTTCTATCCATTTCACACATTTCTCCCCTATATTATAGCTTCTAACTTTCTCTATTAACCTTTTATGTGGGACCTTATCGAAGGCCTTCATAAAATCGCAATATACCACGTCTATTACATCACCATCTTCTAGAATTTGCATCCAATCATCTACCACCTTAATTAGCTGTAGTACCGTCGACCTCCCCGGCAAGAATCTGAACTGTCTCCCACTGAAAAGTTGGTTTGACTTCATATGATCCATTATTCCTTCTCTAATTACCGTTTCCATTAGTTTACACACAACACTTGTCAAACTGACTGGTCTATAATTCCCTGGGTCATTTCGCTTTCCCTTCTTAAATATAGCTGTTATGTTCGCCTCTCTCCAGTCCATCGGGATTTGTCCTGTATTAAACGATACCTCAAATAACATTTTCAATGGCTCTACTAACATCTCCCCTCCTTCCTTTATGATTCTTGGGTGTATCCCATCCGGTCCCGGTGACTTACTTCTGTTCATTTTTTTTATAGCCCTTCTTATTCTAGCATGGGAAAACTCTATTAGTTCTAGTGCCGGTGCCTAACTAACTCTATGGAGTTAGCTGGGACACACATAACATGGCGCAGTGTGTATTAAGAGAAGTTTATGTGAATTTCGCCAGACGCCGCCAGCCGCCATTGTCCACACACCCTGCATCCCAGCCACCGTCTCACTGCTTGGATTACAGTGTTATAGTGCTCAACAGTGCGGTGCCGACATTCCCAATGCAGTGCCAGTGATATTATATGTGCCAGTGCTATATTGTGTGCTTTATTTTATATGTATTGTGTGTGGCATAAGCATAACGCCCGCACAAGTCCGAGCCACGAGAGAGCGGGGCGTGAGATCCCCCCCCTCTGACTGCCAGCAAGATACTGAGGTGAGGGAGGCCGCGCACCACCGCAGCACTGCTCGGTACATACGCACGCACACACACTGGGCACACACACAACTGGCAAACTTTTATTTCATCACCCAAGCATTCCCTTCAGTGCTAATTGTAATTGGGTTTTATACATTGGTGAGGATAGGCTGGTGTGTATTCTAAATATTCTGCTGTTTTTGCCAGTCATTTTGATACCCCACTTGTATATGTGAGAGGCTAATAACTGTGTGTTTGTTATCTCCCTGTCTGTCTGTCACCCACACAAGATGTCAGACTCTGGTGATGTACAGGATGAAGGGGCAGGAACAAACTTGCCTTATGAGGGGGAGGAATACACACCTTATTATCAGCACCCTCAGTCCCCAACCACACCTTCAGCCCCTTCTTCAGCTGATTTCCTGCAATTTTTCAAATACCTGGAGGAGTCTCGCAGGTATGATGAGCAGAGGAGACAAGAGGAGGAGGCCCGCCGAGATCGTGTCCTGGAGGAGTCTCGCAGGCATGATGAGGCTATAAGGAGACAGGAGTTCCAGAGCTTATTTCAGCTGTTGGCTCCCACCAGGACCCCTCCCGACTCCTCCACACCTGCTGGTCACCTTGGCGGACAGCAGCCACATTCTTCTCCACATCCCTCACACAATCCTCCACCACAGAAGGCTACGGCCCAGACACCACCACAATTGAAGCCTGACGCTACATTCCAGATGTTCCGGGAGTGGAGGAGACGCTGGGACGACTATGCTGTCATGGTGGACCTGTCCAACCTGCCTGCGGCCAAACAGATGATACAACTACGCATGTGCCTGACTCTCGAGACGCAGCGTGTCTTAGAACACACCCTCCACAGACAAGACTGTTGAAGAGGTGTTGGACACCCTGCAGCTTCATATCAAGAGTAAGGAATGAGGCACTCCGGCGTCGTGAATTGTTGAGCTGCAGACAGCATGAAGGGGAAACTTTTGCAGAGTTCTACGTCCGCCTCAAACGTCTCGCAGAAGAAGTGGATGTGTGCCCTGGTAACTCACCCATCTGTGTGGAGACACAACTCAAGACTATCATCCTCATGGGCCTCAGGGACAAGGAGTTAGTCCAGAAACTCATCGCCCTGGACTCCAAGTCCTACTACAGGATGTCGTCACTACGTGCCGCTCGTATGAGGCTGCCAAATCTGCGACTACGGCCATTAGTGCACCCCATGAACAAGTAAGGGCCGTCTCTTCATACAAGAAAAACAAGAAACAGGGCAGTGACAGGACCCAACCCCCCAAGCCTCCATCGAATGCAGCTGATGCCTGCCAGAGTTGCGCTCGCCGACACGGGCCTGACAAGTGTCCCGCTGCTGGCAGCACCTGTAACAACTGTGGGCGCCACGGTCACTGGGCTCGGACAGCTAAGTGCCCTGCTCACAAGGTTCAGTGCCGCATCTGTTGTCTTCTGGGGCATTATGACAAGTGTTGTCCGTCGACTAAGAAGAAGGAAAGACGCCAAGGTGGCCCCCCAGGCGATACGGGTGCCCCCTCCAACTCTGGCAAGCCCCCCAATGCTAGGAGTAATAGCTGTCGTCAGGTGGGATCGACTCCTTCTACAGCTTCGACGCCGCAACCCATCTGTGTTACCCTCTCCTTTGGCGACGCTACATCCCGCCTACGGATGTTACCGGACACCGGCGCTGACGTCACCGTGATTGGCCGGCGTCACCTTGAGGATTTGGCTATCCCCATGAGCAGCCTGCGAGCCCCTTCGCCCACGACAACGTTCACGGCGGACGGCTCCCCGATGGCACCTGCTCTGGGGGTATTTCAGGCTACCCTCACCCTGGGACAGAGAGTGTGTACTGCCCTCATCCATGTGCACGAGGGTGTCCAGACTCCTCTGCTTTCATACAACCACTGCAGGGAGTTAGCCATCATACCTCTGGCATTCCCAATGCCCATACAAGAGGTCAAGCACGTCAACAGGTGTAAGGCTACACCACTTCCAGTCTCCACGTCGCCCGCTGAAGCCAAGAATTACTTCCTGCGGGAGTTTAGAGACGTGTTGATGTCCAAAGACGACCTAAAGACTGTGCCCCTCAAGCCTATGGTGGGTCAACCCATGAGGATCCATGCGGCTGACACGAGCAAAGTGGCTGCAATCGGGGACTTTCCGGCACCAACCAACTTGACCGACCTCAGGTCATTCCTGGGTCTGGTCAACCAGCTGGCAGAGTTTACCCCTGACATCGCCGCCACCGCTCAGCCCCTCCGCCCTGTGATGAGCCCCAAGAGGACATTTGTGTGGACTCCTGACCACGATGAGGCCTTCAGGCGAGTCAAGTTAGCCCTTGTCAGTCCTCCTGTTCTCGCACACTTCGACCCAGACCTACCCACCATTCTTCAGACTGATGCATCGCGACTCAACGGCATTGCCCTCTTGCAGGACCATGGCAGTGGCCACCTGCGGCTCATCCAGTGTGGCTCTCGGTTCCTGGCGGACGCTGAGACCCGCTATGCTACTATCGAGTTGGAGATGTTGGCTGCTGTTTGGGCCATGTCCAAGTGTCGACTGTATTTACAGGGTCTACAGGATTTCACACTGATGACTGACCACCGCCCCCTCATCCCTATCATCAATCACTACACGTTGGACGCTGTGGAGAATCCCCGCCTCCAACGCCTGAAGGAGAAGACCTCACCCTATATCTTCAAGGCCGTGTGGCGTGCCGGCAAGTTGCTCTGCATCCCTGATGCCCTGTCTCGAGCCCCGGTCAGCCGCCCCACGCCAGAGGACGAGATCGCTTGTGCCGACGCCGCCACCTACCTCAGGACTATAGTGACAACCAAGGACGTTATCAACTCAGGACGATCTTCGGCACCAGACGGAGACAGGACGCTACAGGATCTCCGGGTCGCGGCAAGAGCGGACCCTGCGTATGTTCGTCTACTCGACTGTGTGACCTCAGGATTCCCTGCCAACCGATACGACCTTCACAATTCCTTGCTCCCATACTGGAAGATACGGGACGAACTCTACGCTGATGATGACCTCGTCCTGTATGGAGCTCGGATCGTGGTTCCTGCAGCCCTCCGCCGACGCACCCTACAGCATCTTCATGACGGCCACTAAACGCAGGGCGAGGCAGGCTGTCTTCTGGCCGGGGATAGATTCCGACATCACCAACACTGTTCAAGCGTGTGAGTCGTGCCAGATCCTTCAGCCTAGCCTCCAGAAGGAACCACTCATGAATGATGACAACCCTACAAGGCCCTTTGAGTCTGTGTCGGCCAACTTTTTCATGGTCGCCGGGAAGTCTTTCCTGGTAGTCGTCGACCGTCTCTCGGGGTGGCCTGTTGTTGTCCCCTGCACAGGCGACACAACCGCCTCTGCGACCATCAGGATATTGTGTCGCTACTTCCGGGAAGTTGGTGTGCCCCTTCGTCTGAGGACCGACGGGGGCCCACAATTCACCAGCCACGAGTTCCGGGACTTTATGAAGCGATGGGGAGTTCGTCATGTGGTAACATCACCGCATTACCCACAGGCGAACGGCCATGCCGAGGCTGCGGTGAAGTCTGTCAAGCACCTCACCTTAAAGACTGCACCCTCTGGCAACATTGACTGTGAGGACTTCGACCGGGGTCTCTTGGAACTCCGGAATACTCCAAACTTCACAGGCCGCTCCCCAGCCCAGTTCCTGCATGGTCATCCTCTTAGGACATGTCTCCCGGCCCATCCCAAGTCCTTTGCTGCGGAATGGCAAGCCAAGGCCGAGGACTGTGATAGACGTGCAGCCGACCGTGCCGAGCAGGTTAAGACCCGGTACGATGAGCACGCACAACCCCTTCCCAGGTTACGTGTCGGTTAGCAAGTGCGGATTCAAGACCCAACCACGAAACGCTGGGACAAGGTGGGGGTTGTGATGAGCCTTGGCAGGTCACGGGCCTATGAGGTACGTCTCCCTAGTGGCCGTGTGTGGTGGCGGAACCGTAGATTCCTCCGCCCCGTGCCCCAAACTGGTGACTCCCTCAACCCTGTGGCCCCTTTCAATGACGCTGAACAGTCCTTAGCTTCTGACCCCCAAGTTACCCCACGTCGATCAGAACGGCTCAGTAGGAAAGAGTCCGCTCGAGAATGAACTGCGAGCGTGAGGGGGGAGGGAGGTGTATGTATATGATTTACCTTGTACAGTATCACTTTCATATCTAGTACAGTCACTTATGCATATGTAATATCTCTCTATGAGTAAGATTCATGTTAGCATCCAGGCAGTCATATTAGTTATGTCATATAGCCACTCTGGCAACTCAAGCCTGGGGCTCCTCTCACCAGAGGGCCAATACATGTTTGTGTACCACGAGACAGAGCTATCACCCTGTAGGCTCTGCTTCGTGCCTGTATCCCATATCCTTCTCAATAAGAACCTATATATCTACAGCGTGTCTACTTACTCCCCAACCCAAGATAGGCCTGTTGTGCATCTATGGAGTTAGCTGGGACACACATAACAGGTTACATAGCCGTAAGAAGCTACCAGTGTACGTCACCAACCGTGTCGACGAAATTCGTACCCTGCTCCCAACCGCACAGTTCCGGTATGTGTCTTTTTTTTTTTTTTTTTTTTTTTTTTTTTTTTTTTTTTTTTTTTTTTAAAAGAGACAATGAACGGAGGAAGGAAAAACACAGATAAAACAAAAAGGTCCATGTGCCTAAAGGCATCCTCCATTCATAAAATGTTTGTAACAACTGGATTTAAACATTTGTTGATTGTAAGTTTGTGGAAAGCAATTCGAGGGAAGTGAATTCCAAAGAGTAGTAGCTCTGGGGATAAATGAATTCTGATAAGCAGAAGTTCTGCATTGTGGAGGAGAAAGTGTAAATTCATGGGCGCTCTCAGCTGCCCTAGTTCTACGGGGAAAGATGTGGAGAGGCGGCACAATTGAAGCAAGTTCCTCGGAACAATTGCTGTGAAAATATCTGTAGAATAATGCAAGGGATGCAACGTTTCTTCGTATGGCTAATGTAGGAAGGTCCTGTGTGATTGCAGGGTTATTGATTAATCTAATAGCTTTATTTTGAATTTTGTCCAACTGCCTCAATGCAACCACTCCACTTCCACCCCACAGAGGTGAACAGTAATCCATCTGAGAGCGCACATGACTTTTATATATTACGGCCAACTGCTCGTCAGTGAAGAATTCTCGAACTCTGTACAGGAGTCCCAGTTTTTTAGAGGCATTCTTAGCAATGCTTCTAACATAATGTGTCCAGCTCAAGTTAGTAGTTAATGTTACACCGAGAATGTCAATACTAGGGGAAGTGGGAATATTTACATCATTAAAAAATATATGGGAGTCAGTGAGATTCTGTCGGTTAGAAAATTGAATGTACTTGGTTTTCTGTGCATTAAAGGAAACTAGATTCTCTTGTCCCCATTCATTAATTCTAGAAAGGTCCTGGTTCAGAGAAATTGCAGTGTTTATTTTTGAATTTATAAGATCGGGTTGGGTGAAAGAATTGGTAAATGTGAAGGAACTGTGGAGTGTTGAGTCATCTGCGTAGGAATGTATTGGATTATGAGTGGTAGATATGAGATCATTGATATGAATGAGGAACAGAGTTGGGGCCAAAACTGAGGACCAAAAGAGAATTCTCTACCAAAGAGAATCCAAGTGATTGCATTACTCGTGGTGTCTCTGCTAAATTTCTCAATTCTTCTGCATTGTGGTGGAATGGCCCATGCTGGCTTAATGATCCCAACGAATGGCCAGAGAATATAGATTTGAGCGAGCAACACACTGCTATTGTGGCACCGGTAATTGACTCGGTGCCTGACGAAGACACACGGTTATGGGACTGGGATAGATTCAGCAGCTATGAGAAGTTACAACGTGTTACAGCATGGGTGATACGATTTGTAGGAAATGTAAAAGCAAAAATTAAAGGCACACCGCCCACAGGTAGTGCTTACCTCAATGTGAAGGAGATCAGAATTGCAGATAAATTATTACATAAGCTCTGTCAACAAGAAATATATACGCAGGAATATAAATTACTGGTTAAGGGAACAAAGTCTACGAATAACCTGATCAATCAGTTGGGCTTACACTTGAAGGGGGACTTGATACATTGCGGAGGCAGATTACGATTGGCAGCCCTCTCTGAGGCAAGTAAGTATCCAATACTACTGCCCCCCAATCATCCCTTCACCCATCTTATCATCGATAGGTGTCACCGACTCTGTTGTCATTATGGGGTTGGTCATATAGTCCCCTATGTAAGACAACGATGGTGGGTGCCTAGAATCAGGCAGGTGGTCAAGAAAGTCCTTCGCAAATGCTTAAAGTGTAGAAGAGTACAGGGAACACCTTATGATCCCGTCGGAATTCCTCCCTTACCAAACCTGCGAACTACCCCAGGTGAGCCTTACAAAGTTACCGGGGTTGACTACAGTGGAGCAATCCCTGTGAAAGATTCACCCAATCTTAACCCTCCAGCCCCGGCTATGTATTATATATATATTCCTCGAAACCCGGGTGTTTTGGCCGAAAAACGTCTAGGCTAGGCTACCGTATATTCGTTAATCAGACTGGTTCCTGCATTCCCGTGCATCCCCAAGCGTAGCTGTGTTATTTACCTGTAGAATGGCATTAAGTAGAGCTCTCTAAGTCAACTGGTTGAGCTGTGATGATGATTTCATTGGAGATAACTTTATGGCCAAAACAGCCACTTTACACCACTTTTCGATACTTAACAACATACAGGCACACACGAACAAGCGACGCTCTCCTTCTTGTGGCCGGAGATGCGGGGCGTCGGTCCAGCCGGCTGTTGTTTACATGCGTCGGACCGACGCCTCGCACACGAAGCTCACAGGCTTTCAACCACTGGCGTTCAAGAGGCCTTCCGGGTACCTGATATATGCTTTTTTATGGGCGTTCAAGAGGTCTTCCGTGGTGAGAGGGTTAAGGTGTATATGATACTTTTCACTTGTGCTTTTACCAGGGCAATTCACCTGGAACTGGTCACCAACCTCACTTGTGATAGCTTCCTACATGCCTTCCGAAGATTCTGCAGTAGACAGGGATATCCGCGTATCATGCTGAGTGACAATGCAAAGACTTTCATAGGGGCATCTACATATCTCAAAGAAGTGAGCAACAATCCTAAGATTCAGACCTGCCTAGCGGATGTAAAATGCGAATGGCGTTTCATTCCCGCCAGAGCGCCTTGGTTTGGCGCCATATGGGAGAGAGCCATAGGCATCGTGAAGGCGGGTCTGAAGAAGGTGTTGGGTAGAGCTCTCATCTCGATTGAGGAACTCAACACCATACTCTTGGAGATTGAAGCCACCGTAAATGATCGCCCTCTATACTATGCTTCTGGTGATTTGGAAGACCTTACCCCAATCACACCCTCAGTACTGGTACGTGGATACAGACTGCGGGATCTTCCTGAAGAGCATGACGAGGATACTATGGAAGATCCAGACTACATAAGTAAGGAAGTGATATCGGCCCGCTACAAATACATTCGTAAATTATCGCGAGATATTTGGCATCGCTGGTCAACAGAATATCTGGTGACTTTAAGGGAAGTGCAAAGGAATAAACTAACACCATTAAAAGGTCATTGGCCTAGGGTAGGGGACGGGGTAACCATCCATGAGGAGGGCCCACGCGCATTTTGGAAATTGGGTCGGATAGAGGAGTTATTACCAGGTCGTGATGGCGAGGTTCGGGTAGCAAAGGTTCGCACCAGGACTGGAGTAATCACACGGCCAACAGTCCGACTATATCCTCTTGAGGGTGACCTCGATCGCAAGGACACCCCCTCGGATCAGTTATCCATTGAAGTCCCCTCTCTGGCTTCTACTTCGGCGCAGCCTGTTGACGCGTCTGGCGAACGCCCACGTCGACAGGCAGCCCAGATATCCTCCCAAGCTTGGCGGGATAAGATTGCCTCCGGGCAAATCTAATCATGTAAATTTTGTATATTTTCTGTTGGTGGGAATATGTCGATACTTAGTGTACTCAAACTAGTATGAACAGTCTCGATGTTACGTAATCTGGGTTGATGTAGCGTTACGTATCATTCCGTAGTCTTAGTTGAACGCTTCCATAACCTTGGTCGAACGTTCCATGATTGGGTAGAATATATTATTCTATAGTAGTATATGGGAAAGTATTGTAGGATTATAATTCCCATATATATATATATTTGTATTATTTAAGATTGTTTATAAGTATCTCATTGTAAAGAAGATGGGATACATTTTCCATATGTTATGCGCGTGCGCGGTATGTCACAACAGAGACGAACATAACGCGCTCGCCACTCTCCAACCAACCTCCGTCCCAGCTACACACGCTAAGCCTTCTTTCTTCTAGTTATTTCACCAGGTGTTTTTGCTTCACTTTTCATCTCATACTCCATAGTCACTACATCATCATCTTTGTTACTTAGCACAACTTAACGTAAATATCTATCCTATCCTAGCCTATTGTAGCCTCTTTTCATACTCTGTTTACTATACTAACCACTTCGAGTCATCTAGCCTATTTTCCGCCATCCTCCAATCACCAGCTGAGTTAATCAAAGGGTAATTATATTTCTATATGGTTAATACTTCTTCATTATCAAACATACAGTCCACTTATCTAAATTAGCCATACATGTGTTCTTTAAGAGCTCTTTAGATTCGGATAGTACTGTAATTTATTAAGTAATCATTAAAATTACTTAAACATATCTAGTTTAATGAATAAATAAGGAAAAATACAGATGATAAATAAATGATCAGAGTAATGATAAGATATAGCCAATCATGAGCGTGCTGCTGTTTCAACTGACTTGGACTTTTACCGACAGACGTGGATTCATGTCGCTTGTTTTATGTAATGGTGAGCAATATAGTCATATATACCTTGGTTTTTATATATGCTCAGCTTTATCATAGGGAGTGTGATGTATTAATAGTGTGACGGGAAGCTAAAACGGCCGAATTAAGACCAATTAATTTCGAAGTGAGAACGAAAGAGTGTACGTGAGAGTGCCATTAAAATCTGTGCTACGAGCAACTCTGCCATGTGTAACCACCTTTTTTGGGGTCTCAGAAAAGTTGCCCGTAGCGGTGACAAAAGTTGCTTGGGTGGCAAAAATTTGGGCATGTGTAACCGCCCCTTAATACAGGCTGTTACAGAAGGATTGTAAGTGGGAATGGGGGCAGAGCCAACAACGAGCGCTGGAGGAATCAAAGAAATTGCTGGTGAGTTCCCAAGTTTTGGTGCACTATGACAACAAGAAGCCACTAACCTTGTCCTGTGATGCCTCGCCTTATGGTTTGGGAGCTGTACTTTCTCATCGGAATGAGGTGGGTGTTGAACAACCTATTGCATTTGCTTCAAGAACCTTGAGTATTAGTGAGAAGAAGTATGCCCAAATAGAGAAGGAAGGATTAGCAATTGTCTTTGGGGTAAAGAAATTCCACAATTACTTGTATGGGAATAATTTTGAAATTGTATCGGATCATCAGCCTCTTAAAAGTTTGTTCAGTGAAAATCGACCAGTACCTATTATGGCTTCAGGACGCATACAGCGTTGGGCATTAACCTTATCAGCCTATGACTATAAAAATCACCCATAAGCCGGGGAGTAAGTTAGCTAATGCCGATGCTCTTAGCCGTCTTCCCTTGCCAGAGGAACCTACAGTGACGCCCCTACCAGGTGATACCGTTCTTCTGATGGAGCATTTGGACACTTCGCCAGTCACTGCAAGAGACATCAAGCGTTGGACTGAGAGGGATCCGCTGCTGGCCAAGGTCAAGAGTTGTGTGCTGCGTGGCTGGCCTATGGACACCAAGGATTCTAATCTCCAACCATTCAGTAGGAGGAAAGACGAGTTAAGTATTCATGATGGATGTCTTTTGTGGGGTTCTAGTAGGGTGATTGTGCCACTGCCTGGTAGGAAGAAGGTTTTGGAAGAGCTTCATGAGGCTCACCCTGGAGTGTCTCATATGAAGAGTATGGCTCGGAGTTATGTTTGGTGGCCCAATATGGACAGAGAGATAGAGGAAATTGTACAGCGATGCCAACAATGTCAACAGAATAGGAACTCTCCCCCTGAAGCACCATTACACCCTTGGGAATGGCCCAGTCATCCATGGTCCAGGGTTCATTTAGATTATGCAGGTCCTTTATTAGGATTTTTTTTCCTGATCATTATAGATGCCCACTCCAAATGGTTAGATGTTCATTCGTCAAACTCGGCAACGGCAGCTAGCACTATTGAAAAACTGAGAATCTATCTATCTATCTATTGCCTGACGCCGTGATCCCCGAAGGGGTGGCCACAAACGAACCGCCCCCATGCACCTCTGTCCCCAGTCAGTCAACGCCCCTCCCCCCAACCAGCACCGCCTTCGTTCATGTAGTTCCTCACTCCCTCCTTCCACCTCATATTCGGTCTACCTCTCCCCCTGTCCCTCCACCTCGCTCTCGTACACCCTCTTAGTCATTCTCTCGCTTTCCATATGTTCCATATGGCCGAACCATCTCAAGTTGTTCCTTTTCACACTTTCCAGCACATCTACCTCCACACCACACCTCCTTCTTACTTCCTCATTAGTCTGTCTATCCCTCCATGTAACTCCGCACGCACTCCTTAAGTAATTCATTTCCACTGCTCTCACTCTTGGTCTGAGTCTCTCAACCAACGTCCATGCTTCGCTTCCGTAAGTCAGTGTCGGGATTACCACACTGTCATGCAAGGACTTCTTCACTTCCATACTGACCACCCTATTTCTTGTTACTGCTTTTAGCGTTCCTACAACCCTCTTCCCCTGTTGTACCCTCTCCCGCACCTCTTCATCCATAGTCCCATCTTTACTCAACACACTGCCCAGATACTTAAGAGTTGACGATCTCCATAGCCTGACCGTTCAGCTTCACCTCACACTCTGTGACTTCACCCCTTTCGAAGACCATAACCTTGCTCTTCCCCGTATTTACCTTCAAATTCCGTTTTTCGCACACTGTTCCAAACTCATTTACTAGACCCTGCAACTCCCATTCATTATCACTCATCAGAACTGTATCATCCACAAACAGCAGTATAGGTAGCTTCCACTCAATTCCCTCCCTTTTCAGCGATACACCAACATCCACTGCTCTTGATAGTATTTCTTTCATGACTCCATCCATATATACAGTAAACAACCATGGGGACATCACACACCCCTGTTTCAAGCCAACATTCAGGTCAAAGAACTCGCTCTGCTCACTCTCCACACGTACTGCCGCCTTTGCACCCTCATACATGCTCTTCACTGCTTTCAGCAACTTGCCCTCTACTCCGTATATTCTAAGTACTTTCCACAAACCTTCTCTATCCACTCTGTCATAGGCCTTCTCCAAGTCCATAAAGGCAACATACACCTTTTGTTTCTTCTCCAGATACTTCTCCACAACACAATCCAGGGTAAAAATCTGATCTACACATCCTCTTCCCTTCCTAAAACCTCCCTGCTCGTCGCCTATCCATTTCTCCGTTCTCACTCTCACTCTCTCAATCACTACCCTACTGTATACCTTCCCTACTACGCTTAGAAGACATATTCCTCGGTGGTTACCACACACTCCTCTTTCCCCTTTGCCCTTATATAGGGGGACTATTATGCCAGTCTTCCAGTCATCGGGTGCACTCCCCTTCTCCCATGCTAGTTTGCACATTTTCCATACCCATTCTATCACTATCTCACCACCATACCTCAACATTTCCCCACACACTCCATCTGTTCCTGGTGCTTTCCCCAACTTCACTCTTTTCATGGCTTCCCACACTTCTGACCTCCTGATCCCCACCTTCTCCTCCACTACTTCTCTTCTTCTCCCTCCCATACCATATCCAGCTATGTTTGCTGGCTCTTCATTCCTTACATTTAGCAACTCACTGAAGTACTCCCTCCATCTTTCGACCCTCTCTTGCTTCTCGGCTAGCATTCTCCCATTCTTATCTTTCACACCCTTACTGTTTCCCTTGCTACCTTCCCTAACTTTCTTGACTTCTTTCCAGAACAGTTTCTTACTCTCCCTCCATTTTACACTCAGATTCCTTCCAAATTCCTCATCTACTCTTCTCTTACTTTCCTTCACTACTCTCTTCACCACCCTCTTACTCTCCACGTACCTCGCTCGTTTCTGTCTCTCGGAATCTTCATTCCCTCTACTACCCAACCACTCTCTATATGCTTTCTTCTTTTCTTCCACAGCTATTCTTACCTCTTCTGTCCACCATGCTGTACCTTTCACTCCCCTCCCTCTTCTCCTCACTCCACACACCTCCTCACATGCTGCACAGATCTCATCCTTAAACACCTTGCTCATCTCCTCCACTTCCTCCATAACTTCCAGGTCGAACCCACCTAGTCGTCTTTCCACTGCTCTCCTGTACTCCTCCCTGACTTCCTCCTCCTGCAACCTCTCCACCCTCCTCACCATTCCACCCTCCTCTCGCCTCCCTCCCGCTCTCCTCACCCACTTCCTTTGTATCCTAACCTTAGCTACCACTACATAATGATCAGACAGACCCCCTCCAATACCCCTATACACCCTAGCATCCATCACAGATTTCTTCATTCGTTCATCCACACATACATAATCAATCAATGACTTTCGTTCCACCACTGTCTTATCCTTCATCGTCAACATCCGTTTCCACGTGTACCTGTGGATCATTCTGTGTCGGAAGAAGGTGTTGGCTATCCACAGCCTCCTCCCCACACATACGTCCACAAGTGCACTACCATTCCCATTCACCTCTGATGGTACCCCCCACCCTCCCACCACTCCCTCAACTTTCCTATCACCCACCTTACCATTCATATCCCCAATCAAAAATATTCTTTCGTTCTTGTCAAACTTCTCCAGGCACGCCTCCACATTCATCCAGAACTCCTCTTTCTTTCTTTCAAGTATATCCTCTGTTGGGGCATACACGCATACAATCACCCACGTTTGTATTCCTACTTTCATTCATGACTTTTGCTAATCATGGTTTACCAGAAATGATTGTCACTGATAATGGTAAAAGAAATTGCAGTTCAGAGTTTGGAGATTTCATGAAACAGAACGGCATTGTTCATATTAGGACCGCCCCGTACCATGCCGCTTCTAATGGACTAGCGGAGAAAGCTGTACAAACCTTTAACCCTTTATTGGTGGCGCGCAACTTATGTCGTGTGAAAGAAATTTGGACTAAGTGGCGGTTCACAACTTATGTCGTGTGCCATTTTCAGCACGTAATGTTGCAGAGAGAGAGAGCTGAGCGGTGTGAGGAGCGTAGTAAGGCTATGACCATCGCACACCACCGCGGTGGGCCAACTGAAGTGAAAACCGCCCTCCCTTCCCCCCTCACACTCGCTACACAGGGAATTATGTAGGGAAAGTACCTAATTACATGGTTTTTGCACTCGTGTTGCGCCATCGTTGCAAGAAAACTAGCGGTCGTACAAGGATGGTTGGGGTGTCATTGGAAAGCTCTGTTTATGCCCTTTCAGGGATAGATACTTGTTTTACGCTCTGGGTCTTATTTAGGCATGAAAATGATCACGTAAACAACCCTATTTAGGGTAAAACCACCCCGCTGGGCGGTACATATAAATTACCGCCTAGGCCGCTCGTTAGGTGTTAAAGAGGCTTTGAAGAAAATTTCTGGGGCTTCAATTGACACAAAGATATCCAAATTCTTATCTAAGTACAGAGTCACTCCTCACACTACAACAGGGGTATCTCCAGCGGAACTGCTAATGGGTCGCAAGTTGAGAACGCATTTAGACTTGTTGCATCCCAATGTTGGGGGTAAAGTAAGGGAGAAACAAGAGCTACAGAAATATCATCATGATCAACGAGCCAGGCATCGTGAATTTGGTGTAGGAGATCTTGTGTATGTTACTAACTTTAGCTCTGGTCCACAGTGGCTGCCTGGTGTTATATCACAGAGATCCGGTCCAGTATCTTTCAAGATCATCCTGGTTGATGGACGGCTGGTACGGCGACATCCGGACCACGAGCGCAGGAGGGTTGGAGATGCCAAGATGGATGATTTGGACGAGGAACCAACTTCAGCAGTACTGGGGGGTCCGCTGTCAAAACTTGCTGTACCTCTTTCGTGTGATGCTGACACGGTGGCTGGTGCCGACAGTGTCTGTGCCTATATCTACTGAACTTCAGGGGTCTTCTATACAATCAAGAGCATCGACTGTGAGCGACCCACCGTCTGCTGCACCTGAGTTTTCTCCAGCGGGACGGTTGAACAACAGGACTTTGGATGTATGTCGTTCAGGAAGAAGCAGAAGACCACCTGATAGACTACAGATATCTATGTAGAAGTGGATGTTTGAATGTGTGTTCCATAATAAATTGTGTGTATGATTTGTGTGTATGTGTCTTGATACTTGGACTGCGTCTACTTAGACCTTTCCAAAGCATTCGATAAGGTACCACATAAGAGATTGTTATCTAAGCTTGAGACGCTAGGATGTGTCAGGGGGAGTTTGCTGAAATGGATGGAGAGCTATTTAACAGATAGGGAAATGAGGACCAACATTAGAGGAACTTACTCATCGTGGCGGAAAGTTGAGAGTGGTGTGCCGCAGGGATCTGTGTTGGCACCTCTCATGTTCCTTATGTACGTGAATGACCTGCCGATAGGCATAAACTCTTACATGTCAATGTTTGCAGATGACGTAAAAATTATGAGACAAATAACAAATAAAAGTAGTTGTGAGGAGCTGCAAGGGGATTTAGATAAAATATACGAATGGAGCACCAAGTGGAAAATGAAATTTAATATAAGTAAATGTCATGTGTTAAATATGGGAAGAAGTGTGAATAGACCAAATTGGGAGTACAGGATGGGAGATAATATAATTAGCAAGGCCGAAAAAGAAAAAGATTTAGGGTTGATTATACAAGATAATTTGTCGCCAGAGAAACATATTAACAAGCTCTTTAGCGGAATGTATGCAATGGCCGGGAATATGAAAGTTGCTCTGAACTACTTGGATGAGACCATGGTAGCGAAAATTATGAAGAGTATGATTAGACCAAGATTGGAGTATGCAGCAGTGGTGTGGTCCCCGCATCTAAAGAAGCATATTCACAAGTTAGAAAGAATCCAGAGAGCAGTCACTAGATTGGTTCCAAGTCTCAGAGAACTGCCATATGAAGGGAGGCTAGACAAATTAAATCTACCGAGTCTAAAAGAGAGGAGAGAGAGGGGAGACATGATAATGATGTACAAATGTACCCGGGGGCTGGAGAGGCTGGATAGGGAGGATATATTAATTATGGATACAGGAATAACTAGAGGCCACAGCTACAAAGTAAAAAGACCTACCTGCAAGAACGATATCAGGAAGTTTAGCTTCCCCTATAGATGTATTGACAAATGGAATGGGCTGGAGGAGGAGGTGGTAGGGGCAAGGAACATCCATATTTTCAAGAAAAAATTTGATAAAAAGTAGACTGAGAGACGGGACAACACGAGCTTAGCTCAACTCCTGTAAACTACAATTAGGTAAATACAATTAGGTAAATACTTAGTAATTGTGTGTATGTTTTTGGAATATGAGTTGGTTGTGTGTGTGTGTGTGTGTGTATATACTTAGTATGTGTGGGTATGAGTGTATATACGGTTATATTAATTTTTGAATACTGTAAATTTGTTAAATTTGTTAGTTTTCACGGTATTCACTTTTTAAAGGAAGTATTATAGAAAAAGTTTGACTTTGTGTCAGGAATATTGTGTCATATTGCTTTGATAGGTGTGAATAATCTGATTAGGCTGTCTGATCATAGATGGCGTCGTTCATGAGAGCGAGTGTTGTGTGTATGCGTTGGTGAGTTTCAATTTTGGATTCGATGCATTACGAGACTGTGATACTGTACAGGTATGCGCGCTAGTGTAGATTGATTCATTTGAGTTTCAGATGGTTTGTTAGTGTAAGTGATAGTTGTATAATTCATTTCTTATTTTCTTTGAGGTGGGTGTTCGGGGTATCGAATGTTGATTCAGTATGTGTTTTGACTTTTATGAATTATTGAGAGGTGATTTGGTAGAGGACTTATTTCAGTCAGTCAGTACATTCCCAGCACACGAGGATTACAGTCTCTTCAGCTACTAGTGAGTGTTGGTGCTACATATAGTGAATTGCTTAAGAGTGAAGTACTAGTGATGGTGTCTGACAGTGATGATTTTCTTCTGTGATTGTATTTGTCAGTATCATAATACTTTACGTCTTTACGGTGTAAATTCCTAAGTGTTTTCTTTCTTTGCTTCCTAGCGGTGTAGCGAGTGTGTGCTGGGGGTCTGCCACCAGAGCTCTTACTTATGAATTTTGACCAGGATCTTGCCCATGATCTATGCCAAGAAACCTAAGTCCGGTCCTGATGTGGCCGTTTCGCTCTACCTGGTGCTTTGACCGAGTGGACCCATCCGTGTGTGAGTGTGGGCTGGTTCTGTTTGGCCTGAGGCGAGTGTAGGACTTGAATGAGGAGAGCGTTGGGTTACACTTTGAGCCCTGCAGCTGTTGACGGGTCCAGGATCGGCATACAAGTACAGTGTGGTGACGCCAGGTTGCCTTGTGTGAGCCCAAGTATAGTTCTCGGGGCTGTACTGCAGTTTCTCAGCCTGTGTGTGCCCGGACAGCCAGGAGTTCAAGTCAACCAGTGAAGAGGAGGGGGACTTCTATATTCGTCATTCCCTAGCATTCCCTCTGGAGACCTAAGCCGTATTAGCCTACCTTAGGACAGCCAGGAGTTCAAGTCAACCAGTGAAGAGGGGGGGGGACTTCTATATTCATCATTACCTTGCATTCCCTCTGGAGACCTTAGCAGTAATGGCCTACTTTAGGACCCTCTCGTAGTCTACTTAAAGTTGTCATTCAAGTTGTCATTCATGTTGTCATTCTTATTTGAAAGTTAATTAATTGACCACAAACTAATTAACCCTAAGATATTCACCACTGCACCCTTCTTTATAATGCGAATGTCTTGTACAGTAGTGTGAATTTGGGTGAATGGTGTGAATGTGTGTAAATGTTATGAGTTTCTTTTTTTATTACTTGTAATACCGGTATATATATTCTATAATATACTTTTGAGGTTATGTATTTTCTATCACTAATCCTTATCTTATGTAGGCTAAGAGAATGAGTTGTTAATTTATCGAGTGTATATAAAGTTACTCTGAAATCACGGAACCTACCTAGAATATCAAAAGTTATTTCCTTTACAGTGACGCAGTGTGTAGGATACTCATTCTCTTATCCTGGGATTAGTTTATTGTATGTTAAGAGCTCTGGTTGGTGTTTAATTATGTCTTCTTTTTTTTAGGAGCTGTTGTCCCATCGATGTGCTGGGGGTGTCCTGCTGAATGAGTTTGAGTTTCTTTGTGATTAGTATTATCCCTTCTAGCCATGAGTGGAATATCGGATATACTTAAGGAGGCTAAATCATTAGGTGTGACTGGAGAGGATGCTATTTTTAAACTTATAACTCTAGCAGATGAGAGGGATGAGAGAGCAGCTAAGAGAGACCGAGAGAAGGAGGAGCGAGAGAGTGAGGAAAGAGAGAAAGCTCGTGCTCATGAATTATCTCTTGCTAAGCTTAAAATCCCGGATCAGAATAGGGCGGGCATAGTTCCTGACACTAACCCCTCTAGGACTGTAGGTGATTCAGGTAAGGCCCGCATTCCTCCATTTTCGGATGGTGATGACATTGATTCTTACCTCCTTAGATTTGAGAAGGTAGCCAAGTTCTATGGTTGGCGAGAGACAGACTATCCACTTCACCTCGGAACCCTTCTGCGAGGTAAGGCACTGAAGGTATATGTAAGATTACCTCCTGATGTCGCAGATGACTACAAGGCGCTCAAGAAAGCCCTACTTCAAGCGTTCCAGGTTGATGCTCATACCTACAGGAAGTTGTTCAGGTCCATGAAGGCGCAGGGAGACGAGCCATATGTCCAATTCCTTGCCAGACTGGAACAGGTATTTGGTAGGTGGCTAGTTTTGTCTGACGTAGAGAAAACCTATGAGCAGTTACATGACTTTGTAATCAAGGATCAGTTTTTAGCTAGCTGTACTCCTGATTTGCGAGTATTCTTGAACGAACGAGGAGCTAAGACTAATACCGATGTTGCCAAAGCGGCAGACTTGCATAGGAATGCTCATTATACACGAAAGGGCAACCCAAAGTCTTCATTAACTAGAACAGAGGATAGGAAGGGTAGTAAGTACTACGACAAAGTTGAGAAATCCTCTGATACTGGGGAATCTAAAACATACTCACGCAGGCCCAGGATTAAATGTTTTATCTGTGGCGGCGATCATGTCAAGGCACAGTGCCCCCATAGACAAGTTGGTGATTCAGGGAAAGTTGCCAAGGTTAACTTTGTGTTTGATTCCAGATTGAAACTTCCTGGTACCATAATTGATCCTTGTGGTATGGTTGGCGATAGGAAGGTCGAGGTCATTCTTGATACATGTTGCTCCACAGTAATTGTGCATCCTAAGTTTATTTCAGGAAAGGTGCCTTCGGAGACAAAGTGTACTGCGTATGACTTCCTTGGTAAGCCTCATAAATTTCCTACAACGGATGTAACTATTAAAAGTAAATTCTTTTCAGGAAAAGTTAATGCTGTAATTGCTCCGATCAGATTCACAGATGTACTCCTTGGTACAGTTCCTGGTGTATCAGTACCTCCCTTCATAGTAGGGGATAAGGAAGCCGATGGTGGTGCAGAGGTTGCTGCAGTTACTACCAGGGCTGGAGCCAAGAGAGAGATAGGTAAGTCACATAGACCTTTAGCTACTAACACAGACTTCAATGTTGATCCAGGATCTTTTCTGAAAGCCCAGGCAGAATGTAAGACGCTGAAACCGCTGTGGCAGAACGCGGAAGCTGAGAAGAAGATTAGCCACAGAGGTAGGGCAGTCAGGTATGAGGTAATAGATAAATTGCTTTACGGAGTCTGCTTGGAGAGTAAAAATCTTGAAGAAAAAGGGAATAAACAACTTGTTGTTCCAAAGGTGTACAGAAATAAAGTCTTACATCTAGCCCATGATGGTTTGCTGGCTGGACACTTTTCTCACCGGAAAACTGCTGGGAAGGTGTACCAGAAGTTCTTCTGGCCTGGTGCGGGCGCTGACATAGAGAGGTTCTGCCGGTCATGTGAGGTATGTCAAAAGTTCACCCACAAAGGTAGAGTCAAACCAGTGCCCCTTTCTAAGATGCCAGTAGTTTCAGAACCCGTTTCAAAAGTTGCAATTGACATAGTGGGTCCAATTGTCCCTAGGTCTAAAAGAGGTCATAAGTACATCCTCACCTTAATAGGTTGTGCAACTAGGTTCCCTGAAGCTAAGGGATATCGATACTGTCACTGTAGCCGAGAGCCTTGTAGAAATATTTGCCAGAGTGGGAATCCCTAAAGAGATTCTATCAGATAATGGTAGTCAGTTCAAATCAGGTTTGATGTCAGAGATCAATAAACTACTATCAGTCAAGGCAGTCCACTCAAGTCCATACCATGCCCAGAGTAATGGATGCATGGAGAGGCTTAACGGTACCCTTAAATCCATGTTAAAGAAAACCTGTGCTGATCATCCTGAGGATTGGGACAGATATATTCCAGCTGTGCTATTTGCCTATAGGGAAGTACCTAATGATTCTCTCAAATTTTCACCCTTTGAGCTTCTCTATGGCAGGAATGTGAGAGGTCCATTGAGCATATTGCATGAACTTTGGGCTAACAAACAGCTTGACGAGGAGATTAGAAATTCTTACCATCATGTCCTTGATTTACGAAACAGGTTGGAGAAGTCGGCAGAGTTGGCAGTCACCCACTCAGAAGCTAGTAGTGATCAATATAAGATGTACTTTGACTGGAAGTGTAAGCCGAGGAAGCTGAAGGTTGGTGATGAGGTACTGTTGCTGCTGCCTACTAATAATAACAAACTGTTGATGCAATGGTAAGGTCCCTATGCTGTGCTACAGGGTATCGAATGTTGATTCAGTATGTGTTTTGACTTTTATGAATTATTGAGAGGTGATTTGGTAGAGGACTTATTTCAGTCAGTCAGTACATTCCCAGCACACGAGGATTACAGTCTCTTCAGCTACTAGTGAGTGTTGGTGCTACATATAGTGAATTGCTTAAGAGTGAAGTATTAGTGATGGTGTTTGACAGTGATGATTTTCTTCTGTGATTGTATTTGTCAGTATCATAATACTTTACGTCTTTACGGTGTAAATTCCTAAGTGTTTTCTTTCTTTGCTTCCTAGCGGTGTAGCGAGTGTGTGCTGGGGGTCTGCCACCAGAGCTCTTACTTATGAATTTTGACCAGGATCTTGCCCATGATCTATGCCAAGAAACCTAAGTCCGGTCCTGATGTGGCCGTTTCGCTCTACCTGGTGCTTTGACCGAGTGGACCCATCCGTGTGCGAGTGTGGGCTGGTTCTGTTTGGCCTGAGGCGAGTGTAGGACTTGAATGAGGAGAGCGTTGGGTTACACTTCGAGCCCTGCAGCTGTTGACGGGTCCAGGATCGGCATACAAGTAGTGTGGTGACGCCAGGTTGCCTTGTGTGAACCCAAGTATAGTTCTCGGGGCTGTACTGCAGTTTCTCAGCCTGTGTGTGCCCGGACAGCCAGGAGTTCAAGTCAACCAGTGAAGAGGAGGGAGACTTCTATATTCGTCATTCCCTTGCATTCCCTCTGGAGACCTAAGCCGTATTACCCTACCTTAGGACAGCCAGGAGTTCAAGTCAACCAGTGAAGAGGGGGGGAGGGGGGGGGGGAGACTTTTATATTCATCATTACCTTGCATTCCCTCTGGAGACCTTAGCAGTAATGGCCTACTTTAGGACCCTCTCGTAGTCTACTTAAAGTTGTCATTCAAGTTGTCATTCAAGTTGTTATTCAAGTTGTCATTCATGTTGTCATTCTTATTTGAAAGTTAATTAATTGACCACAAACTAATTAACCCTAAGATATTCACCACTGCACCCTTCTTTATAATGCGAATGTCTTGTAGTGTGAATTTGGGTGAATGGTGTGAATGTGTGTAAATGTTGAGTTTCTTTTTTTATTACTTGTAATATATATATTCTATAATATACTTTTGAGGTTATGTATTTTCTATCACTAATCCTTATCTTATGTAGGCTAAGAGAATGAGTTGTTAATTTATCGAGTGTATATCAAGTTACTCTGAAATCACGGAACCTACCTAGAATAGCAAAAGTGATTTCCTTTACACTTTGTTATTAAGGGTGGAGGAATGCTATAATGTTTCGATTAATGCTTCACATTGTCTGTTCAAGTTTATTGTTTTGAGTATTGCTTCAGTGATTCATGTATTGTTAAATAGTCATAGTTGTTCGAGAGTTGCTTCACAGTTTCACATATGTATTTATTGGCTCAAGCTAGGGATTGTAAGATTGGGTTGCTTAATACTGGGCAGTTAACACTCCACTCTCAGCCTGTTAACATCTCGCCAGTGACTTCAAATAAACTACTGCTGGAATATAGATACTTGTTTACTTCATCATCTACAAGTTACTACACTGGTGTTACACCAACTGTTCTATCAAACTTAAAAAAGGTGCTAACACCACAGGCTTCCCTTAAGAAATGCCGCCTGTAAACAAGAGTGTAGTTGGTAAGGAGACTTCCGACGAAGATCGGTAGAAAATTATTCTTATCCAATATCTTTACATTCAAGGGTGAGCAGGCAGCTAAACAAAATTTCAGAACTAAAATTTCCTTGCGTGGTCAGTCACAGTTCAATCAGTCAGCTAAGACTTTCACAACCCCTGATCATACCGGGACACATAAAAGGGCGCGGTAACCTCAGGGGTAGAAGGAGGTGGTTTCGGGGCCAACATAGGGGTAAACCCAGTAGCGGTGGTAGCAAGACCTCTCATCCCCCCGTGCCAAAGTCAGAGTCACATTCCTCCTCCAAGATCTGAGACACACCACAGGACTCTCTCACTCCCAGCGCCAAGGCAAGGCGAAACGGATCCGAGAGTAGTGCTGCCGGACAAGACCAGTCATATGACTGACAACTCCCGAGATTATTCCGGGCATGGCCCCGGCGGACATGGGCAAGGACAATGGTCCGCAAAGGTCTCTCCTGGCGGTGGTCCCGGCGACCTCGCCTACGTTTCCCCACAGAATTCAATCGAGTCTCATTAGAGGTGGGAACTATTATCAAAGAGATGACACAAAAACAGATCATAATCCCCAGTCCTACATCAATGCCAGGGTTCATATCCCGGTTGTTTCTGGTGCCAAAAAGGGACAGTGTTCAGATGAGGCCAGTAATCGACCTCTCATATCTCAACAGCCATATTCACAATCAGTCATTCAGGATGCTGACAGTGAATCAGATCAGGTTGTCACTCCCGCCGTAGGGCTGGATGTGCTCAATAAATCTAAAAGACGCCTATTGGCATGTCCCCATCAACAAACGCTTTCAGAGATTCCTAGCCGTACGCAATGGGAATCAAACGTTTGTCTTTCAAAGAATGCCCTTTGGGTTAAATCTTGCACCCAGAGTTTTCAAGAAATTAGTCCGACAGACATTGCTACCATTGCTCAAACAGGGAATCATGAGTTTATGGTACAGTACCTAGATGATTGGCTAGTGATAGCCCAATCCAAGATAATATGCCTTCACCATGTTCAACTAGTATTAGACCATGTAGAAGCACTAGGGTTCAGGGTAAACTTAGCAAAGTCACCTCTCATTCCCACCAAACAAATCCAATGGGTGGGCCTTATCTGGGATACAGAGTTACTGACTGTCAGAGTGTAGACAATCGTCAGAGGTTTCGCAGGAAACTCTTCCGATTTCTACACTCCCAGACGACGAGGAAGATGCTAAAAATCGCATTAAGGACCTGGTCCTCGAACAAGTGTGTAACACTGACAATCCCAATGGGATCTTCAACCTAGCTAGGCGAGTTAAAAATGACAGTAGGGATATTATAGGTGAACAGTGTGTTAGAGATGATAATGGAAAGATTGTGTATGCAGAAAATGAAATCAGAGAAGCATGGAAGGTACACTATGAACGATTGCTAAATGTAGAGTTTGAATGGGATATGGAACAGCTTAGTATCGAAAAACCAATATCTGGGCCCCCTCCTTTGATAGCACCAGCTGTAGTGAGCGACGCAATCAATAAAATGAAGGACGGTAAAGCTCCAGGTTGCTCCGACATTGTCGCTGAGATGATAAAAGCCTCAGGGAAGATTGGTGTAAACTTAGTCACTGAGTTGATAAACACCATTATTAAAGATGAGAAAATCCCAGAGGATTGGCTCAAAAGTGTAATAGTAAATATATACAAAGGAAAAGGGGATGCGCTAGATAGAGGAAATTATAGGGGCCTGAAAATGCTTGACCAAATCATGAAGGTCTGTGAGAGAGTCCTTGAGGGTTTGATCAGGCAAAGCATCTCTATTGATGATATGCAATTTGGTTTTATGCCAGGACGTGGTACAACCGATGCTATCTTCATAGTCAGGCAGATACAGGAAAGATACCTACTAAAAGGCAGGGATCTTTACTTTGTGGACCTGGAGAAGGCCTTTGATAGGGTACCTAGAGATGTTGTACAGTGGGCTATGAGGAAACTTGGTGTGGAAGAGTGGCTGGTGCGTGTGATAATGAAGATGTATGAGGATTCGCGAAGTTCGGTGAGGGTGAAGGGTGTACTGAGTGATGAGTTCGCAGTCCGTGTTGGAGTCCATCAGGGTTCAGTGTTAAGCCCCCTCCTCTTTATTATGGTCTTGGAGGCGCTGTCTAGAGTTTTTAGAGGCGGACTCCCGTTGGAACTGTTTTATGCAGACGATTTAGTCCTAATAGCTGACAGTATGCAGGATGCTGAGGCCAATTTCAGAGAGTGGAGAGAGGGCATGGCGAGCAAGGGTTTAAGAGTCAATATTAACAAAACCAAGGTTATGCATTGTAGTTTGAGACGAGGCAATGTGGAAAAGAGCGGTGCATACCCATGTGCAGTGTGTGGAAAGGGAGTGGGCGTTAACTCAATTCAATGTAGCATCTGTCGATGTTGGGTACACCATGGGAGTAAGCGCTGTAGTAGAATAAAGGGGCCCCTGCCGAAGGATAAGTCAGAAATAGAGAAATTTGAGTGCGTAGTGTATTTACCTAATTGTATTTACCTAATTGTAGTTTACAGGAGTTGAGCTAAGCTCGTGTTGTCCCGTCTCTCAGTCTACTTTTTATCCAATTTTTTCTTGAAAATATGGATGTTCCTTGCCCCTACCACCTCCTCCTCCAGCCCATTCCATTTGTCAATACATCTATAGGGGAAGCTAAACTTCCTGATATCGTTCTTGCAGGTAGGTCTTTTTACTTTGTAGCTGTGGCCTCTAGTTATTCCTGTATCCATAATTAATATATCCTCCCTATCCAGCCTCTCCAGCCCCCGGGTACATTTGTACATCATTATCATGTCTCCCCTCTCTCTCCTCTCTTTTAGACTCGGTAGATTTAGATGTGCAAAGATGTGCAAAGGCGAGCTTGTGTTAAGTGATGATCCTGTGGCTGTGAATTTTGGAATTGAGTCTTTGGAGCTGGTGAACAAGTTTTGTTACCTAGGAGATACCATCTCTGCCGGTGGTGGGGCCGAGGCTGCCACTGTTGCTAGAATTAGGTGTGGCTGGGGGAAGTTCAGAGAATTGATGCCAATCCTGACCATGAAAAGAATGCCTCTCCCCCTGAAGGGAAAGGTGTATGCCTCATGTGTTAGAAGTGCAATGACGTATGCCTCAGAAACATGGGCCGTTAAAGTAGAGGATGTCAACAGAATGGAGCGTAATGAGATGAGAATGGTGAGATGGATGTGTGGGGCCAGGCTACAGGATAGCATAACAAATGTTGAGCTGTAAAGAGTATTAGCGAGGTGATGCGTACAAGTAGACTGGGATGGTATGGACATGTGGAGAGAATGGATGAACAAAATTGGGTGAAAAAATGCAGGTCTGTGATTGTGGAGGGAGCTGCACCAAGGGGTGGACCGAGGAAGACCTGGGATCGGACTATACGCGCCGATCTCAAATCCAAGAACTTGACAAGTGAAGCAGCCCTTAACAGGGTTGCCTGGAACGCCGCCATTAGGACAAGAGACTGAAACTGCACTTATGTGTGGAACACTCAGTCTTAAAATTTTATGTATGTATGTATGTATCTGGGAATCTCTGGTAGGCTCACTCAACTGGATACAACTGACGGTACCGTTAGGTCGCCTGAAGGTCAAAAGAATTATCTTGTAAGGAAACAGGTGTTTTCCTCTTTTACCGGCAGAAACACTGAGGACAATTCCAACCTTAATCCACAACCTCCTGGCGGCCTGGGCGAAGCCAGAAGTTATTCACTCCTTGACTTGGACAGCTCCACCACCGACGGTTTGGGTAGATACAGACGCGTCAGGAACCCTGGGTTGGGGTTACCAATCAAACTTAGGCCACCAGAGCTAAGGTCGATGGTCAACATCAAATCACCTCCATATCAATGCCAAGGAGTTGCTAGTCCCATTATTCTTTTTACAGGAGCACGGCACAAGCCAGGCGGAAAAGTCCCTAGCCTTCAGAATGGACAATTTGACTACAGTGACATGCATTCAAAAGCAAGGGTCAGTGAGATCAAGAGTGTTACAAGAGTTGTCGGAAAAGATATTTCGACTAGCCGCGAGGCTCGGGATTTATCTTCATGCAACATATCTGCCCGGCGTGGCGAATGTGTGGGCGGATGCTTTGTCCTGGCGACAGAGCACGCAGGTAGAATGGGCTCTCAGACAAAACATCTTTCAAAAGTTGATTGCGGAGCCCTACAATCCACAAGTGGACTTGTTTGCGTCAGAGGCGAGCCACAGGCTACCTCAGTGCCTCACACGCCAGAGTTTAACTCCTGCGGGGGGTCCGGACGCATTTATGGTAGAGTGGAACAAATGGAACTCCATTTATCTGTTTCCACCTCCAGACGCATCCTTAATGTGCAAAGTAGTTCAAAAACTACGGAATTACCGGGGCATGGTCTCGATGATCGCGCCCTTGTGGCCGGCTCAAGTGTGGTTCAACCAGTTGAAGACGTGGTGCGAGAACCCGGTGTCACTCCTGATCTCGTATTTCCACTTAAGAGACAATTGGAAACCTCAAGACCTCGCTGACTTTCACTTTGTGGATATTCAGAAGGCCAAGTGGCTAGGCCAGTTTGGGGAAACCGTGACTCACAAGTTGATTAATCAATATGCTCAATCAACCCAAAGACAGTACCAATCACACTGGAAATAATTTACTACATGGATTGTAGAAACTGGTCAATGACAGTCCTCAGTGGCTCTGGTATTTACCTATTTGATGTTCAAAAGTTGTCAGTTGTCACATTAAGGAATCACCTCACAGCAATTAGGACACCATTGCTAGACTTATAACTGGTTTGACTGTACCGGAAGCGGAAGAAAAGGGATATATGAGGGCATGCTTCAAGCTCCGCCCTCCCCCTCGTCAACTCACACCCACCTGGTTTCTGGATCGAGCCCTTGAAATGCTTCAGTCCCGTAAATATTGCAAAGATCCTTCCTTGGATCTCAATACTTAAAAAGGCAATTTTTTCTAATGGCACTGGCTACGGGTGCCAGGGTGTCTGAGTTGGCGGCGATGAGTTCGGAACCAAACTGTCTAAGATTTAAAAGGTGCAACATAGGGGTATATATTGCTCCTGCTCCTGCTCCTAACTTTATTACTAAGAATGAACATTCTAATCATATATTTACAGAGTTCGAAATTCCAGCTCTGAAACAGGGTGACAGGCACCATTTATTGTGTCCAGTGCAGTCACTTAGGTTATTTATGAGGGTCTCCCGACCATCACAGGTGGGAGCCCTCTGTGTTTCAAGAACAGGTGTTCGATTACAAAAATGCCGGCTCGCCGCGTTATTAGTAGAAGTCATTCGGGAGAGTAACCCGGGCGTGTTGGCAAGATCACGATATCCGTAAATGGGCGGCATCACATAGATTCCTCCATAATTACTCTCTAGAAGACATTCAACAGACCCAATTGTGGTCATCAAATCATACTTTTCTCATACGTTACCTGTCCGTCAATCTCATGAAACCTTCTCGTACATGTATAGCATTAAGGCAGAGAGTCTAGTGCGAAGATGATTTTATGAAGAAAAAAAGGGGGGGGGGGGAGTATCCTAGCTAAGGACTCCTCCTGCCTCTGAAGTTAGACAAAATGTATCGAGTATTAAGGTCATGTGATAATCGTTCCCTAGGCCTAGGGAAGCCTACCCAGGAACATTGATTAATTTTTCAGAGGAAACACTATGGATGCAATAAGGTTTCCAATATACTCAATAATGTCTTCGTGGTGCAATGCATAAGTGTGTTGATTTTCGATGTGAGCATCCTAGGTTCGAATCCCCGGACTGCCACATGTGTTTGTTAATTTCATTAATCGAGTTTAGGAGTAAAGTTGGTTGGTGGAGAGAACATAATAATCTCAGGGATTAGATTTAGAGTATAAATATTTTGGTAACATTACCTAAGGCCATGAATATGTAGGCCTATATATTAATAAATTTGGGTGATAATGAATGTTTCATTTCCCCTGGAATATATAAACTGACTGGATAGTTTATTCCTGTGTTACACCAACTGTTTTATGAAACTTAAAGGTGTTAACACCACAGGCTTCCTTGCCTACATATTAATAAATTTGGGTGATAATGAATGTTTCATTTCCCCTGGAATATATTAACTGAACGAATAGTTTATTCCTGTGTTACACCAACTGTTCTATGAACCTTAAAGGCGTTAAAACCACAGGCTTCCTTTAAGAAACGCCGCCTGTAACCTTCTTTTATATTTTCTTTGATATTAAACTGACCTGATTAGTACATGATCCTTGGGCCGTACCTGGTTTATTAGTGGTATGCGATGTTTATGATGAATGTCCCACCTCAAGTCTTGAGAATTCAGGCGCATCGTCAATGATGAAGGGGCCACTAATAAATTATAGGTTTGAGTCCCGAAGGGAGGAAGGAAAACCTAATATTTAGTAGTGGCCCCGGAATCATTGACGATTTTGGCCCTCCCTTCCATCCCCTTCCCATTCATCTGCTACATTTTTGAGTCTCGATATGTCAGATTAACCCGCTGAGTGCCAGGGACGTATATATACTTCCTAGGGTGTTGTCACGCCCAGTGCCAGGGACGTATATATACGTCCTCGCCGAAAAAAAATCGTAGCAGCGAAACGACTGCACCTATGGCTTTCATATTTTTAGCACATGTACCTTACCCTTTTGGCTACCCACCACAAAAATCCCAAATCCCTCCTCCCACCCACTCGCTAACTGTCGGTCCCGTCAGAAGGAAAAAAAAGGGAAATCTGTGGCGGCGAAACGATTGGACCAATCGGTTCCATATTTGTGTGACAAATCTCTTACCCTTCTGCCTTCCCTCCACCACACCCCCATCCACCTCCCACCACCCACTTCCAACGTAGAAAGGAAAAAAAGAAAAAAAAGGAAAATCCGTGGTGGCGAAACTACCTAACCAATCGGCTTCATATGTGTAACACAAGTCAATTACCCTTCTACCTTCCCCCCACCAACCCCAAAACCACCCTCCCACCCATACATTCCGATACCATGAAAGTCTCTGTAGTCTATAGTGTCTTTTCAGCTACTTTCGGGACCATCGGGAACCTGATTTCTGGCGAAAATGGACAAGGGGAGTGTTTTTTTTACCATTATCCTTCGTTTCTCTCCCAACTTGATAGATTTAGCTAAAAAAAAAAAAAAAAAAAAGCGGGATGGCGAGCGGTACCCAAGAGCAGAGGTCTGGGAAGCGCAAGCTAGGTCAAGTTTAATTTTTATTTTTTATTTATTTATTTTACTAGTTTATTCTAGTAATGGACCCACATCATAAGGACGAGTCCGTGAGTGGTTATTAAGAGCGTTTCGCTCACGATGTAAGGCAATCGTATTTTGAGTTCTCCTTGGGCGGGAAGTTTGAACAGCAAGCTTGGTGTTCAAAGATTGGCCATTACCTACGTAATGCGCATCGTCAATGATTCCGGGGCCACTACTAAATATTAGGTTTTCCTTCCTCCCTTCGGGACTCAAACCTATAATGTTTTTTTTTTTTTTTTTTTTTTTTTTTTTTTTGGTATAAGAAGGAATTTATATTGCTGGCTTGGTCATTTGAAAATCCTTTATTTACCTATATACAAATGTACTTTTTTTGTTTTTAATACTAGGTCTAATCTAAATAATTTGTACCATGGGCAGCAAATAAATTAAATTTCAATGCATAATAGATACAGTACAATACTAATTGTTAAATCATTAAAACACAGTATATTATAATCCAAGACAGACACTAAATATTCTATACATTAACCCCTTCAGCACGATGGCGTAATTTCCATTATATTCTAGTTGCCATTAGATGATTATCTGTAGTATATATTCTACCTTTACGACTCAAAGGGGTAAATACGATCTCGATAAACCCTCCAAATAGCACAGTTTCTTCTTAACCCTTTCACGCACATATGACGCAGAGGTTGCCAGATTAGCAATAAGAAATAGAGTTCTCTCACTCTTATAATTACCTCTCCAAAATTAGTTTTCTGCCCACAGCTAACTCAAAGACAACTGCAGAGGTTGAAGTAACAAAACTAAAGATTTCTAAACACCCCTGATGGTAAGAAAGGCTTTAAAGTATCCCTAATAGGCTCAAAATATCGTCATATGTCAGAGAGGGTTAAACTGCATACAATGGACTAATGCTTGCCAGATTCAAAGGTAAAAAGACGTTATCATGCTGAAAGGGTTAAACTATTCTCAGCTTGATTAAAATACTATAAATAATGTACACATATAAACATGAAATGCTAAAGAATGAGATCATTAATCAACTAAAGTAACACTAAAAGTTAAATACAGTATGAACAACATCCCTTATCCTAAAATCAATATATCTAATCAATTGGAGGACTCATTGTATTACAGTTGCTCAGAGACAAGATCCTTTAATATAAATTTAGCAATAGATAGATAGGAATAATCTTGCATTGATCAAAGGTTAATGGATTTTTTTTGCAATCCCCTACTTTGCAATTTGTTTAAACCCATGAACTGCTAGGACTTGTGCAAAATAAAAGGTCAAGTTGAAGGGGAGTGGGGGGATATAAAGGGAGTGGAGGATGTAGTATGGAGAGATACCACTACTTTCTTATGTGTCTCCTTTGAGACATTTCCCAGCACTGGCACGGTATTTGAAGGGTTGTGTTTACACGTTTAAATACCGTGCTTCTGGAAGGACTGTCGCAGTCCCTGGTTTTATGTGAGAAAGTTAACGAATTAAGAGTCCATAGCATACAGAAAATATGCAGCCTAGTGGTGGCAGAAATGGTAGAGAAGGAAGTGGATGTCAAACGCCTTTCCTCATCCCTACCACCCACTTTTTTTTTTTTTTTTTTTTTTTTTAGCCAGACGCCGGAATTCCCGAGAAGGGGTGGCCATGATCATTAGGCGTTTGTCATGAATCTCTAGGTCAAGTTGCCCGGGCTTGACGTCTACCAATAAAATTTTGACAGTGAGGGCTTGATTTGCCGACCCTTTGATAAGCAGCCGACGCTTTACTGACTATTAATCTATTAATTTTCATAATGATTGCTAGTCTCTCCATAGCAACTGGGACTAGGACTGAATACAAGAGATTCTTCCTAGGCTGAATAAAACTCTGATAGTAGCTGTAATAAAACCAAGAGCCACCATCAAAGTGAAGAATGGCCTTAACTCCTTCTGTACCGGCGATGTCTTTTTTAATCTCATTCTAGCCTTTTTTAAACGATTTTGTGCAATTTGAGAAGGATCTGTGGTAGTAAAAACAGTTAAGTGGGATAGTTTGAAGCCTGTTAATTGCTGGAGGCCATTTTTAAACTGAAAAAAATCATCTAATTCTAGTTTTGTTCTTTTATTTAATTTAGAGCGATTCTGAGAAGTTCTTTTGCCTTTATATTGTGTCGTCCCTTGTTTGGTTTGTATATTTTGCAATTTTTACAATATAATAGTAGCCAGAGTAATGCTAAAAGGCCAGCACTGGTACATAATGACCTAAACCAATAAGAAACGTCCGATCTCCACAGTATCACAGGGAGACCGACCACAGGACTGTGCACTCAACACAATTAAGACAGTATCACACAAGAGCTTTTATAGTCAACATTCGATGATCAACATTTTTCTGGCAACATTTCTGGAACATTTTACCCTGATATCGGAGACTAGACTGGTGGTATATGAATTTAGTGAACCAAAATATTTTAAATGTTTACTTCATAAGCTGCCAGACCAGTGTTGAGGATAAATGTTGAGGGAAAAAACGCTCCTCTGATACCGGCATTAGGGTAGACGTCCCAATTCGTACGCGGTGGACCAATTAGAATGCGTCAATAAAAAAGTATGTATATACTCAGGAACATACCCCATTGCTGGGGGTGCCCAACTCGAGACAGAGAGCGAATAGAAACAACATTTAAAGTTCCAATTCTTAAGGTCCGGGACCACTTTTGCGTTCCCTCGTCCCTTGCTCTGTCTCATCTAGCAGGTGAAGTCTACAAGGGGAGGAGGATTCCTAGCCTCCCGCCCCCATAAATAAGTACAGTACCCACAATATATTGAGCCGAGTTAGATAAATAATGTAACTTGAATAAAAATATACCTGAAGCCGGTATCACACAATAGCTTATATAGTCAACATTCGATGATCAACATTTTCCTGGCAATATCTCAAGAATATTTTTCACTGGTATCGGAAACAAGACTGACGATAGATGAATTTTGGTAAAAGAAATATTGTAAATGTTGACCTCATAAGCTTCCAGACCAGTGTTATGGAAAATTATTGAGGAAAAAAGCGTTTGTGTGACACCGACTTTAACCATCATACATTAGGATACTAAGAATATAATCAAGCTCTAATTTGATCACCGTTAATGAACTGGTTAGTCTACCCTACAGCCAGATTTAATAGTTCACCAACAATCTCTATAATAAACTACAGGCCTCCCTCACTAATCGATGCCCCGATTTACCATATTATTATAGGTTTTTAGGCGCTTGTGTTTGGGGTTTGGCTGGTCCCAGAACGCATCCCCATTTACCCAATTAAATTTAGAGATCGCTATACGATTTTTCTATTTAAGATCGGGTTTTCAAGAACGTACAGGTCTCCCTCGATTTACGATTGGGTTACCGGAACATTCCTGAAAACCCGATCTTAAATAGAAAAATCATATAGCAAACCCTAAAATTAGTGGGGTAAATGGGGTTGCGTTCTGGGACCAGCCAAAACTCAAACCCAAACACCTTAAAAACCTATAATAATATCGTAAAATAAGGCCATTAGATAGTGAGGGAGACCTGTACATCTCTCTGGAATTAATATACACCCTATGTGGTGGACTGTGTTCTTTTATTTATAATATTTTGCAAAAGCATTGTTTCCACATAGCGATTTTGATAAGTTCTTTTGTCTTTTTACTGTGTTCATCTAAGTTTTGGTTTGTTTATTTTGCAAGTTTTACATTATAATTTACTCAAAAGGCTGTCGACGAACTATTGAATTAATTGTCCACTGACCCAAGTACAATTTACTAACCCACTCTACGTACTGACTTTTTGTGACTTAGAGAACTGAGCTAATAGTGCGGTGAAGCCTACCAGAGTACAGTTGGTGCGTATGGCCTCTGGGTCGAAGTGGGTGCGACTGGCCTTGTAGTTGGCTCGACGTAGGTGCTCCACTACCTTGTTGATCTTGCCCAGGTCGTGGCCTACAAGGTAAAAACATTTATAGGAACCAGAGTGGAATACATAAAAAAACAAAAATACATACCAAGTTTAACCCTCCAGCCTCGGCTATGTATTCTATAAATATTCCCCGAAACCCGGGGGATTTGGCCGAAAAAACGTCTCGCCTAGGCTACCGTATCTTTGTTATTTTGACTGTTTCCGCATTCCCGCACATCCCCAAGCATAGATGTGTTTCGTACCTGTAGAATGGCGTTGAGTAGAGCTCTCTAAGTCAACTGGTTCAGTTGTGATGATAATTTCCGTGGAGAGAACTTTGTGGCAATGTCAGCCATATGAGCCACTTTTCACTACTAAAACAACAACATACAGTCACACACAAACAAACGACGCCTCTCCTTGTGTTCGGAGGTGCGCGGCGTCGGGCATACCGGCTGTGTTTATATGCGTCGGACGGACGGCTTTCAAAACAAGCTTACAGGCTTTCAAGCTGCCGAAGCCACAGAGCCCTTCCGGGGTCCGCGGGCCGCGTTTGTTATGGGTGCCTCAGAGCCCAACCGGGTCTGATGGGTTAAAGACCGTTTTGTCCATAGAGAATGTGGTTACAGTCTCACGTCCTAAATAGCGGCTTTCCAGGCGGCCCTGTCAAGGGCTGCCTCTGTTGTCAAGTTTTATATTTTAATATCAGACCAGAGTACCCGAGCCCACGTAATCTAGGTCAACCCCCACGTGCAGCTCCCCCCCACGTTCGCAGTCCTGCATTTCCTCACCCAGTTCTGATCATCCATTCTCTCCACGTGTCCAAACCAACCAAGTCGGCTTGTGCGCATCACTTCACTGACACTCCTAATGCCCAGACTCCTTCTCTATTCCTCACTCAATACCCTGTCCCTGAGATTAAGCCCACACATCCATCTCACCATTCTCTTCTCATTCCGTTCCATTCTATTGAAATCCTCCGCTTTAACTGGCCACGTCTCCAAGGCATAGGTCATCGCGCTTCTGACACACGAGGTATACACCTTCCCTTTAACCCTCCAGCCCTGGCTATGTATTATATATATATATTCCCCGAAACCCGGGGGTTTTGGCCGAAAAACGTCTACGCCTAGGCTACCGCATCTTTGTTATTTGGCTTGCTTCCGGTTTGCCGCGCATCCTCAAGCGTAGATGTGTTTCATACCTGTAGAATGGCGTTAAGTAGAGCTCTCTAAGTCAACTGGTTCAGTTGTGATGATGATTTCATTGGAAATAACTTTATGGCAAAAACAGCCACTTTATACTACTTTTCGATACTTAACAATAACATACAGGCACACACGAACAAGCGACGCACTCCTTCTTGTGGCCGGAGATGCGGGGCGTCGGTCCAGCCGGCTGTTGTTTACATGCGTCGGACGTACGCCTCGCACACCAAGCTTACAGGCTTTGAGCTCATGAGTGCCTCAGAGCACTTCCGGGTAGCTCAAGTGTGTTTTTTATGGGTGTTTAACCTAACAAGTGCGCATGGGGGTAATTAGACACCTCTCCCTGTGCACATGTATTTGAGGTGTTTCTGTCACTAAAATATTCATTTTACCATAAATAGCATTAATACTTATCCATACGCGCCTATTATGGGTTGATTACAAAGGTATTAACCTGAAACAACAATAAAACGAGTGAAAACAGCGTTTGGATGGTCAAAATCGGAGATATAGCCCACGAGTTGTATAATGTATGGGTGAGGCAAGCTGCTTTCCCGCCAATTTCCCCCAAGGCCACTGAGACACAGTCGATCGATACTCTCTCTCTCTCTCTCTTAAACTCGCTTGCTATCAGTGATGACAACGCCCTGCTTGCAACTCGCTAATGTTAGCACGAAAATATACCTCAGAATAAGGGAATAACAGGGAAAATAGGTGATAACTGAAGGAGAGGAGGAAAGTGGGGAAGGAGGGGAGGTAGAGGACTGAGATTTTGCATGGCCCAGGGCCCCCCCCCCCCAAAAAAAAAAAAAAAAAAAAAAAAAATCGATTTTTTTTTTTTTCTCTGACTCTTAAAGAGTCTTCCCGCAGTCCGCCGGAGGAACTCTTAAGAGTCTCCCCGCAGTTCCCGGGTTAAGAGCCCTTCCGGGTCTGATGGGTTAAGGTGGGGTGTGAGCCCTCTCATGGTCAGGAGTGGCAACAGCTCTCTAAACTTTCCCCAACCACTTCTGCAATGGAGCCAGCTTCAGCGCCACCTCCGGCAGAAACCGTATCGCCCAGGTAGCAGAACTTATTCACATGAAAAGTTTTGAGCCTAACTATGCTGTACTTTTGGAATTACTGTACAGTGAACTCTCAAAATACGCGTAATCAAAGCTACGCTTGAACCACAATTGAGGCAACAAATCGAAAAATACGCTCAATTATTCAAATGTACGAGCCGAGCGAACGAGCGGGAGTCGATTCGTATATGTTGGAGAGTTTCGGGCGGCCATATTGGCGTGACGCCGGGCCCTCTGACGTCGTCACCGTTGACTGTGGAGAGAGACACATCTCCTGTACCAAAGTATTATGTATCTATTAAAGCACAACAGGATATTATGAATCTATTAAAAGACTGTTCTCCGTTTTTCATTGCATGTATCATTTATTGAGCAAACAAAATCGGAAATGGAAAATCAGTTTCTGTTCAGGAGTTGGAGGCGAGATTGTTTACACTTCTCTCGAAAGTCGCTTCAAAGCTTACTGCTCTCCCCTGGCTAAATGATGTAAAGCCAATTCCTTGATATGTATAATTTATGAGCTATTGAACTATCTCACTTGACACTTTGTAGGCAATATGAAACATACAGGGTGTATTACTTTTCAACTCAAAACTTTACCAGTAGGCCTAGGCAGCTAGGCCTATTATTTCGGTCGATCCGTTTCGGGTGCAGTACTATCGATCGATGGCGCAGATGCATAACATCTGCGTTGCTCAACCACTACCAATGTGAGTTAATTTACGTTTGTGTCTTATTTTTATACATTAAATGTATTTTGTGTGGTAGATTAGGTTATAAAAACATATTTGTACATTAATATGTTATTTATTTGTGGTTTTTAGGTGATGAAAGGTAGAAATAGTACAACTTTCGGTCGGACCCAGACCAATACCGGTACCTATTTTCCCCATTTATATTTAACTCCCATGTACGCGCCGACAGCACAGTACGCATCCCCCGCGTAATTTGAGGGTTCACTGTACTGTACTGTACAGTGTGGGTAGGAGGACCCGAATCAACAAGTGTAACTTAAGCCGGTATCACACGAGTGCTTTTTCCTTCAACCTTTATCTTCAGCACTGGTTTGGTAGCTTATGAGGTTAACATTTAATATATTTTGGTTACCTAAATTCAGGATTGGGCCTGAGTAAATAGATAGATAAATAGAAATTCATGTATCACCAGTCTAGTTTCCGAAATGTTTTGATAATTGAATGTTAACCCCTTGAAGCTCTGTTACGTATTAGCAGAATATTTTGGCTATTATTAGATGATTTTAAGCAGCTTAGGAAGGATCTGTGGGTATTAAAAGGGTAAAGGCTATCTCAATCAACCCTCTGACTTCCACATACCCTTCCTAATCTGAATAAAATCGTCTAATAATTACCAGAAAACAGAAAAGAAATGCGTCTTGGATCTTGAAAGGGTTAACTATAAAAGCTCTCGTGTGATACCGGCTTCAGACAAATATAGAATACACATACTGTACCTTTAGGCGAGTGATGGTGAAGGTTGAAGTAGAACGGTGGTGACCTCAACACGGCATGATCCACCTTCAACCTCTTGGGTGAACTCTCAACATCTGCTGGGTCCTCTTGTGACTGACTCAGTGACTGTATGGACTGGTAGGACTGGCTGTGTGTATCCTCCTCCTCCTCCTCCTCATCTACAGTCCTGGTGGTGGTGGCAGTAGTGGTGGTGGTGGTGGAGGAGAGGCTTGTGGACAGCGTGTTCTCTTTGTCTAGGCTAACATCGGCACTGGTGTTGTCTCGGCATCTGGCTTCGCTCACTACGGTCTAATTAAAATATAAAACTTTAATAATATAAAAAATATAAAACTTGAAAAGGTAGGGGGGAAAGTGGGTATGTCGTCCCTGTTTTGGTTTGTTTATTTTACAAGTTTTACATTTAAATACAGTAGGTAATACAAAAGTAAGGTAAACAAAATAAACAAACCAAAACAGGGACAATACAATATAAAGGCAAAAGAACTCATCAAAGAAATGTAAACGTCCTCTTGTTCCTACTTTTTTTAAAAAGAGATAATAAATAGAGGAAGGAAAAACAAAGATAAAACAAAAGTAAGGTCAATATATAGATAAATAAGAAACTTACAATTTTAAAAACACCATCATGTTTTTGACATATTTATCTACTTCATGCAAGTGTGGATTTGTTTTTCAAATAATAAAAAACCCACCTAAATTAAAAAGTTAATAAACCATTACAGGTGGTCCTCCAATAACGCGGGTAATGTGTTCTGGTTACCGCCCGTGTTAGCAAAATCCGCATTACCGAACCCATATGTTTACATGTTAAAGGTACCTTGGTGTTCTGGGGATTTCCACCAAGTCCACTTTTTCTCCATAGAAGCCTATGTTATAATAATAAATTCAATTATAAAGGTTATTTTACATGTGCATTGGGTTGATTTGCCCATTGCAACTCTTACCTCTGAATAAATGAAGTGTTGCATCCCCCCCATCCTCTCCCCCCCGGATCCATCGCCGTCACTGCGATGAAGTTGATGGTCTGGTAGCTCTCGCCGCCAGCCATTCGTTGATAAGGCGTGGTCCCTCCCCAGCTTCAGCATCAGAGTCCTCGAAGCCACTGTAGTCGGCATCTGATACACCCGACAGTAAATCATCTGGTGGCTGAGGGTCGGAGTCGGAGTCAGAGTCACTCGACGCCACTTGTTCCTGTTGCTGTGCTCGTTGTCGAAAGAAATCTGTTATTCGTGTCTGCTGGCGTGCATTTATCCTGTCGTGAAACATGTCGAAGTACGGCTGGATGGAAGCAGTGAAGCTTGCTATTATCTGTGCTGAACGATCATGTTTGGGATCAAAGTTGTTCATGTGATGGCTGAGGCGTTGTGACAATTCTACAAATTCCCGTAGACCAGGAGTGTTCGGCTCTTCCTGGGGTTCGTCTTCTTCTCGATGTTCTTCCTCTGCCTGCTCTTCCTCTTCCAAATCCTGCATTAGGTCCTCGGCATCAGGCTCCTGTGGTGGCTGAATCAAACCTTGAATATCTTCTGGCCCCACTTCACCCATCCCAGGCACACGTCTGGCAACCTCGACTGCTCTCTCCACCACTGCCTCAAGCCTGACTGGCTGATCAGGTAAATCCAGCTTGTGCCCAAGTAACCCCTCTAGAACATTCCTCCAGGCATGGTGGATTGTAGCTCTAGTCACATCAGCCAACGCTTCCACCATCGTATCCACTGCATTCTTAATATGAAACCTTTTCCAAAAGGCATGCACTGTCATAGCTGCTCCGTCGGCGGGTTCCTGTTGGTGTTGTGGTCGTTGTTGTTGTTGTGGTGGAGGCGCGTTTGGTGCCTGCTCAATCAGTGGTGGGGGAGAGTCTGGGGCAGACAGTTCTTTGAGTGGTGGGAGAGAGTCAGGGACTGATTCATCGTCTGACATCTGTAGCAGTTCTTCTTGGGTGTCAGTGGCAGTGTCGAGCATTAGGAAAGTCTTAGTGGCATACGCACCCTTAAAGCACGCTATCACCTCCTGGTCCAGGGGCTGTAGGAGAGACGTAGTATTCGGGGACATGAACTTCACTTTTACGTTAGGGTGCCGATCAACCAACAATCGGGAATGTCCGGGTGCATTGTCAAGCAATAACAGTGCTTTAAAAGCAATGTTTTGGCGGGCACAAAATGTTTCCAAGTCCTTCACAAAATGATTATCGAACCATTTGAGGCTCAACGCTGACGACATCCAGGCCTTCTTGTTGCTCATCCAATGCACATTCAACTTGGCCATGTCCATATTGCGATAAGGCCTTGGCCGCTTTGCCTTATGGATGATTAGAGGCTTCATCTTGCAGGTGCCGGAAGCATTGCAAGTCAACAAGATGGTTACACGTTCTTTGGCCATTTTGTAGCCCCTTGCTGCCTTCTCCTTGCGAGAAATGTAAGACCTTTTAGGCATTTTCTGCCAGTTGACTCCCGACTCATCGCAGTTAAAAATCTGATCCAAGTTGTAGCCATCGGCCACAATAACCTCACATAAGAAAGCAGGGTATTCGTTGGCTGCAGCATTGTCGGCGCTTGCTGTCTCTCCTGTAATCCGAACACTTTTCATTTTGTTTCGTTTATTGAAGGACATCAACCACCCAGCAGATGCCTTAACCTCTGAAGTGCGCATGGGGGGTATGAGACACCACTGCCTGTGCTCACGTATTTGAGCTGTTCCCATCACTAACATCGTTATTTTACCATAAATAGCATTAATACTTATCCATATGCGCCTATTATAGGTTGATTATAAAGGTATTAACCTGTTACAACAATAAAACAAGTGGAAACAGCGTTTGGATGGTCAAAATCGGCGATACAGGCCGGGAGTTACACAATGTATGGCTGAGGCAACCTCCCAGCCCACCACTTTCCTCCACCTCTGGAGAGAGACTGTCGATCGATACTCTCTCTCTCTCTCTTGAACTCGCTTGCTAACAGTGATGACAATGCCCTGCTTGCAACTCGCTAATGTTAGCACGAAAAAATACCACAGAATAAGGGAATAACAGGGAAAATAGGTGATAACTGAAGGAGGGGAGGAAACTGGGGAAGGAGGGGAGGTGGAGGAGTGATATTTGGCATGGCCCAGGGGCCCAAAAAAAAAAAAAAAAAAAAAAAAAAAATTGGTGTTTTAAATTGATTTTTTTCCCCCCTGGCTCTTAAGAGTCTTCCCGCAGTCCGCTGGGGGAACTCTTAAGAGTCTTCCCGCAGTTCCCGGGTTAAAGGGTTTGGGGTTCTGCACATTGTTCATTCGAGCCACTGCTGCATAATATTTCTTGGCTTTTTCTCTGATCATCCGTCCGTCTGTCGGCACATGATTCTTGCCTCGCCAAATACCGCACCATTAGCTTCTCTGTCTTCTTTAGGATGACATTTCCCACTTTTATCGACGCCTGAGTAGGCTACCCTCTGCAGGGTTTCCCTTCATAATGTTGGCAATCTTCTCTCTGTCCTTCCAAATGGTGCGAATTGTACTCTCGTTAACTTCATGTCGTCTTGCCAACTCAGCTTGTCTCTTCCCCTTCTCTAACTCCTTCACGATGTCATATTTCTGTGCGTACGTAAAGATACGGCACTTCTTGGGGGGCATGGCGGCGAGGTTAGGTCACAGAAAAAAAGGCACTTTGAGAACCACGACCTGTGTTACAACACACGCGGTGGGGGGGGGGTCGGTACGTGAGGCGAACTGAGAAACTGGGGAAGGACGCTGGGGAGGGAATAACATACCCGGACGAGCCGCAAGTGACGTCACTGGACCAGGGAGGGGGACGGAACAGCCTCGCCCGGCCCAGGAGAGAGAAAACTGCCCAGCTGGACCCCGCGTCATTGTAAGTATTGACCGCGTTAGTAACATTCTGGATATTTGGGGTGTACCGCGTGCCACCAAATCCGCGTTTCTAAAACTCGCGTTACCGGCGGACCAACTGTACTTTGCGTAATTTGTCTTATACTCATCATTATTCATATACTGTATGTACAGTTACTGACAAAAGATTGTGAGCTCTTGCTATTTTCTTTATGCAAATGTATACATTTATATTGATGTTCTGATCAAATCAGCTATATTGTAATAGAAATATATGTATTTATTGATATATATATACAGTAGTTAATTTGCTATATACAGTATGTTGATCTAAATGGATATATTTGCATAAACAAATCGCAATAACTCACAAACATTTATCAGTAGCTGTACATTTTTATTATTATAAAAATACAAGTAGCTTCTACTATTTATTCTGCATTTAATGAGGTAATATATGCAATGATTGTGAAGATATTGTTGTTATAAAATAGCCATCACGCAGAATACCGCTTAGCTACACGAATATATCGAGAAGTAAGGTGTTTTTATGGAAAAGTAAGAACATAAGAAAATGGGAGTCTGCAGAAAGCCGATTGGCCCACACATGGCAGATCTCTCTCACACCAACCCCAATTATAGGCCCAGCTCACTAATTAAAATGTAAAACTTGCAAACTAAACAAACCAAAATTGGGACAAGGACAATATAAAGTCAAATTAAATTATCAAAATCGCTATGTGGAAACAATGCTTACTAAAATTAAAATTATTAAATTAAAATGTAAAACTTGCAAACTAAACAAACCAAAATTGGGACAAGGACAATATAAAGTCAAATTAAATTATCAAAATCGCTATGTGGAAACAACGTTTACTAAAATGAAAATTATTAAATAAAAGAACACAATTCACTACATGAGCAAGTTAATCTGTTTCCCAAGCAAACCAATCGCACATATAACAACGCACTATCGTCACGTTAAAGGAAGTAGTCAAGTTTGGGAAGTCCGGGACGTTCTGGCAAATTTTACTAAACTCTGCATGAATAAAGAAACTACATGTTAAATGTCAAAATATTATTTAAAATCAAATTTGCAACATGACAAGACATTAACAATAGTAAAAAATACAAATATTGATAAGATATCTATACTATTACAAAATAATATATAAAATACAGTACAGCACTCACTAACGATAGTGCTATCGGGTAGGTACCTGTATGGCTGTTCTGGCTATCGGGTAGGTACCTGTAAGCATAGCATGCCTCAAGTGACCCCTATCAATAACTACCCTACAAATAACCTACATTTATAGCACAAATAAACTAAGGAAATCGCAAAAGTAAGCAATTGATACTATCGACAATGAATACATATAATATAAAGAGAAATAATTGCAAAATATGAAGTAACAACAGATTTAAACAAAGAGTACTCTTTTAACAAGAACAATAAATTTAAAAAATCATCAATATTAATAATAATAATAATAATAGAAAGAGAAAAAGATAAACAATAAATACAGACAAAAAGTAAGCAGAGGTTATACAAGAAACTTCAAGTTAAAAATGCTTGATTAAAATTATTGATGTCAAATTTTAGAATACAGTCACAATAATTGACCCTAAAAAGATTAAATTTATGGAACAATTTACTTTTTACTTACAATTTACTTTACTTTACAATTTACAATTTACTTAATAAAAGAACACAATCCACCACATAGGGTGTACATTACTACATGAGCAAGTTAATCTGTTTCCCAAGCAAACTAATCGCACATATAACAACGCACTATCGTCACGTTAAAGGAAGTAGTCAAGTTTGGGAAGTCCGGGACGTTCTGGCAAATTTTACTAAACTCTGCATGAATAAAGAAACTAAATGTTAAATGTCAAAATATTATTTAAAATCAAATTTGCAACATGACAAGACATTAACAATAGTACAAAATACAAATATTGATAAGATATCTATACTATTACAAAATAATATATAAAATACAGTACAGCACTCACTAACGATAGTGCTATCGGGTAGGTACCTGTAAGCATAGCATGCCTCAAGTGACCCCTATCAATAACTACCCTACAAATAACCTACATTTATAGCACAAATAAACTAAGGAAATCGCAAAAGTAAGCAATTGATACTATCGACAATGAATACATATAATATAAAGAGAAATAATTGCAAAATATGAAGTAACAACAGATTTAAACAAAGAGTACTCTTTTAACAAGAACAATAAATTTAAAAAATCATCAATATTAATAATAATAATAGAAAAAGACAAAAAACAATAAATACAGACAAAAAGTAAGCAGAGGTTATACAAGAAACTTCAAGTTAAAAATGCTTGATTAAAATTATTGATGTCAAATTTTAGAATACAGTCACAATAATTGACCCTAAAAAGATTAAATTTATGGAACAATTTACTTGCCTCAAAACCTCTGTCCACTAAGAGTCTGTATAGTAACCTAGCTCTAGCCCAAAAGTCATCTACTTTAGTGCAGATTTTACAAAATCTTATTAATTGGGAATAAAAACAATTATACGTTATTTTACTATCGATATTACTACTAGGGAAAGGAAAGTTTATTACGTTAAAATTAAAATCATCAACTTTGTGATATACTTTAAGTATGCATTGTTCATTAACAATCTCAATATTTATATCAAGAAAATTTTCAACTTTATACTTTACGTTACATTGTGTGAAGGGAATAGAATTAGGGTAAATAAGTTTAGCAACTTGATTAAAATTTAACATATTGCAAACAAGAATATCATCAATATATCTACTATTATTACTTAACAGTTTAGCAAGTGCTATTTTTCTGGGATTTTATTTTTCTTGCTACTGTCAAAGTCTTTTATATATTTAAATTCTAAAGCAAGCAAGAATAAGTCTGCAATTAAAGGGCTAGCATTTCCACCCATAGGAATTCCTAATATTTGTTTGAAAATGTACGGCCCGAATCTAACATAAGTATTGAAAAGGAGGAATTTAAGGGCATCTTTAAGTTTAGTTCTATCAAAATATACAGAACTAGTGGGAGTAGAGCTAAGTGATGCATTATTAAAATATGTATAAACATTTATGAAATAATTACCATTCCTAATGAACCTGTCAAAGTGCAAATCTATAATAAAGCAAAGCTCTGAATATACTAAATCTAAAGGCAAATTGGTATACAAAGTTGAAAAGTCAAAGCTATGTACCGAGGTAACTTTCGGCATGGTATTTATTTTATCAATAACTTCTAACGAATTGTCAACACTCCAATAATAGTTAATGCCAGTTCTTCTCATGATGGTATTACAATATCTTTTATGAGTACTTTTAATGTATTTTAAGCAATTTACGACTTGTTCTGATAGAGTTTTAGTGGTAGCAAATTTTGCTCCGGCAATAAAGCGATATTTATAAGGTCTTTTATGAAATTTAGGTAACATGTATAATTTTGCAATGCACTTGTTCTTATCAGAAAGTTTAATATCAAATGTTATATTTTTCTTGGTATGTTCATCGATTAAGTTATCAATATTCAGATTATTTTGAATTTCATAAACAGAATTACCGCAAATATTTTTACGTAATATGTTACCCTTAATACCTAATTCTTTTTTCATGTTTTCAAGATAAAATTTCTTACATGTGAAGCTATAATTATTGCTGGCTTTATCTACTGTAGTGATTACAAAATGTTTATGTAAATTTATTAAATCAGCTTTAAGCTTATTATAATTATAGTCTATAAAATCTGAAAGATTAAATTCATTTTTAAGCGAGAAAATTTTATTTCTAATTAACTTAATTAATAATTTAGACCATGCTTCTAGTTCTCTCGCATCGCAGCACGCAATTTTTAACAATTTATCTTTTAATTTATTGACTGAAAAAACAATATCTTTTAAAATTATGTCCCATGTTACTTTATTACTCCCTATTCTAAATTTAAACCCTTTACGACATAGCTCCGCTAATTTGTCGTTTGCAAAATGTTTAACTAGTTCTACATCACCTGTTAATATGTGACATATCGGACTATAAATGAACTTTGCTAGTGCATCACGTCTGCTAGCTGGCATATCCATGACTCTTTCACACACGCATTTATTATTATTGAAAATATCATTATCTGAAAGATTTCCTAAAACTTTATTATAATTACAAATAATAGACCCAACAGGTCGTTCATATGAATACACTATTAATCTTTACAACCATCTGGTAACATGGACTTAACTTTCTTTGAATTAATAAGACTGTTAACATTAATTTTGTCTAAAATTTTAGAGGAATAATTTAAAGTGGACATGACTTTATCTTTAATACGGTTATCTTTGGATTTCTTAGAATTAGCTCTAATATATCCCATAAAAGCAAAGACTATATTCTTAAATTTATTTGTGAAATTATGTTTATTGTTTAGAATATTTTCTATAAAAGGAGCAAAACTTTTCTTTTGTAGGCCTTTCAATGAATCTTTTAATTTTTTAATTCCGAAATTTCGATATAATGAATATAAATTATTAACAATAATTTTAATATCAGATCTGTTTTTCTTTTTATTAAATGTATTTAGTCTTCTATTACCGTGTCTACCAGGTCTTCTGTTTAATTAAAATGTAAAACTTGCAAACTAAACAAACCAAAATTGGGACAAGGACAATATAAAGTCAAATTAAATTATCAAAATCGCTATGTGGAAACAACGCTTACTAAAATGAAAATTATTAAATAAAAGAACACAATCCACCACATAGGGTGTACATCACTACATGAGCAAGTTAATCTGTTTCCCAAGCAAACCAATCGCACATACAACAACGCACTATCGTCACGTTAAAGGAAGTAGTCAAGTTGGGAAGTCCGGGACGTTCTGGCAAATTTTACTAAACTCTGCATGAATAAAGAAACTACATGTTAAATGTCAAAATATTATTTAAAATCAAATTTGCAACATGACAAGACATTAACAATAGTAAAAAATACAAATATTGATAAGATATCTATACTATTACAAAATAATATATAAAATACAGTACAGCACTCACTAACGATAGTGCTATCGGGTAGGTACCTGTAAGCATAGCATGCCTCAAGTGACCCCTATCAATAACTACCCTACAAATAACCTACATTTATAGCACAAATAAACTAAGGAAATCGCAAAAGTAAGCAATTGATACTATCGACAATGAATACATATAATATAAAGAGAAATAATTGCAAAATATGAAGTAACAACAGATTTAAACAAAGAGTACTCTTTTAACAAGAACAATAAATTTAAAAAATCATCAATATTAATTAAGGCAATATTGCCTTACTAATTTGCTTAGTTTTTTCTCAGAGGTATATGAAGCAGTAGATAATGACAAGGCATACGATATTATATATTTAGATTTCAGTAAAGCTTTCGACAGAGTCCCTCATGAGAGATTGATGAGAAAGGTTGAGGCACATGGAATAGGTGGGGCGTTGTTGGGATGGATTAGGTCATGGCTAATTGGTAGGAAACAGAGAGTCAGCATAAATGGTACCAAGTCAGAGTGGGGAGCAGTCAAAAGTGGTGTCCCCCAGGGATCGGTATTAGGTCCCCTGTTGTTTCTTATATACATAAATGACCTAGATTTAGGTATAACTAGTAGGATAAGTAAATTCGCAGACGATACTAAAATGGGGAGATCAATTGATTCAGATAGCGATACCAAAGGGATCTAGATACCTTACATGAATGTCAGTAAATTGGCAGATGAAGTTTAACATTGACAAATGCAAGGTATTAAAGATAGGGAAGATGCAAACAAATGTTAAATATAAACTAGCTAATTTAGAATTAGAAAATTCAGACTGCGAGAAAGATCTAGGTGTGTTTGTTAGCAATGATTTGAAGCCTAGAAAACAGTGTATAGGCGTTCGTAATAAGGCAAACAGGATTCTCGGGTTCATCTCTAGGAGTGTGAGTAACAGAACTGCTGATGTTATCTTAAAACTTTACTTGTCATTAGTGAGACCCCATATGGATTATGCTGTCCAATTTTGGTGTCCTTATTACAGAATGGACATAGATTCATTGGAGAGAGTACAGCGTAGAATGACAAAAATGATCCATAATATTAGAAATCTTCCGTATGAAGAAAGGTTGAAGAAATTAGGTTTACATTCGTTAGAGAGACAGGTTAGAGGGATATGATAGAGGTGTTCAAGTGGGTTAGTGGGATTAACAAAGGGGACATGACAAATGTACTAAAGCTCAGTGATAGCGAAAGAACTCGTACCAATGGTTTCAAATTAGATAAATTTCGTTTCAGAAAAGATATAGGCAAATATTGGTTTGGTAACAGAGTTGTAGATGGGTGGAATGGACTACCAAGTGCTATAGTGGGATCTAAAACTGTAGGGAGCTTTAAGATAAAATTGGATAAGTGAAGTTGCTTTAGAATTTAAATATATAAAAGACTTAGTTGACAGTAGCAAGAAAAATAAAATTCCAGAAAAATTAGCACTTGCTAAACTGTTAAGTAATAATAGTAGATATATTGATGATATTCTTGTTTGCAATTTGTTAAATTTTAATCAAGTTGCTAAACTTATTTACCCTAATTCTATTCCCCTCACACAATGTAACGTAAATTATAAAGTTGAAAATTTTCTTGATATAAATATTGAGATTGTTAATGAACAGTGCATACTTAAAGTATATCACAAAGTTGATGATTTTAATTTTAACGTAATAAACTTTCCTTTCCCTAGTAGTAATATCGATAGTAAAATCACTTATAATTGTTTTTATTCCCAATTAATAAGATTTTGTAAAATCTGCACTAAAGTAGATGACTTTTGGGCTAGAGCTAGGTTACTATACAGACTCTTAGTGGACAGAGGTTTTGAGGCAAGTAAATTGTTCCATAAATTTAATCTTTTTAGGGTCAATTATTGTGACTGTATTCTAAAATTTGACATCAATAATTTTAATCAAGCATTTTTAACTTGAAGTTTCTTGTATAACCTCTGCTTACTTTTTGTCTGTATTTATTGTTTATCTTTTTCTTTTTCTATTATTATTATTATTATTAATATTGATGATTTTTTTTAAATTTATTGTTCTTGTTAAAAGAGTACTCTTTGTTTAAATCTGTTGTTACTTCATATTTTGCAATTATTTCTCTTTATATTATATGTATTCATTGTCGATAGTATCAATTGCTTACTTTTGCGATTTCCTTAGTTTATTTGTGCTATAAATGTAGGTTATTTGTAGGGTAGTTATTGATAGGGGTCACTTGAGGCATGCTATGCTTACAGGTACCTACCCGATAGCACTATCGTTAGTGAGTGCTGTACTGTATTTTATATATTATTTTGTAATAGTATAGATATCTTATCAATATTTGTATTTTTTACTATAATGTCTTGTCATGTTGCAAATTTGATTTTAAATAATATTTTGACATTTAACATGTAGTTTCTTTATTCATGCAGAGTTTAGTAAAATTTGCCAGAACGTCCCGGACTTCCCAAACTTGACTACTTCCTTTAACGTGACGATAGTGCGTTGTTATATGTGCGATTGGTTTGCTTGGGAAACAGATTAACTTGCTCATGTAGTGATGTACACCCTATGTGGTGGATTGTGTTCTTTTATTTAATAATTTTCATTTTAGTAAGCGTTGTTTCCACATAGCGATTTTGATAATTTAATTTGACTTTATATTGTCCTTGTCCCAATTTTGGTTTGTTTGGTTTGCAAGTTTTACATTTTAATTTATATAGGTTCAGGGACAGTATAGATGTGAGGACGGTCTGTACTAGTGGCAACATTAGTATACGACGTGTTCCCCATGTACTGTCCCTTCCTTTACTTGTACTCGTTGACGAACCAGGACCGGCCACGGACTACGTGTCAGAAAATTCTATGTACCCACGCACCCGGCAAAATTATAAAAACTTAAATAATGAAAAATAAAAATGAAAATAACCGGCGTCTTTTCGTTGATAACTGTAAATGTAAACTCTGTGTGAATGAATTTGATTTTGAACATCAAACATTTTTTAAAAGTTACATTACCAATACAAAATTTTTGTTTCTAAATTCTTCTGTTAATGTAACATCTCCATGTAAAGTAAAGAATGTTATCTATTTAATAACCTGTGAGAAATGTGGTATACAATATGTTGGAAAGACGGAGCAATGTTTAAGAGAAAGAGCCTACGGGCATAGATCAGGAATTAAGAACGGCATCGACTACAAGATTCTTCTATATAAGCATTTTAACACAGATTGTACTAAATTTGATTGTAAATACAAAATTATAGAAATTGTTCAAAGTAATCAAAATGTTTTAGATAGAGAAAATTATTGGATTGGAAAATTAATGACCATCTATCCATTTGGACTTAACAATCAAATAAAAAATGTAGGCAACATTTTGTATAAAGATTTATTAAAAAACGATTTTAATAACCCATATTTTAACTTCCCTGTTTTAAACAGAAGACCTGGTAGACACGGTAATAGAAGACTAAATACATTTAATAAAAAGAAAAGCAGGTCTGATATTATAATTATTGTTAATAATTTATATTCATTATATCGAAATTTCGGAATTAAAATATTAAAAGATTCATTGAAAGGCCTACAAAAGAAAAGTTTTGCTCCTTTTATAGAAAATATTCTAAATAATAAACATAATTTCACAAATAAATTTAAGAATATAGTCTTTGCTTTTATGGGATATATTAGAGCTAATTCTAAGAAATCCAAAGATAACCGTATTAAAGATAAAGTCCTGTCCACTTTAAATTATTCCTCTAAAATTTTAGACAAAATTAATGTTAACAGTCTTATTAATTCAAAGAAAGTTAAGTCCATATTACCAGATGGTTGTAAAGATTTCAAACCATTAATAGTGTATTCATATGAACGACCTGTTGGGTCTATTATTTGTAATTATAATAAAGTTTTAGGAAATCTTTCAGATAATGATATTTTCAATAATAATAAATGTGTGTGTGAAAGAGTCATGGATATGCCAGCTAGCAGACGTGATGCACTAGCAAAGTTCATTTATAGTCCGATATGTCACATATTAACAGGTGATGTAGAACTAGTTAAACATTTTGCAAACGACAAATTAGCGGAGCTATGTCGTAAAGGGTTTAAATTTAGAATAGGGAGTAATAAAGTAACATGGGACATAATTTTAAAAGATATTGTTTTTTCAGTCAATAAATTAAAAGATAAATTGTTAAAAATTGCGTGCTGCAATGCGAGAGAACTAGAAGCATGGTCTAAATTATTAATTAAGTTAATTAGAAATAAAATTTTCTCGCTTAAAAATGAATTTAATCTTTCAGATTTTATAGACTATAATTATAATAAGCTTAAAGCTGATTTAATAAATTTACATAAACATTTTGTAATCACTACAGTAGATAAAGCCAGCAATAATTATAGCTTCACATGTAAGAAATTTTTATCTTGAAAATATGAAAAAAGAATTAGGTATTAAGGGTAACATATTACGTAAAAATATTTGCGGTAATTCTGTTTATGAAATTCAAAATAATCTGAATATTGATAACTTAATCGATGAACATACCAAGAAAAATATAATATTTGATATTAAACTTTCTGATAAGAACAAGTGCATTGCAAAATTATACATGTTACCTAAATTTCATAAAAGACCTTATAAATATCGCTTTATTGCCGGAGCAAAATTTGCTACCACTAAAACTCTATCAGAACAAGTAGTAAATTGCTTAAAATACATTAAAAGTACTCATAAAAGATATTGTAATACCATCATGAGAAGAACTGGCATTAACTATTATTGGAGTGTTGACAATTCGTTAGAAGTTATTGATAAAATAAATACCATGCCGAAAGTTACCTCGGTACATAGCTTCGACTTTTCAACTTTGTATACCAATTTGCCTTTAGATTTAGTATATTCAGAGCTTTGCTTTATTATAGATTTGCACTTTGACAGGTTCGTTAGGAATTGTAATTATTTCATAAATGTTTATACATATTTTAATAATGCATCACTTAGCTCTACTCCCACTAGTTCTGTATATTTTGATAGAACTAAACTTAAAGATGCCCTTAAATTCCTCCTTTTCAATACTTATGTTAGATTCGGGCCGTACATTTTCAAACAAATATTAGGAATTCCTATGGGTGGAAATGCTAGCCCTTTAATTGCAGACTTATTCTTGCTTGCTTTAGAATTTAAATATATAAAAGACTTAGTTGACAGTAGCAAGAAAAATAAAATTCCAGAAAAATTAGCACTTGCTAAACTGTTAAGTAATAATAGTAGATATATTGATGATATTCTTGTTTGCAATTTGTTAAATTTTAATCAAGTTGCTAAACTTATTTACCCTAATTCTATTCCCCTCACACAATGTAACGTAAATTATAAAGTTGAAAATTTTCTTGATATAAATATTGAGATTGTTAATGAACAGTGCATACTTAAAGTATATCACAAAGTTGATGATTTTAATTTTAACGTAATAAACTTTCCTTTCCCTAGTAGTAATATCGATAGTAAAATCACTTATAATTGTTTTTATTCCCAATTAATAAGATTTTGTAAAATCTGCACTAAAGTAGATGACTTTTGGGCTAGAGCTAGGTTACTATACAGACTCTTAGTGGACAGAGGTTTTGAGGCAAGTAAATTGTTCCATAAATTTAATCTTTTTAGGGTCAATTATTGTGACTGTATTCTAAAATTTGACATCAATAATTTTAATCAAGCATTTTTAACTTGAAGTTTCTTGTATAACCTCTGCTTACTTTTTGTCTGTATTTATTGTTTATCTTTTTCTTTTTCTATTATTATTATTATTATTATTAATATTGATGATTTTTTTTAAATTTATTGTTCTTGTTAAAAGAGTACTCTTTGTTTAAATCTGTTGTTACTTCATATTTTGCAATTATTTCTCTTTATATTATATGTATTCATTGTCGATAGTATCAATTGCTTACTTTTGCGATTTCCTTAGTTTATTTGTGCTATAAATGTAGGTTATTTGTAGGGTAGTTATTGATAGGGGTCACTTGAGGCATGCTATGCTTACAGGTACCTACCCGATAGCACTATCGTTAGTGAGTGCTGTACTGTATTTTATATATTATTTTGTAATAGTATAGATATCTTATCAATATTTGTATTTTTTACTATAATGTCTTGTCATGTTGCAAATTTGATTTTAAATAATATTTTGACATTTAACATGTAGTTTCTTTATTCATGCAGAGTTTAGTAAAATTTGCCAGAACGTCCCGGACTTCCCAAACTTGACTACTTCCTTTAACGTGACGATAGTGCGTTGTTATATGTGCGATTGGTTTGCTTGGGAAACAGATTAACTTGCTCATGTAGTGATGTACACCCTATGTGGTGGATTGTGTTCTTTTATTTAATAATTTTCATTTTAGTAAGCGTTGTTTCCACATAGCGATTTTGATAATTTAATTTGACTTTATATTGTCCTTGTCCCAATTTTGGTTTGTTTGGTTTGCAAGTTTTACATTTTAATTAAAGCATATGGACGAGAAGGGTTGGGTGTGAAGGGGGATCAGCCGGGTTGGGCCAATCAGCGCTCTGCAGACCCCCATAATCCTGCGTTAATCTCTAACCGTTTTGGTAAGATGATCCTCAGGGTATTAGAGTGTTGAGCCTATAATTGGGCTTTGTAATTGATTTGGGGTTGTGTGGGACAGGGATCTGCCTTGCTTAGGCCAATCGGCTTTCTGCAGACTCCCATTTTCTTATGTTCTTATGTTCTTAATAATAATAATAATAATAATAATAATAATAGAAAAAGATAAACAATAAATACAGACAAAAAGTAAGCAGAGGTTATACAAGAAACTTCAAGTTAAAAATGCTTGATTAAAATTATTGATGTCAAATTTTAGAATACAGTCACAATAATTGACCCTAAAAAGATTAAATTTATGGAACAATTTACTTGCCTCAAAACCTCTGTCCACTAAGAGTCTGTATAATAACCTAGCTCTAGCCCAAAAGTCATCTACTTTAGTGCAGATTTTACAAAATCTTATTAATTGGGAATAAAAACAATTATAAGTGATTTTACTATCGATATTACTACTAGGGAAAGGAAAGTTTATTACGTTAAAATTAAAATCATCAACTTTGTGATATACTTTAAGTATGCACTGTTCATTAACAATCTCTATATTTATATCAAGAAAATTTTCAACTTTATAATTAAGTTAAAATATGGGTTATTAAAATCATTTTTTAATAAATCTTTATACAAAATGTTGCCTACATTTTTTATTTGATTGTTAAGTCCAAATGGATAGATGGTCATTAATTTTCCAATCCAATAATTTTCTCTATCCAAAACATTTTGATTACTTTGAACAATTTCTATAATTTTGTATTTACAATCAAATTTAGTACAATCTGTGTTAAAATGCTTATATAGAAGAATCTTGGAGTCGATGCCGTTCTTAATTCCTGATCTATGCCCGTAGGCTCTTTCTCTTAAACATTGCTCCGTCTTTCCAACATATTGTATACCACATTTATCACAGGTTATTAAATAGATAACATTCTTTACTTTACATGGAGATGTTACATTAACAGAAGAATTTAAAAACAAATTTTTTGTATTGGTAATGTAACTTTTAAAAAAAATTTGATGTTCAAAATCAAATTCATTCACACAGAGTTTACATTTACAGTTATCATCGAAAAGACGCCGGTTATTTTCATTATTATTATTCATTTTTAAGTTTTTATAATTTTGCCGGGTGCGAGGGTACAGAGAATTATACTGACACATAGTCCGTGGCCGGTCCTGGTTCGTCAACGAATACAAGTAAAGGAAGGGACAGTACATGGGGAACACGTCGTATACTAATGCTGCCACTAGTACAGACCGGCCTCACATCTATACTGTCCCTGAACCTATATAAATTAAAATGTAAAACTTGCAAACTAAACAAACCAAAATTGGGACAAGGACAATATAAAGTCAAATTAAATTATTAAAATCGCTATGTGGAAACAACGCTTACTAAAATTAAAATTATTAAATAAAAGAACACAATCCACCACATAGGGTGTACATTACTACATGAGCAAGTTAATCTGTTTCCCAAGCAAACTAATCGCACATATAACAACGCACTATCGTCACGTTAAAGGAAGTAGTCAAGTTTGGGAAGTCCGGGACGTTCTGGCAAATTTTTACTAAACTCTGCATGAATAAAGAAACTAAATGTTAAATGTCAAAATATTATTTAAAATCAAATTTGCAACATGACAAGACATTAACAATAGTACAAAATACAAATATTGATAAGATATCTATACTATTACAAAATAATATATAAAATACAGTACAGCACTCACTAACGATAGTGCTATCGGGTAGGTACCTGTAAGCATAGCATGCCTCAAGTGACCCCTATCAATAACTACCCTACAAATAACCTACATTTATAGCACAAATAAACTAAGGAAATCGCAAAAGTAAGCAATTGATACTATCGACAATGAATACATATAATATAAAGACAAATAATTGCAAAATATGAAGTAACAACAGATTTAAACAAAGAGTACTCTTTTAACAAGAACAATCAATTTAAAAAATCATCAATATTAATATTAATAATAGAAAAAGAAAAAGATAAACAATAAATACAGACAAAAACAATGAATACAGACAAAAAGTAAGCAGAGGCTATACAAGAAACTTCAAGTTAAAAATGCTTGATTAAAATTATTGATGTCAAATTTTAGAATACAGTCACAATAATTGACCCTAAAAAGATTAAATTTATGGAACAATTTACTTGCCTCAAAACCATATAATATAATATAAACCATAACCATATAATTTCCTGAACATACCTGTAGTAGACTGATAACTTTATGTGAGAGGTGCTTGTTGGTGGCCTGGGTAAGCATATCCTGACAGAACTGTGGGTCAAAGATCTCATCACACCACACCGGACCAAGCTCCACCGCTACCTTCCCGGTGCTCTTACTGCGACACGAACATGACAGCAACGAGTAGGGTTGTTCTGTGCAAAAGAGGAAATATAGAGGATAGACTTAAGCACAGCATTGGTGGTGTAGAAGGACTGAAGTCATAGTCCAAGATGGTCGCCTGGTGCGAAATAGGCATTGGCTAGAGCAATTTGACCCAGGCCCAACTCACGACACTGGGACCCTCGAGTGCTAGGAAATTTTGATGACACTTGCACTTTCTTGTGGACTTGGGAACTGTATACCGTACTTAGATGCCACATAATAGGGGGAGTCACTGAACAGTCGGCCTAATAAGTGATGTCTCGGCACCAGGTATATTTTGTTCTATAATTTGTATCAGCAATGTCTAAACAGGATTTACAGTCGGCCCTCGGGTAACGCGGCTTTAGGTGCCGCGGTTTTGCTCTAACACGGGTACCCCAAATGTGCCGAGTCGGCATCTAGCACAGTTTTGTTTAGGTAACGCTTGTGGCGGGTGGCGGCTGGTCGGCATCTCTCGGCCGGTGACGTCAGACTCGGCAGACCCGTATATACCGGCGTATATAGAGTTGGCGGCACACAATGGCGGAAGGCGGACGCAAGTTTTGAGGCTCCGGCATATGTTATGGGAATGGACAAGTAATTCACGGAATATAGAGTGCATACGGGGATAGCAAGAAGAGGAAGGATTTGTGAAGTGTTTGGAGGATATATTGGTGTGGTGGAGGGGTGATATATAGTGTAATAAGAGTGTGTAGTGACGGGACAGCGGTGGTGTTGTGAGTTGTTGAGTTTGTAAACAAACATGGCGGAGGGAATTTCGGGTATGACCGAGGCGGAAGAAAGATTACAACATTTTCGTGGGTTTAAGAGCACAGATAAGAAGTTAGAAGAGGTTATTATTGTTGTGAAGGATTTGGAAAAGTGGATGAGTGATACGGAGAAATGGAAGGGGGATATTGGTGAGAAAGTTAAGGCACTGTGTGTAATGTGTGGTGTGACAGGTGGGGAAGGGAATAGGCCTAGCGTAGGAAGTGAATGCAGGCCTATTTCGGCAGTTAATGATAGCCTAGAGATGGTATTGAAAAGGGTAGATGAACTGGGCGCAGAGAATATGGCATTGAAGGAGCAGCTGAAGGAATACGAAGGACGTTTCACGGAAGTAAAGGAGTCAACTGCATGGACGGTGGTAGGTAAATAAAAATTCAAGGATTTGGAGGATATTATGAAAGAGCAAAAGGAAGAAATGAATAAGACCAAAAAAAGTTTTGAGAGTGCAGTTGTAGGGGTCAAGAAGAACAAGGAGAGTGTCGTGAGGGAGGCCATGGACAGGGATAGGGGTGTAATCTTGTATGGAGATATAGAGACTCATATGAATGATAATGGAGTGAGAAAAGTGAGGGATATGGAGACAGTGAATGAGGTCATGATAGGTGTGGATGAGGACGGATATAGATGGGAAGGGCAGGTGGAGGAGGTCAGTAGAATAGGTAGATATAAAAGGGGAGAGATGAGACCTATAAGGGTACAGTTTAAAACTAGGGCAGTGGCAGAGACTGTGACAAATTTTAATTGGAGGCTAAATACAAATGAAAATCTGAAACACATAAGACTAAAGAAGGATTTGAGTATAGAACAAAGGAAAAAAATGAAGGAATTACAAGAAAAGGCTGATGAAAATAATGGAAAGTTGGGTGAGGAGGATAAGAGAAATTTTTACTGGCGAGTGAGGGACGGAAAAGTGAGGAAGTGGTTTATAAGAGTAGAAGGGAGGGGGAGATCAGGGAGGGAAGAGCATGTGATGGGAGTTGTGATGGAGGAGGAGAATGGGGTGGAGGTGTCACAGGGAGAGACAGGAGACAAAGTGACAGACCCAGTAGTGCTAACGGGGGAGTAGGGTACGGACTGGAGGAGCGGGATGGTGTAATTGCTGAAGGAATGGTAGATGGATTAAGGATTATGTTTAGTAATGTGGATATGTTTACCCAGGACAAGAAAAGAGAACTGATATGTAGGTTGCAGGATGAAGAGGAAAAACCTGATATCATAGCCCTACAGGAAGTAAGACCAAAAAATGCTAGAATTGAAAGGGAACTGGTGGAATATAGTTTGGAGGGGTTTGAGTTATATGAGAGAAATGCTATTAGAGCAGAGGTCGGAGGAGGACTGTTTATTTATGTAAGAAAAGAGCTCAAGGTTAATGAGGTGGATATGAGACAGCAGTATTGTGAGTATTTGTGTATTGAAGTAAAATGTGCAAGAGGATCAATTCTAATTGCCTCTATATATAGAAGCCCAAATAATAGTAGGGGAGAGGATGATAACCTATTGAAAGGAATGGAGGAAATAGATAATAGAGAGAACAAATATAAAATTATGATTGGAGATTTCAATTTGACAAGGATCAAATGAGCAAATTGTACTACTCCAGCAGGACAGGGTAGCCTGGAAAATAAGTTTATAGAGAAAGTGAGAGATTGTTTTTTAACGCAACATATTATAGAGATGACAAGATATAGAGATGGGACGCAGGGGAGTGTACTTGATTTGATTTTTAGCAATGAAGAGGATATAGTGGAACATGTTAATGTGGATAGCCCTATAGGTCGTAGTGACCATGCCTGTATAAGCTTTAGTTGTAACATTAAATCAGAGAGGGATAATAGAAGCAATAGAAAAATATATATACTGTACATGTATGATAGAGCAGATTATGAGCTGCTGAGACGGTGTTTGGACATTGACTGGGGGGAATACTTGAACGGTGAAGACGCTGAAGGAATGTGGAGGAAAATTAGAGTCAAACTGGAGAATGCTGTATCCAAAAGTGTACCAGTAAGAGAATATAAGGAGAAAACAAAATTGAGGAAAAGAACGAACCCAGAATTGCCAATGAAAAGAAAACTTTGGACATTGATTAGAAGAAAGAAACGATTGTGGGAAAGACTAAAATTGTTAAAAAAGAAAAGGGGGTCTAGTATAGAAGCTAAAGAAGTGGATCTGGAACGCAGACAAATAAACAATAAAATAAGGTGGGAGACAAGGAGGGGGGTGAAAGAGAGGGAGAGAGAGATTGCTAGAAATGTGACGGATAATCCAAAAATATTCTGGAAGTACATTCAGGAAAAGTTAACAAGAAGAGTAGGGATCCCAGAACTGGTAGGGGGGTTGGATGATGGGAGTAGAGCGGAGACTGATAAGGAGAAAACAGAGGTGCTGGGGAAATACTTTGGGGGGGTACTAACAGTGGAGTCGGATGATGCAGTGCCTACTATTCCCATCAAACAGGCACCGGCACTAGAACTAATAGAGTTTTCCCATGCTAGAATAAGAAGGGCTATAGAAAAAATGAACAGAAGTAAGTCACCGGGACCGGATGGGATACACCCAAGAATCATAAAGGCAGGAGGTGAGATGTTAGTAGAGCCATTGAAAATGTTATTTGAGGTATCGTTTAATACAGGACAAATCCCGATGGACTGGAGAGAGGCGAACATAACAGCTATATTTAAGAAGGGAAAGAGAAATGACCCAGGAAATTATAGACCAGTCAGTTTGACAAGTGTTGTGTGTAAACTAATGGAAACGGTAATTAGAGAAGGAATAATGGAGCATATGAAATCAAACCAACTTTTCAGTGGGAGACAGTTCGGATTCTTGCCGGGGAGGTCAACGGTACTACAGCTAATTAAGGTGGTAGATGATTGGATGCAAATTCTAGAAGATGGTGATGTAATAGACGTGGCCTTCGATAAGGTTCCACATAAAAGGTTAACAGAGAAAGTTAGAAGCTATAATATAGGGGAGAAATGTGTGAAATGGATAGAAGCCTTCCTGAAAGATCGGAGACAGAGGGTACTGGTGAATGGAATAGGCTCGGGGTGGAGGGAAATTACAAGTGGGGTACGTCAGGGATCTGTGTTGGGACCACTGCTGTTCGTTATATTTATCAATGATTTACCTGAAGTTATAACAAATGAAAGTGAGGTATACCTGTATGCGGATGACACTAAGCTGTATAGAAGAGTGAGGAGTAAGGTAGATGTGGGTTTGCTTCAAGGAGATGTGGAGGGCATGAAGGGATGGTCTGAGCATTGGTTAATGCCTTTTCATCCAAAAAAATGCAAGTACATGCAGATTGGGACAAGCAAGATAGACAAGGTAGGATACAGTATGTATGAAGCGATGGAGGAAGTGAATGCAGAAAAGGATATAGGAGTAGTGATAGACAATAAGTTAAATTTCTCAGAACATTTGGCAGAAAAGATAAACAAAGCCAATAGAATTGTAGGGCTGATAAGGACATTTGTGTCACTTGACGAAGAAATCTTCAGGAATCTCTATACAGCGCTGGTTAGGTCGCACCTGGAATATGCGAACCAGGTGTGGGCTCCATATATGGTAAAGGATATAGAAGCAGTGGAGAAAGTGCAGAGGAGAGCTAGCAAGCTGGTACCAACGTTGAAGAACTCGGGCTATGAGCAGAGGTTGAGGACACTGGGGCTTCCGACACTGGCATATAGGAGAAAGAGAGGGGATATGATAGAGACTTTTAAGATAGTGTCAGGAAAGTACGATGAGGAAGTGTGTGAAGGAATCTTCTTGATGCGGGAGGGAACAAGAACGAGAGGACACTCTAAGAAAATTTACAAAGAAAGAAATAGGCTTGAGAAGGCAAAGAACTGATTTTGTGATAGAGTGGTAAATGAGTGGAACGCACTGCCCCAGTATGTAGTCGATTCCGAATCAATAAGGGAGTTTGAAAGTAATCTTGATAAAGCATGGGGAAGACAAGATTTGAAGTTTGATTATAAAACAAAAATACAGAATAGTAAAAATGTTGCGTCTGCTACCGCCGCCAACACCGTGAACGACCGCAGCAGTGCAAGTACTTACTGGTACTGAGCTGGATACACAGGCCTAGTTTGCCTTTTTCCAGAGGATCTACTGTAAGAAACTGTAAGTATAAGACACATTTCGAAGCCTCCAAAACCCTCCAAAACCATAGGTGGTCTTATACGACGAATATACTTTCAATGCAAGTGAATTTGAAGCGCCGAGATTCATCAGCTGATTTTCCGAGTGACCGAAATCGTGTGTGTTATTGTTGTCAGTTTATGTGTGTGTGTGTGGGAGGTTTGACGTACCTCCCAACCTACCAAATAGGAAAACCTACTATTTGGTAGTAGTCTTGGAAAATCCAACGTCAAGGCTATTAACCTAATTGCAATGACGACTTGTCTATTTTGACTGCTATGTCGTCATTCCAACCGCGGTTAAAAAGAAAACGTCTAGAGTCTACTCCTTATCTTGCTCTAGGAGACGTTGTACATTAACCATAACTACCACCGAAGGTGAAAAAAGCATAGAAGAGAAGAAAAAGGGGTTTACCTTAGTTACCGCTTAAGGCCCATCCCGTGTTCCGTCATGTGCAGATCCCTGTCGAACGTGCGCATGAGCGACCCTCTCTTGTCATCACATCTCACGTCAGCAGAAGAACGGATGGGCAGGGGTCCGGCGTGAGGGAGGGTATTATGTACGTTGGATTTTCCAAGACTGCTACCAAATAGTAGGTTTTCCTATTTGGTAGGTTGGGAGGTACGTCAAACCTCCCAATTTGTTAGTAGTCTTGGCAAATCCAACGTCAAGGCTGCATAACAAATAGGAGGAGGACATCCAAGCCCAACCTACCAAAAAAACCAATGCATAAAACAAAATTATGAATGACAAAGACACAATTTAAACAAGAGAGTTTAATAAAAGAGTGAAAAACTGAGGAGTAGCTAAAAAGAACAGTTTTAACACATGCCCGTCATTCATAGTAATGCAAAAACATAGACTTGTCTGAAACCAAAAAGGTACTGTACCCAAAATCCCTTTTATTCAAAAACCAACAAAAACACTGAACACAAGAACAAAACACAATTTTCAATGTGGCAAAAAACACTTATGTACTGGAACAATACATAATCCCAAACTTGCAATCCAGTGTTGCAAACCCGTACCCCCCCCCTTTGTCAAATAAAACAAAGGAAAAGAACGAGGGACAAGGGGGGAAGACCAGGGATCTTCGCCAGAGCACCAGGAAACACGACCCCCGAGAGCAATCACCGGCCGAGGGGGTCGAACACTGGACACGGAGAGGTAGGAGGAGATGAAGGAATTGATAGAAGACCACAAAACCGCTGAGGCGATGGCAGGTAAGGATCGACGTGGCAGGAACCGGAAGGAGGCAGCAAAGGATCTGACACCGTGCGCAGAACCCCTACAAACAGGGTGACGGGCACGAACGGTCCGACAAACGTGGCGGCCCATCCGCACCTGCGAGAGCCTCCCACCTGTCCGAGGAGACACCCACACAGCAGTACCCGAAGGCGGCGCCACAGACGCAACAGAGGAGTGCAAGGCTGACACCGGGCACAACACATGGCGAGGATGCCCACGCCGTAAAGCCTGGACGGCGAAAGGCTGGAAAACGGGGGCCTCCCTCCCATGCGTGGTAACAAAAGGAGGGGAGGAGGCGAACGAGACGCCATGCAAGGACGGGGAGAATCGCACGCAGTCCCGGGGCCGTGACAATGCCGCTAGTGCAGACACCCGATCCCCAGTGGCCAGAGCGACAAGGAAGAGTGGACGCCCGAGTAACGGAACCGGCGTAGCGGCCCTTGTATACGTGGGTGAAGCCAGAAGGACCAGAGCCCGCCCCAGATCCCACTGTGGAGGGACCTGGCGCGGAGGCGGTCGATCCCAGAAGGCAGCCGGCAGGAAGGAATCCAGCACCTGCGGCGTAACAACCAGCCCAGCGACGGACCCAAAGACCCCCCGGACGGCAGACAAGTGGGTACGTATAGCGTCGACTTGAAAGCGACGTGTACGGAAGAGGTGAAATAAGGAGCGTAGGACGAGGGAAGGAGAGCCAACTGGCAGGCGAGTGTCCTGTAGCCACCTAGTAAAAGACCTCCAGCGGGACCCGTAAGTCCCCCAAGGAGAAGACGGCCAGGAACGCTGCAGGAAGTCAGTCAGGGCCCGGCCGGGAACCAGGAGCCACCGTGCCCCATGAACAAGCACGATGCGAAGGCCAACGAGGTCCGCAGGTCCCCAACCTAGCTCAAGTGGAAGCCGGAGACAGGTAGAGGGACCGGACTCGGGCACCACCGCGGCAACCGGGCGTACCAAGCCCGTGCCGGCCACAGAGGCGCGAGGAGCCAGACGCAGCCTCGCGAGGACTAGGCATATCAACAGCGCGTCTGGTGGCGGAAAGATGTATATCGACCGCCACCTGTACCAGGCTACCATGAAAGCGTCCGGACCCCCCCCCCCGGAGCGCGAGGCCGGAGGGAGAGGTCCAGAGGCAACTGGCACGGCACCCCCGATGCGAACAAGGCGACCTCCGGAACACCTCAGGAAGCCGCGAGGTCGGCGAACACAGTCCGGTGCATCGCCCATTCTACAAGAACGCCCTGCCCTCTCGACAGGGCGGCCGCCCACAGGGTGGCAGGCCCGGGCAGGGAGGAGGCATGCAAGGAGAAGGGGCGTCGGTCCGCGAGGAAGAACAACTCCACCGAGAACCCCCAATAGAGGCAACGACCTGGAGGACCCCTGCATGAGGAAACAGTGGACAGCTGTCTGAGCGTCCATCCCGAAGGCCACCGACTGTCCCCGAAGGGCCAGCGCGTGGTCCCTCAGGAGGAACAAAGGAACCAACAGGGCGAGGGCATAGACGGGTAAGGGGCGTGAGTTCCACCCATCTGCCGGGAAGTCGACGGCCCAGGTCTGATGGGTAACCCCACCCGACCTCGCTCGACGCATCGGTGTCTACCCGGATCGTCGGCGGGGGGGGCGGGCCAGGGCACAGCCGCAGAGAGCATGCCCCGAGCAACCCAGTGTCCGAAGTGTCTGCAAATGGTACGTGGGAGCGGCAGGAGCCGATCCATAGGGGTCAACGGAAACACCTCGGAGCCCATGAGGAGTAGGCGGCGTAGCCTGAGGCCCCCTAAGGGAATGGGCAGAGCGGCCCAATGCAGCGAACCCACTAACGAGTCCCAGAGCCACCCCGGGAGGGAGACAGAGTGCAACACGGCGAAGACCCTCCGCCGAAGGTGCACCGCGTCCGGCAGACCTTGGGTCACCGGAGCGCCGGACAAAACCCATGCGAGACCGACCCATGGCACGACACGCGACGGGCTCAAGCGTGACTTGGGAACATCGATGGGGAACCCTAACTGCGACGTGGCGAACGACAGTGAGGGCGTCGCGTACGCACAGTCCGAGGGCTTCAGAAACTATCAACCAATCGGCCAAGGAAAACAGGAGCTGGAGCCCGCTCCTGAGGAGAGGACCCAGAGCCTGTCCCACCAGTGCGGAGAAGATCCGCGGCGTGATGTGGAGACCGAAGGGAAGGCCGGCGAACAGGAACACACGATCGGAAGTCCGAACGGCCAAGAATCGCTGGAAGCGAGGATGGAGAGGAACGAGCCAAGACGCATCCTGGAGGGTCAGCGACACTACCCACGACAGAGGGCGCAGGGCCAGGCGTACCAGGGGTACCGGCAGCATCCGAAACCGTGTGGGCACGATGTGCCCGTTGAGGGCCGACAGATCCACCACCGGTCGCATCGCGTCGCAGTTCGTCTACGGTACCAGAAAGACACGGGAGAGGAAAACCGGGTGACCGGCGGTCAACTCCCTCGACGCTACCCAGCTCGGGCATGGAAGGGAACACATGGGCCACCTCCGAAGAGATGGGCCGGCGTCGGTGACAAGAGCGGAGTGGGGGTCTGGACGTCCACCTCCAGGTGAGACCCCTCCGCGCAACCCGCCGCCCCCAATGTCCCTCGCGGCCACCGAGGGGCGCAAGGGCGAAAACAACCCGAGGGAGCACCCGAGAGGAGGGGAGCGACCCGGTCGGCCAGGCGAGAAGGAGAACAAGGAGGCCGACCCAGAGAACCTACACATTGTGTTGATGCGGAGGTACCCCCGGTACGGGCCGTGCGGGCATGAGCGCCACGTTGACCTCCTCTACCCCCCCCCCCCCCCCCCCCTAACCTCGTCGAAAAGGGCGGGCCACCCCAACCCCTGGCCGTCGCGGGGCTGACCCCGTCGAAGGGCGGCCGCAAGTGGAAGGCCGGCCAGCCCCGACACGGCGGGGATGAAAGGGGCAAGAACAGAAGTGCGAGGCGGAACCGACGCACTGGCCTGCAACGTCCCAGTCCTGCGCCCGTGCAAGGCGGCAGCACTTGCAGCAGCACCCCGAAGAGGACCGGCAGAAGGACGGGACTGAGAAGACCCCGCGCGCGACACAGAGCGTCGGTGCGTGTCGTAAGCAGGGTCCGCAACGACACAGCGCTTCGTCGCGTGTCGGAAGCAGGGGCCGCCGACAGAGAAGCGTAGCATTCCCAAGCATCCTGCTCAAAAACCCCGACGTATATAGCGCAGAGTACAACAAACCCTGACGAATATCCAAGGGGGCCGGCCGGCAGAACGAGGACCGTACCGTCGGGCGTTGCCGAGTTGCCGCGCACAAAACCGCCTTCAGCTCGGGAACCAAAGACACCGCGAGCCGAAGGTGGATCCGCTGAACGCGGTCCAAACCCTCGCGAAGATCGCCTGGCGCAGACGCCTCGATAAGCCGCAGGTGGTGAACAGACGTCCGGAGGGAACCTAAAGACAAGACAATAAGTCCGTCACCCTCTGGCGCAAGGGAAAATCCTTGGCGACAGAGGGCTGATCCGGGTGAGAGAAGAAAGGGGTAGCAATAGAACAAAGTTCAAGAACGGGCGCGCTTATCCAGGACCAGAACGCGCCGTCCAACCCGCCGACAGACACAAGAGGAGGCAAAAGCAGTGATGACTCCGGGGGAGGGACTGAAGGAGAGCCGTCGACGGATCGGTTGGTGAAGTCGAAGGCCTCAGCAAACCAGGCCTCCAATGGGAGAGGGTGACCGAGCGTGATGGCTAAGCCAGGCGTACCGGCGTCGCACAAACCTGTCCCATAGGAGGACAGACCCGTCAACACATCCAGGGACTGAACAGCCGGAAGGATGTCAGGGCGGCTGAAGTCTGACCAGAGCGGAGGCCTGCAGAAGGGAGGGGGACCGTAGCAGGGGTAGGTAGGGTGAGGCACGTGTCACCGCCAAGAAGCGCGAGAAGAGGGAGTCTTGCATCGACTCCAAGCGCCCGTCGATGCGTGACACAACCCAGCCCTGCATAGCCGACAATCGATCCGAGAGAGGCGACCCCCCCCCCCCCAAGATTGGTCGGCCCGCAGGGGTGAGCGGGAGCGAGACCCACGACACGAACCAGCAGCGTCGCGGCCCAAGGAAGGCGAGCGACGACGGTTGTGTCGCCGTTGAGGGACTCGTCCCCGATCACGAACGGCCGAGGGGGAAACAGCACCATCCCCCTCTTCCAGCGACACGTCAGCTCCTGAGAAAGGGGACCCCGAAACCTCGCGAAACCCCACCGAGGCAAGAGGAGGGGTACCCCCCTGGCGAGACGGTAAGTGAAGGTCAGGAAGAGAAGAATGAGGAGGAGCAGGCGACGGGAGTGGGAAGGCTGGCCGGGTGAAAGGAGCCCAGAAGGAGCCGCGGGGGGAAACAGAGCAAGGATCCCCGGGGCTGAGATAACAGGGCGGCCCGACACCGAGGCGGAGGAGGGAGGGACCTCCACCGTGGAACGAGACCGTGAAGGAAGAATAGGCACTGAAGCAGGTGAAGTAGGAGAAGCAACGACATCCAGGCGGACCCTCCTGGACAGTGTAGGAGGAGGGAGCAGAGGGCCAGCTACAGCATGAACAACCGCGCGCGGAGAGGACAACGTAAGAGGAAGTCGTCCGGGCTGGGGAAGCGGGCGGAAGGGAGTAGAGCCCCTGTCCGTAGAGGCCAGGGGAGGGCGCACAGGGGCAGAGCCGCTAACCCCGGCCTCAGGGCGAGAACCATGACGAGGGCGATGGGCGTCGTCAAGGCGATCAGGAGGACGACGAGGGGCAGTAGAGGACGGACGACGAGGCGAGCGAGAGCGTGGACGGAGCTGGGGAACCCCCCGACGATGGGACGACCGGCTGCGGGACCCAGGGGAGAGGGCCAGGTGAACGGCCTTCAGTCGGGTCAGGGATACCCAGGGCGACGCGGATCCGGTCAGCAACAAAGGCCGGGGAATGGTGGCCCACAGTCCTAATGTGGCGGGAGACCATCGTCCACACCGACGGAAGGGAAGCAGAGGCCACAGCCGCCGCCGAGGAACCAGGGCCATGGTGCAGCACATCCACCAGGGCCAGACACGTGCCACACAGAGCAGGGAGGTAGGCCGTAGAGGACACACAGAGCGAGTGGCGCAAGCAGGACTTGTGGCTCTCCAAGCACGGGGAGCGACAACCAAGGCGAAAGCAAGGCAGCCTACCTGCACTAGAAGAACACACACCATAATCAGCACGGCGAAGGAGTAAGTGGAGACAATGTCCAAGAAGAACCAGGGAAGGAGCATGGGGAAACAGGAACACACATGCAAACAGGTATCCGTACTCAGCCTAAACTGGGAGCACAGAGGGAGGTGAGGAGGGCGGCCGAGGCGGAAGAGCACTAGCGGAACCTGCAAAGATGGAGAAAGTGTTAACCACCACTCAACATCTTACATGCAGGGCCTATAACACCAGTAAAGTGCATACACCAATATAGTATCAGGCAACAAGATGACATCAAAAAGGTCAATAGTGAAAGCCAGCTATTACCGCAAATTTGCGGGCCAATGGAGGCATAACCGTACCGACACCACCCTCCCGCAATTTTGCGGGACCCCCCAACGATCTCCGCAAATTTGCGGGGAGCCGAAACGTCCCAGAGGACCGAATTGAGCTCCCGCAAATTTGCGGGACCGGCCGAGATGGTCCAGCGCCGAAAAAAGCGAGAGGAGCGTCTAGGGAATACCAAAAAAGGCCACAAAAAATGCGTCATCTCCTTATGAACTCCAAGCAATGATGGCCATCAAGCTGAGCAGTGTCTTCCTTGAATTTATCCTGACTCAACCGGTAAAGGGAGAGGCAAGGAAGACACACCAGGGGAGAGGAGGCACATCCCCCAGGAACCACCCAACCCACAGAGATAGAGCAAAGCCCATGAGGAGAAGTGGCAGGGAGGGTGGTTTCGCACAAACAGGGGCCCCCGTGGGGTACCCCTGGATTGGGCAAAAGACTATGAAAGGATGCAGGTGAAACAAGAAGAGAAAACAAAAACCAGTAAATGAAACTGGTGAGAAAAAGGGTGGCCTAGCCGTGAGCAGAGAATGTGTCAGGGGCGAAAAACCCTGTGGTGTGAAGGAGGGGCCCCCGTGGGGTACCCCTGGAGTATCACGAACCACCTGTCGCCCAGGCCCTTGAGACACAGTGAAGGACTCGAAAGGGGGGACTCGGGAATAACGCTAATAATGCGGCCGACACAAACTCTACAAACAGCACCGCCACCAACGAAATCTCATATTGTTTACCAACGGTACACCTAGGCTATGAAAAAATGAAAACTCATAGGGGCATAGCAATTCCTGAATGAGAAAACGAGCTAGGCTAAATTAAGCTAAAAGCTAAACTATGCCCAGACTAACAGGAAAAAAGAATATGAAAAGAGAAAGAATGAAAAACATATACGAGGAACGCCAAGCGCCTCCGTACCTTCGGTAGGCTATTTCCACACGCGTCTCCATTATACACACTGAGGAGCCCATTTACGTGTGCCCTAGATCACGTAACATCTGTCTAACAAAAAAGAAGGCCAGATAAGCCGAAACGAACCTAAACAGGGTGAATTAAAGGAGCACAACAAAAGCGACTTCATTCAATGGAGCGCGTGAAAAAATTATGACGAGAGGGTCGCTCATGCGCACGTTCGACAGGGATCTGCACATGACGGAACACGGGATGGGCCTTAAGCGGTAACTAAGGTAAACCCCTTTTTCTTCTCTTCTATGCTTTTTTCACCTTCGGTGGTAGTTTTGGTTAATGTACAACGTCTCCTAGAGCAAGATAAGGAGTAGACTCTAGACGTTTTCTTTTTAACCGCGGTTGGAATGACGACATAGCAGTCAAAATAGACAAGTCGTCATTGCAATTAGGTTAATAGCCTTGACGTTGGATTTGCCAAGACTACTAACAAATTGTGTACTCACCTAATTGTAGTATACAGGATTTGAGCCTAAGCTCGTGTTGTCCTGTCTCTCTCTCTACATTTATCCAATTTTGCTTTAAAAGTTTGGATATTTCTTGCTCCCACCACCTCCCCATCCAACTTATTGCAACACTCAATGCTTCTATACGGGAAGCTGAACTTTCTTACATCAGACTTACATATAACTTTCCTCAACTTACAATCATGACCCCTGGTTCTTCCCTCGTCCCTCACCACAAAATCTCCCTTGTCGATCTTCTCAAAACCTTTCACACACTTAAACATCATGATCATGTCACCTCTCTCTCTCCTCTCCCTCAGCGTTGGCAGCTTTAGCCTCTCCAATCTCTCCTCATAAGGCAGGTCTCTAAGGCTAGCTATCATCTTAGTGGCAACTCTCTGAACTCTTTCCAGTTTTTATTATGTTTTATAAGGTGTGGAGACCACACCACTGCTGCATACTCCAGTCTTGGTCGTATTATTGTCCCTATTATTTTTGCTAACATCTCTTCATCTAAATAATTCAGAGCTATTCTCAGGTTAGTCAACACTGCATAGGTTTCACCAGTTATTTTATTTATATGCTGTTCAGGTGACAAGCTGTCTGCCACAACTACCCCTAGGTCTTTTGCTTTCACAGCTTTACTAATTATTTCATCTCCTATTTTATATCCCCAAGAAGGTCTAATTTACTTTTTCCCATCTCAAGAACCTGACACTTACTCGTGTTGAATTCCATTTTCCAAGTTTGACTCCACTCATATAACTTATCTAGGTCTCTCTGTAATTCTTCACAACTACTCCTATTTGTAATATGCTTCATTAATTTTGCATCATCAGCAAACATAGATATATATGAGCCTATTCCCATTTGAAGGTCGTTGATGAAAACCAAAAACATGATTGGGGCCAACACCGATCCTTGAGGCACTCCGCTTTTTACCCTTTTCCACGAGGAGAACTTTCCTTTTATTACTGTTCGCATTTCCCTCCCAATTAAATAGTTTTCCATCCACTTTAATAATACTCCCTCAACCCACCCCACAGTCCTGAGCTTCCACAACAATCTCTTATGAGGCACCTTATCAAATGCCTTCTTGAAATCTAAGTAAATACAATCTACCCACCCCTCCCTCCCTTGTACAATGTCAATTACCCTATCATAGTAACTCAACAAATTTGTGGTACACGAATGACCTTTTCTGAACCCGAACTGCTTGCTTGAAATTATTTCCCTCTCCTCCAACATACCCACCCATCTTTTTCTAATAATCTTTTCACAAAGCTTGCATATAACACTGGTTAAGGATACCGGTCGATAATTTAGCGGGTCTTCTTTATTTCCACTTTTATATATTAGAGTTATATTTGCTTGTTTCCATTCTAAGGGAAGTTCCCCCTTGTTTAATGAGTGTTGAACAATATTAAAAATAGGTCTCACTAGTTGTTCAGAACATTCTCTTAATACCCATCCAGCAATGTTATCTGGGCCCATAGATTTTCTCACGTCCAATTCTTCCAACAATGATTTTAGTTCATCCTTGTTTACTTCTATCGACTCTAGTCCCTGTATCTCGTTCAATTCCACCACAGGTTCTACATAGTCATCCTCCTCCACAAACACAGATGTTAATGTATCATTCATAATTTCACACATACCCACTGTGTCTTCATATAATTGACCCTCTACCCTAAGCTTTGTTATTTTGTCCTTTATTTTTGTTTTTCCGTTGATATAACTATAGAACAGTTTGGGTTCTTTATTACATTCATTTACTATATCTTTTTCAAAGTTCTTTTTCTCCTCTCTTATAGTCTTGACATAGTTGTTTCTAGCATTCTTATACTCATTCCATTTTTCCTCAGTGTGTCTCCTTCTCACTTTATTCCATGCAGAGTCCTTTTTGTTCTGGGCAATGTGACATCGCATGTTAAACCACTTTCTCCTTAGCCAGCTTTCTATCCTTAAATGTTGGTACATATTTATCTACCCCCTCCCTGTAAATGTCTAGTAACATGGTGTATTTTACCTGAATATTCTGTTCTTGCTCAATAAATGACCAATCTATATTTGCAAAGTATCCTCGTAATGATTCATAATCCGCCTTACTATAATTTAATCTATATTCCCTATGTTCCTCCTCTCTGCCTTCCAGAAATTCCACTGTCAATTCAAATTCAATCACAGCATGATCGCTTTTTCCCATGGAACTCAAATATGTTAGGTTCTTTATTTCTTGGGGGTCTTTGGTGAATAATAAGTCAAGTCTTGATGGTTCATCACCTCCTCTAAATCTTGTATTTTCCATAACGTGTTGTGTTAATAGATACCCCATTGTTAGTTCAAGAAATTTGCTACCCCAAGTATTTTCATTTGAACCCGCATCCAAACATTCCCAATCCCAATCCCAATCCCAGTGTGTGTGTGTGTCCTCACCTAATTGTACTCACCTAATTGTAGTATACAGGATTTGAGCCTAAGCTCGTGTTGTCCTGTCTCTCTCTCTACATTTATCCAATTTTGCTTTAAAAGTTTGGATATTTCTTGCTCCCACCACCTCCCCATCCAACTTATTGCAACACTCAATGCTTCTATACGGGAAGCTGAACTTTCTTACATCAGACTTACATATAACTTTCCTCAACTTACAATCATGACCCCTGGTTCTTCCCTCGTCCCTCACCACAAAATCTCCCTTGTCGATCTTCTCAAAACCTTTCACACACTTAAACATCATGATCATGTCACCTCTCTCTCCTCTCCCTCAGCGTTGGCAGCTTTAGCCTCTCCAATCTCTCCTCATAAGGTAGGTCTCTAAGGCTAGCTATCATCTTAGTGGCAACTCTCTGAACTCTTTCCAGTTTTTTATTATGTTTTATAAGGTGTGGAGACCACACCACTGCTGCATACTGTGTGTGTGTGTGTGTGTGTGTGTTACTCAGTTACTTGTTCGTCAAGGGGAATCCACGCAATGCGAGCTAAGCTCATTATTATCGCGCCTCCTTAACTGGGAATGTATTGCGTGAAATGCATGTTAAGTGTTTTATGTACTGTTGGAATGGCTGTGGATGTGTCTGTATTTTAGCCAATTGGCGACATCGGAAACGAAGGCTTAGGGTGGATCTGTATGGTACCATTCTCACTATAGACGGAACCGTCTCGCCCGAAGGCTTAGGTAGCCATCAGCTTAGGTGAACCATATGATACCCATCTCGCCTTGTACCATTTTTGCCAACCCCAGATGGGACGTCACAACGTCGTCCACTTATTCCAGGTACCTATTTACAGCTAGGTGAACTGAGGCTAACACATGAAAGGAGACAAGCCCAATTTGTCTCTGCCCGGCCGGGGATTGAACCCCCGACCCCTCGTGTGTGAGACGAGAGCTCTACCTACTAGGCTACGGGCTGTGTGTTAAATATTTAGTTGTATTGCGGGAGTGAGCATGCTCGTTATTTCCCGCCTCCTATATGTGTAGGTGTTTTATGTACTGTTGGAATGGCTGTGGATGTGTGTGTAGTCTGCATTTTTAGCCAATTGGCGACATCGGAAACGAAGGCTTAGGGTGGATCTGTATGGTACCATTCTCACTATAGACGGTACCGTCTCGCCCGAAGGCTTAGGTAGCCATCAGCTTAGGTGAACCATATGATACCCATCTCGCCTTGTACCATTTTTGCCAACCCCAGATGGGACGTCACAACGTCGTCCACTTATTCCAGGTACCTATTTACAGCTAGGTGAACTGAGGCTAACACATGAAAGACAAGCCCAATTTGTCTCCGCCCGGCCGGGATTGAACCCCCGACCCCTCGTGTGTGAGACGAGAGCTCTACCTACTAGGCTACGGGCTGTGTATGTGTGTGTGTGTGTGTGTGTGTGTGTGTGTGTGTGTGTGTGTGTGTGTGTGTGTGTGTGTGTGTGTGTGCGTGCGTGCGTGCGTGCGTGCGTGCGTGCGTGCGTGCGTGCGTGCGTGCGTGCGTGCGTGCGTGCGTGCGTGCGTGCGTGCGTGCGTGCGTGCGTGCGTGTGTGTGTGTGTGTGTGTGTGTTCTTGTTCTTGTGTGGCTAATTCGGCCGTATCAGTAGGGAGTCTCAACCCGAGTTATTTCTGTATGCAATAAAATGTTATAATAATTATACTCTATGGAATTGAATTTCATTTTACAAAATAATATTTATAATAGTAAAAGCCAAAGAAAAATCCATTAAACTGTAACTGTAATGAAGGCGGTAGATTGTTGGCAAGTTTAGCAAAGCTGCAGCCGCCTGCCTCACTTGCAGACGACATGTGGATTGTTATTGTTGTACTGAAGCTGAGCGGCATTGTTTTTGTGTCAAATAAATGGCATTTCATAGTACCAATGGTTTTAGTTGGATATATTATTGACCCCTAGTATGAAGGTATGTTGCCAACGTAATAATACTGACAAATAAATAGATAAATCGGGTGGTAAATGGTAAAAGAAGGGAACTTTGGGGAAGTGGCCAGAACGAATTGAATTTTTCCCATTTAACCTTTGCTTTATGTAACGCGTGTTTGCGTAACGCTCCCTGGGGCCGGTACGATATACCCGTGTTACCCGAGGGCGGACTGTATTCACTTCGAGTAAGGTATACAAACATGTTGTTGTTGTTGTTCCCCAAGCTGCCTGGCCGAACAGCCCCAAGGCCCCGAGCAATTCCAAGGCCACAACCGAGTGCCCCCACAGAACCCTCCCCGCCGACCACAATAAAGCCTGGGTGACCGAAGCCACTCCATGGCGGGGGCCTGAGGAGGGTGCGGAAACGCCCGGGAAACCAAAGCCCCACCCAGGGCCCTGTGCTCCTCAGCAATTATGAAGAGAAAGTTGAGGGGCAAGGGAAAAATGTGACGCTTTGGCTTCCAATCTTGGTAGATTGGGAGGTCAATCCACGGAAGAGACGCCGTCACTTGAGATCTAGAAAATATATAAGTTAAAGGAAAAGTCAGAGTAAGCTACGGGTATGGCAGAGATTGCTCAGCTCTCACTCTGATAGACCAGCCCATCACCACATGACTAGAACCCAATCCTCTCAGCATCAGCTAGGAAAGGCCCTAGAAAGCCACCTTTGGCGGGGGGATAGCTCCCCTATTTTAACCCCTTTCGGGGTTGGGCACCCGCCCAAACATGTTCCTACACTTAGCACCCTATTCAACATCTGACAGCCATTAATACAGCACATAGCGAGCCAAACGTAATGACAGCTGAGACATGACTTATTAGCGCTACTGTACACAATAATGCAGTGACAAAATAATAAATCGGTATTCCCAGGGAAAGAAGACGAGGGTCAGACAGTGTTCCGTTGAATTTAACTTGAAACATACAATTAGATAAAAAAAAAGTTACGTAAGAATTGTGGAAGCGAGCCACGCATACCGAACTCATGCAATATTTTCAACATCATTCTTACACCAATAACGCCCCAAATGAAATTAATGAATGCATTCGATTCTCCCAGGATTCGAACCTAGGATATCACATACAGAACTTGCACGCTCTAACCATTTACACCATCAAGACTGTTATAAGAATTTTGTACCTCCAGGTAGTATCATAAGCTTTGGTAATATCAAAGAAGACCGCCACTGTTCTTTCCCGAGAAACCTCTTCGGATATGGAGTTCAAGCCGAACAAAGGAGTGGAGAGTGGAGAGTAGAGCGCGTAGGCCGAGACCCATTTTGGAAGGGGGAAATATACTCCGTTTCTTTTCAACTGACAATAAATTGAATCCCTTAGCAGCTAATTTCTTGATACTTAATGGAAAGATATGAAACCACTATGTCCCTGCATAATATTAAAAGCAAGTTTATATAATTAGCACCATATTTCACTACAAAATCTTCAAAATAACTGAGAAATTTTGATGGGAAGTTTGCAATTTACCGTCAGTTCAAAATAAACAGAGTACTGTATAGTTATATATTATGATAATGACTTCATAGGGGGAAAACAACACTTGGCTATATTTACTAAACGTCATCATTCCCGTCTTTATGATTTTATAACTTGTCAAATTTTCAAACCCCCTAAATTTTGGTAAGAAAATAGTCCCAAAATTCCAAGCATTACACACTACACAGGTATGCTATATACGATATTTCCTCCGATTCATATTATCACCAACCCACCAATTAACTTACAAATACATCTAATTAATGAAATCAAGGAAAGTAATGAATTCATGTGGTATTCCAAGGATTCGAACCTAGGATACTCACACCGAATTTCCCTCAAGGAACTGAACCAAACCGATGGTAAAATTCATGAAATATAAAGCAAGTCCTCACCAATTAAAATAAAGACCTCCGTCTACGTATTGTGAAAAACCTGTTATCCTCCGGCAAATTGTGGGGTTGAGTGAGTGAAGGGGGGGACAGTGAATGAAGGAGGATACATGTTTTTTCATAATACGTGTTGCTAGCCCCAAACGCGCGAGCAACTGTGGCTTTCAACCATCCGACACATCCCCTTTTATTTATGTGCATCACACATGTTAAATACAAATAAAGTTTATGTTTTGTTTTACCCTACTGTGGAAAGACTACGGATACACCACTCCTGCCCGGGCCTCACACAGTGGCATGACCCAGTCCAGTCGAACTGAGCTCATGACGCTGGTGGCATTGCCCCGGAGGATAGCCATCCCTAGTCTTTGCTTGAGCCAGAGGGTTTCCCGGGGGTTCTCCTGAAACTTCTCTGATTTTATGGCCTATTTCATTCACCATCTTAAGGGTGGTAGGGCCTCACCAATGGGATAGACAGTCTCTGGGTAGAAGGCTCTGTCCTGACATATGCAGCAGTGTATGAGACGCCTGATCTTGCGGACACACTTGTTAGCTGCTGATGGTCCTCGTAGCACTCTTACCACCACTGTGATGAAACTCTTTAATGCCACACAGCACACCACCTCCACACCTTTGTTGCACTTAGCTGCAGCTCTGTAAAAGGTAAACAATTATGTAATGACTTTGCAACACAAGCACTTCGTTGCAGCTATGTGCAGGGCCAAAATTATAGAACAACATTCACATAGGTTAGGTTGTACAAGTTCATAGACATTATAGGCTATCATAAATTGGTAAGGATGTAGTATTCGGGCGTATCGCCTGCCTTGTTTACACTACTCGCACACTCGCGATCATGTTCCGTCTATTTTGACTGCCTTGGGATACCCCACCCCCCCATGACTATATTATTGCCATATTGCCAGCGGGGGAAATAAAAATAGACAGGAACGTAACTGTGTGTGCACGACCTATGTAAATATGACGACCGTACGCCCGGTTACTACATCCTTCCCCGTAAATTGTTCACACTTTATCATACAGTTTGGTTTCAGATTGATAGTAGGCCTCTGGTGGCAACTTTCTAACCCCCTGACTTATACATTACTATAGTCTATTCATTTAAAATTAGGTAAAAAATCTTGACCACTGACATCTATAATGCAAAAATAATTGGAGTAATCAAAGTAATACTTCTATTCTAGTAATACTTCTATGCTAACTTGCAAGAGAGTTCACTTTTTCAATTTGTACAATCTCCGACCCGTGGTAATAATGTGCTTGACCTTGTACTCGCAACAAAAGCAGAATTAATAGATAATTTGAATGTTGGTGATGAATTCAGTAACAGCGACCATCGTACGATAACTTTCACTTTAAAGTTTACTAGTAACAAATCAAATAGCAGCATTGAGAAAGTCCCTAATTTCAAGAAAGCAAATGTTCATAAACTTAAATCAAAGCTTAACCCTCTGTTCCCGGAAGGGCTCTTGAACGCCCATAAAAAAGCATACACGAGCTGCCCGGAAGGGCTCTTAAACACCCATGAGCTCAAAGCCTGTGAGCTTGGTGTGCGAGGCGTCGGTCCGACGCATGTAAACAACAGCCGGCTGAACCGACACCCCGCATCTCCGGCCACAAGAAGGAGAGCGTCGCTTGTTCGTGTGTGCCTGTATGTTGTTGTTAAGTATCGAAAAGTAGTGTAAAGTGGCTGTTTTTGCCATAAAGTTATCTCCAATGAAATCATCATCACAACTCAACCAGTTGACTTAGAGAGCTCTACTTAACGCCATTCTACAGGTAAATAACACAGCTACGCTTGGGGATGCGTGGGAATGTGGGAAGTAGTCAGAATAACAAATATACGGTAGCCTAGCCTAGACGTTTTTCGGCCAAAACACCCGGGTTTCGGGGAATATTTATGTAATGTGTAGCCGGGGCTGGAGGGTTAAAGAAACTGACTGGAGCTTTCTGACTAACAATAACGACATAAATACATCTTGGGAGTGTTTCACAACCACTTACCTTAAGGCAGTGCAAGACTGCATACCATCGAAAATACGGCGTCCAGGCCATAATGATAAGCCCAAATGGTGGAATAAAGATATTTCAGACTGTCTGCTTGCTAAAAAATTTGCTAATGATAGATTAAAATCCTCACAAAATGACGAAGAACGGGTGAAATTTGTAGAGCTACGACGCAAAGCCAAAAAGTTAATTAAGCAAAGTAAAAAGACCCTGGAGTTATATGTTGCGAATCAAAGTAAAACAAACCCGAAAGAATTCTATAGTTATATCAGAAAGAAAAAAGTAGTTACTTCAACTGTTGGACCGTTAGTCGATGAAAATGGAGAATACACCAAAGACGAAGTACAAATGAGTAATGCCCTCAATACCTTCTTTGCATCAGTTTTTACAACCGAAGACCTCAGTGATATCCCTACACCATCGCCGATTCAGATTGATAATTCAGATGTTCTAAGCAATATCACCATTACAGAGAGAGAAGTATTGAATTGTTTAGATAAACTCAAGGTAAATAAAACACCTGGACCTGATACAATCTCGCCTAGAGTTCTAAAGGAAGCTAAGGATGAGCTCTCCAAACCACTGACATTGCTATTCAATGAATCCTTGCAGTCTGGGACTATGCCTGATCAGTGGAAGCTAGCCAACGTAACACTGATATTCAAAAAAGGCAGCAAATCCCTACCCAGTAACTATCGTCCAATTAGCTTAACCTCAATTGTATGTAAAATGCTAGAAACGGTCATAAGAGACAGACTCGTAAATCACTTAGAGGCAAATAACTTACTTAAAGATACTCAACACGTCTTTCGTAAAAAACGTTCCTGTTTAACAAACCTCTTAGACTTCTTCCACGATATCCTCAACCTCTACGATGAGAGTAAAGCTGTAGATATTATATACCTTGATTTTCAAAAGGCCTTTGACAAAGTTCCCCACAAACGTTTACTGCTAAAATTAAAAGCGCATGGAATACAAGACGGTGTGTTGAAATGGATAGAAAATTGGCTCAGCGACAGAAAGCAAAGAGTAGTCATAAACGGTAAGGCATCTAAATGGACCAATGTAAGTAGCGGGGTACCCCAGGGATCGGTACTAGGACCAATTCTCTTTCTAATTTACATCAACGATGAGGGTCTCACCTGTACAATCTCAAAATTTGCTGACGATACAAAAATTGCAAATAAGCGTACTCTCAAAAGAACAAGTTGACGATATGCAACACAATCTAGATAAATTGTCATGTTGGGCCCAAATTTGGCAAATGAGTTTCAATGCGGATAAATGTAAAGTACTAAATATCGGATACCTAAATGAGAAAGCAAACTATTCGATGAATGGCACTCAGCTTAAGAATGTAAACAGAGAAACCGATCTGGGAGTAACAATATCGAGTAACCCAAAACCGAGTCAACAATGTTCAGAAGTTGTTAAGAAGGCAAACAAAATAATTGGCTTTATAGGCAGGTCATTTGAGCATAAATCCAAAGAAGTTATCCTAACCCTTTACAATTCCTTAGTCCGCCCTCTTCTGGAATACTGCGTTCAATCCTGGTGCCCTTATTACCAAAAAGATATAAACAAGCTAGAACGAGTTCAACGTAGTTACCAAAATGATACCTAGCCTAAAGAACAAACCATACAAAGAGCATCTTAGAGAATTAAATCTATTTCCTTTAACCCAGCGCAGATTAACCCTTTGGCGCACCTATAGTTTCCAATCAAAGTTTTTCCCACTCCCAAAGTATATCTCAGCTCACTCAGAGCCAGTTTTGTGCCCGGCGATAATTTGTTTCTGTGACGTTTTTATCCCCCAAAAAATCATTGTATTTGGATTAATGAGGTACCATCGGCTTCGTTATTGATTGAACTTGAAGATAAGCGAATAAAAACATAGAATAAATACAAAACAACCACATTGGGGCACTCCGAAATAAGAATTGTAAACAAAAAAGTAAATACCTTATCTCCAACTCGCGCTAGCTCAAAATTTTGCCCGCACCATTTTTGATTTGCATACATATATGGAAGCGGAATTTAATGAGGATTCCACTGGTAACTTCAGAATTACTATAAACCAAACAGTTACTGAGATACACGAATAAACGTGAAAGTATCGAAACACAGACTGAGCTGTACTCTGCTCCCTTCCCAGCCAGCCGTGAGTAAACGGTTAAAATGAGGGGGTTGCCAATTGTATCCATTGAACTAGATGTAATACTTAATATCTGTGCCAAATATGACGCGCGTCAGACGAAAACTTAATTTTTGGCGAATATTTTTATGTTTAATGACTCTTAACGAGTCATCGTGCGCCTAGGAAAAAAATACCTAATGACTCTGAACGAGTCATCGTGCGCCAAAGGGTTAAGAGGTGACTTAACCCTTCTTTAGCGGGGTCGGACTTAAGTCCGATACGAGAAAATTGGACTAAATGGCGGGGTCGGACTTAAGTTCGTGGGCGTATTCCCGCCCTAATTTAGGTGGAAAGCGAAACTTGGTGGTCAGGCGGTGTACTACAAGGGCCCACCCACACATCCCCACTGTGTGACCGTGACTAAGTGACCCTCAAGCAGCTATAATGGAAGGTCAAGATTTGCCCGTGTTCGATTCGGTGGCCGCCATCCCTAGTGCGTCGCGCCACCCTACTAACCACGCCCGGCTTACCACCCAGGAACTAGATATCATGCTGAACTCTTCAGAACTTTCTAATAAGCTGTTGGATGAAACCGTCGAAGGTCTGGGTGAGAGTTTTGGTAGTGTGGATGACTCGGAAGACGAAAATAACCCGATCATAGGCTTTCACCCCAAGCATAATTTGCGTGGGGTGGATGTTGTGGTTGATATTGGACAGACCCTTGAGCAAATTGGAGACGTTCCTGACGAAGAACATACTGGTGTGGGTGTTGGTAAGTACAATTTATATTTTATAATTGCTTGAAAATGTGATTGCAAGCATTTTATCACCTTACGAGCGGCTGGTGGAGTATATTTCACTGTGCCGCCCAGCGGGGTTTTTTTTGTACCCTAAATGGGGTTGTTCCGTGCTCTTTTTCATGCATAAACAAGACCCAGAGCGTAATACAAGTATGTATCCTGAAAGTGCGTAAATTGAGCTTTCCAATGACACCCGAACCATCCTTTTACGATCACTGGTCGTCTTTCAACGATCGTAAAACACGAGTGCAAAAACCCTAAAATACGGTAATTTCCTTATATAATTCCGTGTGGCGAGCGGTCTTGAGGTAATTTATGCTCCTAATCACCGCTCCGCTCTCTCTCAGAGCACATTACGTCCTCAAAATTGCACTCTACAAGAAATTTCCTTTGCATTTTATAGCGTATTATTTGCAGGCGTTCGGTAAATTTCTTACGGTAATACAAACAACGAAAGATTGAATATTTGTGCTTGGCATTATATGATTGTGGAGAACAGATGTAGGCCTACCGTATATATTATGTTTTCATATATAGGATACATGTGTAACATTTTTATATTATCACGACTCTCTCTCTCTCTCTGTCTCACTCTCTTTGTTTGTACTCCTTTGTACTCTCTTTGTCTGATGTAGGCCAGGGCACGCCCCTAACTAATCTCTTCCCTCCCAGGGGAAATCACACCTAGCAGATGTTTTTGACCTCCCCTCTCTCTCTGTCTGTCTCTTCCTCTCTGAGTCTACCTATACTGCATGTGACATTGAAATTGCTTGAGAGTTTGATTGCAAGCGGCTCGCTTGGTGTAGTGACTAGCGTCTCGGACTTCCACCCAGAAGGCCCGGGTTCGCGCCCACGCTCGGCGCATTAATTTTTTTTCACAAGCACTGAGTCGTTACCATCCCTCATGAGCAAAGGGATGGGGTAGTAGTACAGGACCCCAATGGAAATACACCTAATCGGCCTTATTGAGCTATCCTTAGCTAGCTTAGCATGCGCTAGCTTTAAGAACTATTATTATTATTATTATTATTATTATAGCGTATTATTTGCAGGCGTTCGGTAAATTTCTCACGATAACCAGGGTGTATGGTACATTTCTCACGATAATACAAGTAACAACGAAGCTTGGCGAAGATTGTGGTCTACAATATACCTTTTTATAATTGCATGTGACCTTGTAATTGCTTGAAAGTTTGATTGCAAGCATTTTATAGCGTATTATTTTCAGGCGTTCAATAAATTTGATAAATATATCAAAATAAGTCCTGTGGGACTATGAAATAGCTATTATTGGACAAGGAAAATATTTTGTTCATCCCTCCACTGGAACATCAACAACAATGTCAACAACGTATCGCCGTCGGCAATCGTAAGATTCAGAGTCGTAAAGATTCCAGGACGAGCTCAATAGAAAATGAATGAATGAAATGAATGAGTGTGCAGTACTGCCAATACGTATAGCGACTTCCGCTAGATTTAGAGACCTTTACTTCGATCTAGCAGCAATGACTTACACTAGCGGTTTTGTTTTGAAATTTCAGAACAATTTCGAAGTGATATATGGATTTTGCCAATTCATATTTCTAGTGGTATTTATCATGTCTTACATATCTAACAATATATGCTAGCGGATTTAACTTCAATTGGTAACCCTCCCGCTCGAGTCGGCTCCAAGAAAATCGATTATGGTGGCACTTTAGTAAACAGGTGATAAACAAAACCGCATGCGGATCGGTTTGGTGTATCGGTATTATGGTAAGTTGGCTACCTACTATTGTTTATACGATATAGTAAGTAATGATAAGTAAATTATTATATATTATATATAAAACAAAAACAAAATTCCTGCAAAGCAAGCGAAACAGAGAGAGAGAGAGAGAGAGAGAGAGAGAGAGAGAGAGAGAATGCAGAAACTGAACTGAAGAAAGAGTGAACAAGATATAATAATACAGAAATATTACAAGCAAATAAATGAAATAGAGGGATTAGTTAGAGAAAATAATAATGAGAAATACATAATACGGATGAGGAAGAGGGAAAGCGAGCGAGCCAGAGAGAGAGAGAGAGAGAGACAGGAGTGAGAGAGATTAGAGAAAATAGAGAGATTGCAAGCATTTTATAGCGTATTATTTGCAGGCGTTCAGTAAATTTCTTACGGTAATACAAACAATGAAAGATTGAATATTTGTGCTTGGCATTATATGATTGTGGGGAACAGATGTAGGCCTACCGTATATATTATTTTTTCATATATATATATGATACATATGTAACATTGTTATATTATCACGACACTTGCTAAGGCAGCCTCCCAGAAGCTGGGTGTGCTCAACCGCCTTAGGGGGTTCTTTTCCCCTGCACAGCTTCTTGCTCTGTACAGGGGCATAGTGCGCCCTTGTATTGAGTATTGTTCACATGTGTGGGGAGGTTCCTCTCACACCACTCTCCTAGACAAAGTTGAAAGGAAGGCCTTTCGTATCATTAACTCCCGTCCACTCACCAACTCTCTGCAATCTCTCTCTCTCCGCCGCAATGTTGCATCTCTCTCGCTATTCTATAGCTACAATAATAATCAGTGTTACTCAGAGCTATCCCAGTGCATACCACCTCCTTTACGTAGGGCACGTGGTACCCGTCTTGCAACTCAATCCCACCCCTACTCTGTGCAACTCTCCAACCCAAGAGTGAAACGTTACTCTCAAACTTTCTTCTACTCAACAGCTGAGCTCTGGAACTCTCTCCCAGAATCAGTCTTTCCCTCTTCCTATGACTTAAATTGCTTCAAACTCCGTGTGTCCAGGCATTTTGGCTCGAACGTCCCTTGATTTTGGCCCTGTCACTCTTTCAACTATGGGGGAGGCACTCGCTATAGGCAGTTATGCCTTTTGCCTCCCTCAATCACATAGAAAAAAAAAAAAAAAACTCTCTCTCTTGTCTCTTCCTCTCTGGGTCTACCTATAGCCTACATTTATAATTGCATGTGACCTTGAAATTGCTTGAGAGTTTGATTGCAAGCATTTTATAGCGTATTATTTGCAGGCGTTCAGTAAATTTCTTACGGTAATACAAACAACCAAACAACGAAAGATTGAATATTTGTGCTGCACATCCCTCATACGAAATACCATTCCCACCGTATAGAGAGAATACAGAAACTGAACTGAAGAAAGTGAAAAAGATATAATAATACAGAAATATTACAAGCAAATAAATGAAATAGCGGGATTAGTTAGAAAAAATAATAATGAGAAATACATATACGGATGAGGAAGAGAGAAAGGGAGCACAAGAGAGGGAAAGCGAGCGAGCCAGAGAGAAAGACAGACAGACAGACAGGAGTGAGAGAGAGAGAGAGAGAGAGAGAGAGAGAGAGAGAGAGAGAGAGAGAGAGAGAGAGAGAGAGAGAGAGAAAGAAAGAAAGAAAGAAAGAAAGAAAGAAAGAGAGAGAGAGAGAGAGAGACAGACAGGAGTGAGAGAGAAAGAAAGAGAAAGAGAGAGAGAGAGAGAGAGAGAGAGAGAAAGAAAGAGAGAGAGAGAGAGAGAGAGAGAGAGAGAGAGAGAAAGAAAGAAAGAAAGAAAGAAAGAAAGAAAGAGAGAGAGAGAGAATACAGAAATAAGAGAAAAATAAGACCGATTACCGAAGGAATAGTAGACGCGCGAGAGGCCGAAGTCAGGCCAAAGCGAACGCGCCCGGGAAATAGACCAAAAAGTACCTCCTCTTCCTCACCTCTTCCCACCCTCCACACTCATTCATAACATCCATTCATAGACTAATATGGGGAGACGAAGAGTTGCTCTTTCCAAAAATGATCGTTTCGTTCGCATTGGAGCCATAGTAACTGCGCTAGGGCGAGTGAAATTGAGCGAATATTTCGGGATTATGCCCGCTGAGCGGTACAGTGTAAAATACCTTACCACCCGCTAAATAAGGGTTAATTCAAGTGTTCAAAATCAAAGGCATCGAAAATATGAACTGTAGTAAGTACTTCACTATCGACCAATCTAATTACACGCGGGGAAACGGTTGCAAAATTATTGGTAAATCTTTTAACTCACACGAATCTAAGAATTTCTTCTTCAATCGAGTTGTCAACTTGTGGAATGGGCTTCCGCGAGACGTTATAGACTGCAGCACTGTTGATTCATTTAAACTCCGCTTAGACAAATATCTCGCATCAAACCCGCGACTGACTGCGTTTGTAAATGAATAACTTTATTTTATCCCCCCCTCAGTTACTAACCCATCTGTCCCCTACTAACTTCCTAATCCTGCCACAGACATTAGTTCCAGGGCAGTAGTTCCCTTTCCAATGTTCCCTTACCCACTCTAAACCACTGTTTGGACACTTGATCCTCAGTGTTTTGGAGGACAAGCAGCCTAGAAGGGTCACTAGACCTGTTGTTGCTTGATTTCCTTTGTACTCCTTTGTACTTTGTACCATTTGGAGTCAGTCAGGGAATAGGTGTAAGAAATTACAGCCCATTTACTCTAGTCCTTTTTGAGTTACAGAGGTTAGGGGTCAGGGGCAGTATTTATAAAGCACTTTTAGGCTTAAAAGTAGCTTTTAACCCTTAACTGGCGGCGCGCAACATATGTCGAGTGAAATAAATTTGGACTATGTGGCGGTGCACGACAGCTGTCGAGTGCCATTTTCAGCACGTAATGTTGCTGAGAGAGAGAGCTGAGCGGTGGGACGAGCGTAGTAACCTTATGACCGCTCCCCACGACCACCGTGGACCTACTGAACTGTATCCCACCCTTCTCCCCCCTTTCTCACTCGCTACACAGGGAATTATGTACGGAAATTACCTTATTTTAGGGTTATTGCACTCGTGTTGCACGATCGTTGCAAGAGAACCAGCGGTCATACAAGGATGGTTCGGGTGTCATTGGAAAGCTCTGTTTACGCCCTTTCAGGGATAGATACTTGTTTTACGCTCTGGGTCTTGTTTATGCATGAAAATGAGCACGGAAACAACCCTATTTAAGGTAAAAAAAAAACGCTGTGCGGTACGGTGTAAAATACACACCACCCGCTCTTAAGGCGTTAAAGATGGCGGCCACTTTTAAAAGATAAAAGTTGGGTAAAAAAACTTTTAGCGGCTAAAAGTAGCTTTTAAACCCGGCGAAAACTAAAAGACCTCCTAGGGACTTTTAGCGCTTAAAAGTTACTTTTAGAGGACGATGAAGATGGGTGAATAACAAATCCGCCACCCCCTGCCAAGGAATTTTCATGATAAAAAGACTAATTGGATTAATAGGCCTAGAGCCTATAAAAGATACCATATAAACCACGAATGAAACTTAGAAGAACAAAGCTCCTAACCCCGAGAAGAAAGTGTGTATTACCCTACATTATTTGGCAACGGTCAAAATGTAACTGTACTCATGATTGTAGGTTATCTATATTATCAAATGCAGTATGTTAGGTAACTCTTGATTCTATCCATATACCACCCCACACATCATACTACTCAAAGGTGATCCACTGTGTGTCCTCCAACGAATAAGCTATATTAGACAGTAGCCTACCACCATATATATCAACCTACTTTAATCCTCAAAGTCAAAGACCATCTGGACATGAGAGGCACTCAATTCCTGGCAGCAGCCTCCACGAACCAAGACCATCCACTAAACTACATGGCAACACACCCACAGACACCAAGAAATATCAAAACAACACCCAGCACACGGTATCACACACAATTATTGTCCTCTCTCCCTCCCTGCCCACCTCGAACCAACTTCCAAAAGCACATCCATACTCATATCTCTCACCGATCCATCCACTCACTCACAGACAACACGCAGCTGCATGCACGACCTCCCGAAATCCATCCTTCCGAATCCTCCCTTCCTCGCGAGGACAGAGTCCACCTGGCCAGGCTGAGATGCGGACACCACCCAGCTCTCCTGAGCTAGATGGACTGGATGACTCCGTTGTCGACGCCTGCCCGGGATGTAACACAGCGCCCCATACCATTAAACACATCATAGAGGACTGCATTTCACACAACCACTTACGCCAACAACACAATCTACACTCAATGAGAGCTCTGTGGGAGAGCCCGATCGTGGCCATGGCCTTTCTCAGGGACTCGGGGCTGTTCGGCCAGGCAGCTTAGGGAACAACAACAACAACCTACTTTAAACATTTCAATACATACTGTATATATGTCCGACTAAATTTTTTGCCGCGGTCGGTCTCTCTATTTTTAGATGGGTAAATCCTCCTCCTCCGCCCACAACCTCGGCAGTTCCAGCGTCCTCGTTGACAAACGCCTATACTGTACTTGTTGGAAGAACACTAACAATTAGACCAAATTAAAGGAGTGTAGAAGGACTAAGATATAATATTCGATTGTCACAAGATAGGCCTATTTCATAACATCCGAGAACAATTTAAGTAGCCTATTTGCATCCTATTTTTTCGCAAATTACTGTAAACTGGGGTGATTTCGGACAGCGGTCATAACTTCGGACTTTGGCGATAATAAGTAACTAGCCATTGTCATTATACAATGGAAACGCTTTTACCACACTTTTCAAGAATACTTCGGACATCATTTAGGAAAAGGATAAGGATATTATGGGGGATAATTTTAGGAGGCTTCCTGGATTACGGCGCACTATCACTACACATCACTTGACCTAGTTAAATCTCTACAATGTGTTTACAGTCAGGAGAAATTGTAAAAAACAAACTCGAATATGTCCGAAATTACCCCACTTTACGAATTGTGAAAACTCGCGAATTTGGCAACTATCTCAGATGCTGCCACACCGGAGTATGCAATTGTTTTGGTATGGTAAATATATTACCCTTTCAATTTAGCAATATATAATTGATTTCACAATAACAAAACATTGCATAATTACCCTAATGTTTTATAGTAATTAGTATATGCAATTAGAAGCCTATACTTACCTATTAAACGTTATTCATCAATTGTAATCTTGCTAGATATAGCGGTTGTGGCAGCTTTCTTAACGCTTCCACTAAAAGCTGCTTTTAAATGTTTTATGAATAACTTTTAAGGATTTTCTTTTAGTTAAAATTACTTTTAGGGAAATATCTGGTCAACCTATAATGGATGAACTATACCAACACACACCTGACAACACTAGCCAAAACTAGTCTAGCAGCCAGTTCCTTAGCATAAGAGGTCTTAACAACATAGCCTCCATAGTTCCTTAATGTGACGTCCGTAGCCTTCCCGTAGAGCGCTGCGTCGTCTGTGGAGGTCACCGCTAGCAGGCCGTGTTTGGGGATGTTGCGGAAGGCAGCGTCCAGGTACGACACTGATGACCCATAGCAGTCCAGGAATCTGAGGGGGTTTAAGAATATAGTCTGTCTAATTTATAAATTTCACTCCAACATCAAACACCTCCCAAAGAAATTAATGAAAGCATGTGATCCACCGGGATTCGAACTTGGGTTACCACATACAGATTTTATAGACTAACCATTACACCATCAAGGCTATTCAAAATTATAATGTGAAACTTGCAAGACAAACCAAAACAGGGACGGCACAATATAAAGGCAAAAGAACTAATCTAAACTAAACCGATTCCACATGTCCATATCATCTAAGCATATACCTACCCATCTCCTCACTGAAACTCTCGATGCCTCAGCACCCTCTGAGTTCCACACTGGGGGTTCTATCACTCATAGCACACCCAAATATCCATATCACCATCCTCATTTGATCAGTAAATTATATTGTAAATATTGTAAATATTGCAAAATAAACAAACCAAAACAGGGATGACACAATATAATGGCAAAACTACTTATCAAAATCGCTTTGTGGAAATAATGCTTTAGCAAAATAAAATATACTATATGTTGAAATCAAGTTCTCCTTTCAAACGTGTGTAGACTCGTTAGTGGTAGGGCAAAGAAGTTGTGTTTAACCCTTCCAGCCTGGGTGTCATTTTAAAATGACACCACGAAAGAAGGGCAGGTGCCTGGGTGTCATTTTAAAATCCCTGTGCTTGAAAGCGTGCTTCAAAATTCGCGCGGCCAAATTTTGCATTGCAGGAGCGACCGCAGCGCCACCAAGCCTCAACTACTAGTGTTATCAGTCCGTACGTGGCCGCCATAGCGAGTTATACTGAAAAAATTATTTCCGACGTGTCCGAATCGCTGCAACCTCCCGCGGGCCCCACTGCTACCCCGCTCGCAATTTCAACGCCTGTTGCAACCGAGAAGAAAGCTCAACGAAAGAAAGTTAAGCGTTTGTTGAGTGATAGCGCTATACAGCGAGAACTTTTTGATAGTGAAGAGAGCAGTGGCGAAAGCTTGGTGGACAAAGAACAATTTATAAGTGCAAGCGAAGATGACGATTTCGTTGGCTTTGGAGACGACGATAATGTCGATTTATTTGAGGGGGGAGACAGTAGTGATGATCCTGATGTGGAAGTGTTTCAGGAAGGTGCCATTGAGCTTCCAAGTGTGCTAGAACCTAGGCCTACCCCCTCGCTATCTTTGCTATGTCAGCCTAGGCCTAGCCCTAGTAGCCCAGGACCTTCCCCTTTGCCTGCCCGTACACCCTTGAAAGTGGGCAAATATTTCTATAAACAATCGTTGGTGAAAAGTGCAGCTAAAAAAGCACGCAGGGCAGCCGCAGAAAAGGATAGGGAAGCTGAAGAGAGTGATAATGACGCCGACCCGGGTCTAGCAACCACCCGCATTCCATTGTCCCGACGCCTTGACCCGGGACGCCGCATGGGTCACCCACAGCCCTCAGCTTCATCTCTCCTTCAGGATGACCAAAGGGCCTCTTCAAGTGGTATTACTAGTGTGCCACAGCCCTCAACACACCGCAGAGCATTATTTGCTGCGGAGAAGCCCTCGGCTCGCCGCAAAAGGAGCCCAACTCCCGAGGCCGAGGCTCCCATTGTTGAAGCTCCCGCAGCCTCCCGCGCCCCACACCGCCGACGCCCGGTCACTTCTTCACCCGAATTTTCTCCTGAAGACAATGCTGACGACCCCAACATTGCCCCAGATGACCTGACGTCGCCTGAGGAGGAAGAGGAAGAGGAAGTCCCGACAAGACGAGCGAGAGGGCGAGGTCGTGGACGTGGTCAGTCTGCCGACGCCGCTGCCCCTGGGCGTGGGCGTGCAGGGCGTCCGCGTGGCCAAGGACGTGTGCCAGGGCGTCCAGGGCAGGTGCCTGCTGCACCTGCACATGCTCGAGCATCAGCATCCGACCTGTTTGTGTGGACAGATGGGGCTGATTTTGAGCCAGATTGTCCTGCCTTTGACGAGGTACAGATGGGTTCCGGGGTGTCACCAACATTTCCCTGTGGCCCAGCTGCTACCCCCAGTGAAATTTTCTGTGGCTTATATGACAATGAAGTCATGGAATACCTCGTCGAGGAGACCAACAACCATCATGAGATCTGTGCCAACTTTCTTGGGAGGAAGACCAGTGCCAAGATGGTGGCATGGAGAGCTGTCACTGTGGCAGAACTATATGTGTTCTTGGCACTCACAATGCTGATGACACATAACAGGAAGCACGCTCTGGCAGACTACTGGATCACTGGCGACATCATAACGACTCCAGCATTTGGCAAGTACATGTCCAGGGACAGGTACTTCGACATCCTCTCGTATCTCCACCTGGCAAACAACATGGCAGACTACCCGACTCATTATGGAAGATCAGGAAGCTGTATGACATGATACGCCATCGGTTCACCACCTACCTGATTCCTTTCCAGAAGATGTACCTCGACGAGTCTCTGGTCCTGTTCCGTGGTAGGCTGCACTTCCGTCAGTATATCCCGTCCAAGAGACACCGCTTCGGCATCAAGCTCTTCGTCCTCTGCGACTGTTTGACGCGGTATGTGCTGGACTTTATAGTGTACAGCAGCCAGGGTGGAGAAATTGTGACTGACCCCCTCATTGGTTTTGGTGGTGCTGTAGTGAAGAAGATGATGGAGAGGCACTTTAATCAAAACCACATCCTCTACACAGATAATTACTACACGTCGCCTCTCCTGACCAAGTACCTCCATGACCGCAAGACCGGAACTGTCGGCACAGTCAAGGGCAAGAGGAAGGGCATGCCAGGCTACCCAACCAAGATGAAGAAGGCGGACATCTTCCACAAGAAGAGTGGCCCCATCCTCTCCATCCACTGGCATGACCAGCGGAAGGTCAACCTACTCACCACATGCCACAAGGTCGAGATGGTCGCCACAGGGAAGGTGGACCGAAGAACCAAGAACCCCGTCCGGAAACCAGCTGCTGTCCTGGATTACAACCTCAACATGCACCTCGTTGACAAGTCCGACATGCAGATGGGCTTCATCGACTGCCTGCGAACATCTTGCAGGTGGTACAAGAAGTTTATCCTGCATACGGTAGATATGTCGGTCCTCAATGCGTACAACATCTACCGTCTGAGGACTGCAGGAGCCAAGAAGTACAAGTCCCTGCGGAAGTTCCACAAGCAGGTGATACTTGAGCTCAGGCCAGCTGGACAGAACGGGGTGTGCTGAATTTTTCAGGAAGCACCAGCTCAATGCCCTTCCTTTCAAAGCACCAGGTAGTAACAGCAGAATCCAGAAGAGGTGCCATGTGTGCAGCCACACAACAAGAAGACCCCACAAAAGCACAAAAACCACTTGGGAATGCCTCGAATGTCAAGTTGGACTGTGTGCTGGCACCTGCTTCAACGACTTCCATACTCTAATAAACTTTTGAAGTGGAAGTGACAACAGTGAAAGTGACACTCAAATGTAGGCTAAGAATAATAATATAAGTAAGTATAAGTGAAAAGGACACGTATAAGTAATAATAAGTGCCTTCAATAACAATATGAACAAGTGAAAGTGACAATAAAATATATATTTCTAACAATAAATAAGTGAAAATGACACTCAATAAGCCTAGGCCAGTCAGTGACAGTATAATAATAATAAAACTAAGTATAAGTGAAAGAGACACACACAAGTAATAATAAGTGCCTTCATAACAATATGAACAAGTGACAGTGACACCATATATATTATTAGCTTACCTAACAATACATAAAAGGGGAAATGACACTATCAATTATCAAAGTCCAGTGAAAGTGACACTATAATCATAATAATAATAATAAAACTAAGTAATAAGTGACAGAGACACAAATAAGTTAATGTACATAACTTTATTGAGTGAAAATAACATAATAACTATAATAAATTACATAATAACCAATAAAACACTATCAAATCGCTTCCCGGCATAATTGCGGGTGGAGCGACGAGTGCAACTGGGCGTCGTAGCCGGGGCCGCGGTTGAGTGTTAGGACGCGCCGAGGTAAATACGCGGCAAAAGTTACCTCCACTTCCATCACCATCACTCCGGAACCAGTTGAGCTAGAGAGCTCTACTCAACGCCATTCTACGCAGCAAGGTAAGGCGCCCATTTCTATATATGTTTGATTAATGTACGTAATATATTAAGCGAGATTAACATTAGTTTACTTTTGTTGATATTCGGCCAGATCGCCCGGATACGAGCTCCGTCCTTTGGAGAGCCGGCCCGGGCCAGGAGGGTTATGCGAATACTTCCGATCCACGCTTGGCCCTTTTCACAATGTTTTGTGTCTTTTTACTCACTTTAACCCTTCCTCCCCGGGCTGTCTTACCAAATGACGGTCGCACCTACCCGGGCGATATGGCTGAAAAACGTCTAGGCCTAGGCTACCGTATTTATGTTTATTTTCAATGCTAGAACTTTCCCACTCATCTATAATCGTAGTGCGGTTTTCAATCTGTATTTTGGCTTTGAGTAGAGCTCTGTAAGTCAACTGGTTCAGTTGTGATGACGATTTCAGTGGAGCCAATATTGCAGAGATGTTGCCAATATGGGGGCTTTTTAGACACTAATTTCGTCATGACGTCAGAACAATAACATTGAGGAGTCTTCTCCTTCTTGTTTAGGGAGGTGCGGTGACGAATGCTTGGGTTTGTTGACATACGTCGTACGCACGGCGTTCGGACCAAGCTTAATTAGGCTATAAAGCTCATGCCTTAGATAAGGCATACCGGGTAGCGGCCCTTCTTTCGTGCTGTCCTTACCTAAGGCAGACCGGGTAGGAAGGGTTAAACAAAGAGTTACGACATATAAAATTTGTGATATAAAGTTTGTGTTCTGGCCTACACATGTATGTATATACTCGGCACCTTCCCCATTTTTTTTTTTTTTTTTTTTTTTTTTTTTATGGGGGCGGCTGACTCGAGACAGAAGCCGAACAGGGACATCAGAAAAACAACACAAAACAAAACAAAATCACACACATCTAGGTCACCCAGGAGAAATTTCCCAGACCCACATAGACATCACAATCTTAATCCTAACTGTACTGAACGGTTCACAATCAAGCAAGGAAGTAGGATTGTTTAGATTCCCAGAGAAGGAAATATATGAGAAAATGAGAGAAGATAGATGAGGAAAGAAAAAGGTGTAGAAGTAAGAGTAAACAAAATAAAATTAATAAGATAAGAGAAGGAAGGAGATAGGTAAAAAGGGAGGTTAGAAGAGAGAAAATACAAGACAAGACAAATAGAGAGTAGTCTTGATCTCACCCTACATTCTCTAAGCACAGAAGATACCAATAAATACATTACCAGTATATCTTAAGGGGAGATGGGTCGATTTTATGGTCCCCCTTCTCCCTTGTGTTAAGCCCCATTTGTTTTGAGATTACAGTATAAGACATTCGGCCCATTAATTTGACGATTTTAACACCTTTTCAAATTTTTCTCGGCCTGAAAATTTAAGGGGAACTGGCCTTTGGCCGGGACATTTTTCTACCGAAAAATGTACAAATTTTATCTTGAAGGGGGGTCCAGGGGGTGTTTTTCTAAGTTTGATGGAGGTCTAGTGAGGAAACTAAGAAATAAAGGAATAAATAAATTAATAGACCAAAAAAACGACCCATCTCCCCTTAACCCTCGTGGCCCGGGCTGCCTTTCTAAATGACGGAGCTCGTATCCGGGCGATTTGGCCGAAAAACGTCTAGGCCTAGGCTACCGTATCTTTTTTATTTTAACTGCTAGAAATTTCCCACGCATCCCTAAACGTAGTGCGGTTTCCAATCTGTAGACTGGCATTGAGTAGAGCTCTCTAAGTCAACTGGTTCAGTTGTGAAGACGATTTCCGTGGAGCAAATTTGTCCGCGATGTTGACAATATCGGAGCTTTTCAGACACTAATTTCGTCATATCATACAACAACAACATTGATCCGACGTCTCCTTCTTGTTTTCGGAGGTGCGGTGACGCAATGAACGGCTTTGTTTACATGCGTCGGACGCACAGCGTTCAGACCAAGCTGAATAGGCTTTCAAGCTTACTGTCTGTTAAAAGGACACCCGGGTACCAGCCCATCTGCCGCGGTGTCCTTTTAAAAGGACACCCAGGCTGGAAGGGTTAAGCTTCAAAACAATTAATCAATTAAATTCAGATTTACTCAGCTACGTAAAGGTTCTTTAAAAATACAAAGTTAAGCTAAGCTTATCCTGAAATAATATGTCTTATCTTATTTTATTAATTCCACTCCCAACACCAAACAGCTCCTAATGAAATAAATGAAAGCATGTGATCATCCCAGGATTTGAACCTGGGTTACCACATACAGATCTTAACCCTCTCCGACATATGATGCAATTTTGAGCCTATTAGGGATACTTTAAAACCTTTGTTACCATTAGGGGTATTTAGAAACCTTTAGTTTGGTCACTTCAACCTCTGCAGTTGTCTTTGAGTTAGCTGTGGGCAGAAAACTAATTTTGGAGAGGTAATTATAAGAGTGAGAGAACTCTATTTCTTATTGCTAATCTGGCAACCTCTGCGTCATATGAGTCTGAAGGGGTTAAACACTAATCATTACACCATCAAGACTGTTATAAGTACAGCACATGACTATGATTACTATGATTAATATCCATTTTACTGAATACTGGATATTAATCTAATCATGTACTGCACCAAACTGCACTATGAATAGCCTAATGATTAAAGGTGGGGGCTCATGGGTTGAGGTAAACATGGAAAAATAATCGCCAACCTGCATATACTGTAATTATCTTGTAAAATGCAATGTCACTGAAATAATTATTAACAATGGTGTAAAGGATTTTGCGGATCGTCTATACCGGGCCTGTGACGCCATAGTGACGTCACACCAGTATCCTTAGTCTAGACTGGATGGTGGACTTACACTCTTGTGACGTCACAGGCCCGGTATAGACGATCCACAAAATCCTTCATACCATTGTTAATAATTATTTCAGTGCCATTGCATTTTGCAAGATAATTATGTTGTACAGCTTGGCGATTATCATTCCATGTTTATCTCAACCCATGAGCCCCCACCTTTAAGCGAGAGGAAATATTAAGACATTATTTGAATACTACTCTAAACTACATAAAATTTATAATTATCATATAACTGTTATTGGGTTATCAAAATACAAGTAACAACTTACACAAAATCAAAAGGTCTTTGGTGTAATAGAACACTAACATCTTCGGTGGTAATCTCAACGTCCAGGTTATTGGCAGCAGCGTTCTCTTTTATTCTCTGTGAGGCGGCCGGCAACTGATCATTAATCACAACTGAGGTCTGGGGGCAGGAAAAACTACAATTAGATATAGATTTCACTACCTGTATTATATTTTACAAACCATTTTAACCCATGAACTGCTAGAACCTGTGCAAAATAAAAGGTCAAGTTGAGGGAGGGAAGGGGGGTTTAGGTAGGGTTTAGGGAGGATGTGGTATGGAGAGATGCCACTACTTTCTATGTGTCGCCCAATATTGAGACATTTCCCAACACTGGCACGGTATATGAAGGGTTGTTTTTACACAAGTTTAACTACCGTGCTTCCAGAAGGACCGTCGCAGTCCTTGAGATAAAGAATCACATATAATATACAAATGGTCAACGTGCGAGTGTATTAATTTAAAAAAATAAAAAACGGCTTACTAACAAACCAAAAAATTACATGGCCATTGTTTTCACAGGATGAGCACATGTCAGAATCAATAAAACCCTACTGTACAATCACATCTATAAGTATGATAATAATCACGGACGAACTCACACACACTCACATACGCATGCAGGGAAGCATTTATCGATTTTCCCTCATACACACTCATATGCACACACGCTCAAACAGCGGTTATGGCTGGAATAATTGCTTGTAGGCTCTTGCGGTGCTCACAACAGGAACCAGATTACTTAGAAAGCAGTGGTTTTCACTATTCTCAAGGTGAAATAAGGCACAGTATTTGATCATGATATTTGATTTAATATTGTTATGCCAAAAAGTAAAAAAGAGGAGAGCAGAGAAGCACCCAGCAACATCACGCCAACACTGACATCGAGAGCAACAACTACTGTAAGCTGAGTAGCCTTGATTCAAATAAAAAGAGAAAACATTAAAGCCCCCCCACCACCCCGAGACAGTGTGCCTCGGGGAAAAGCAAGAATAAATTTGAGGGAGGTATTGAAGACTGATTTGGGAGATTGCCAAAGATGGTGACATATGGAGAGCTGCTATCAAGTTAAAGACCTATACTGTATATACTGTACTAGCATGGATAAGGGTCTTTATAAATGTACTAAAGTGTAAATACCTTGGGGACAGTATGAGACCAGGCCAATCCGGCGACCCCCGTGGCTCCCAGGGCATCCATACAGCGCACCTCACCGTTGATACAACTCCCAGACTCACTGTAAGCCGCCAACGCACATAGTACCACCGACCTGAGGGAGAGGAAATTGATGTACGGTCGTGCTAATAAGTCATGGCTCAGCTGTCATTACGTTTGGCTCGCTATGGGCTGTATTAATGTCTGTCAGATGTTGAATAGGGTGGGTAAGTGTAGGAACATGTTTGTATATTTCACTCGATATGAAGAAATGAAGCTTAGATATTGCTGATACCAATTATTGATCAAAACATACTTGGTGCCGAGACATCACTTATTAGCACGACTGTACAGGTCTCCCTCGATTTACGATTGGGTTACGTTCCTGAAAACACAATCTTAAATAAAAAAATTGCATAGCAAACCCTAAAATTAATGGGGTAAATGGGGATGCGTTCTCAGACCAGCCAAATCCCAAACACACACCTAAAAATTTATAATAATATAAATCGGGGCATCAGTTAGTGAGGGAGACCTGTAATTCATCCAATAAAATATCTAATAGGTTATACATTACTGAACTTCTGAAGCTACATACATTGTAGGGCTATTGTAAATAAATTACTTAAACTCGTCCAAACATACTGTATATCTACAGTGTTCAATATGGTTATATTGTACAGCTGCCTTTAAAAAGTGTCCCCCTCAATGTTGAAAGAGTGACAGGAAGCCAAATTCAAGGTACGTTTGAGTCAAAATGTCTGGTTACACGGAGCTTGAAGCAGTTGCAGTCATAGGATGGTGGACTCTTCTCAATGATAAAAACATCAGCCTGATTGCTTTCATTAATTTTGAGTTATAGGCCTAAGAAGTTAAGAGGTCAAGATTATTGTCAAGTTCGCTGGTGCTACATATACTGTATTTATATAATTACACCAACCATATGTCTTTTAACATAATAGTACGCATATTAAATACCCTTAGTAATGATGAGATAGCGGCATCGGATATATATAAACTTTTTGTATACTGTAGCTGGAGTATGGGATCGAACCACCGACCTCCCATTCTATAGTCCGTTCATTTTAGGTTGGGCAGAAATCGTAACTTCTAACCTATGTAACTCAAAATGGGCTAAAGCAAATGAGCTGTCCATTTATACACGTTCCCTAGCCAAGTCTTCCTATTTGGTAGAAATATTAGCTCAATTACTCTAGTGAGTACAAAAGTGAGGATAAGGAAAGAGTGGAAATATGAGAGGAAAGAGAGAAAACTGGCAGTAGAGAGAATAAATGTGAGAAAATTAAATGAAGAATGTAATGCAACAAAATACAAGGACATCCTGAAAGAGACTATAAAGGACATGGATGTTATGATAGATCTGGGAAATACTGTAGACGAAGTATGGAAAGGTACAAGAGACTCCATGATTAAAGCAGCTGAGAAAGTATGTGGGAAGAAAACCTTTAAAATGTGGAAGAAGAAAGGTAACGCATGGTTTAGTAAAGAGATAGAAGAAATAGTGAAAAAGAAGAAAGAGTTCAGAAAGAGTATGCTGCAAAAGAATATACCTAGAGAAACTAGAGATGCGAGGAAAGAAGAATATACAAATTTGAAACAAAGAGTGAAGAGGGCGATACAAGACGCTAAAAGGAAGACAGATGAGGCATATGGGAGAAAGATTAGTGAACAGTTTCTGAATGACAGGAAAGCATACTACAGAGCTGTGAAAGAAGCCAGAGGGAAGAAGACTGAGAGTGTCTCAGGTGGTAGGATGAGGGACATGAATGGGGAAGTGGTAGAGGGTGATGGTGTGGTGAAAGTATGGAAAGATCATTTTAGTAGCTTAGCTGTAAAAAGTAGGGGGAAGGCAAAGATCTCATCCATAGGAATGGAGAGAGGTAGAATAAACAGGGTAGTTGAAAGCCAGATAAGCAGAGAAGTAAAAGAAGCAATCAATAGACTTAAAATGGGCAAAGCTGCTGGAGTAGATAACATCCCAGGTGAAATGCTGAGATATGGAGGAGAAGAAGCTGTTGACATAATGCATAGGTTATGTAAATTAGCATGGGAAAAGGAAAGTGTACCAGAGGACTGGAGGAAAGCAGTAATAGTACCCTTGTACAAAGGGAAGGGTAGTAAAGAAGAGTGTAAGAATTATAGGGGAATTAGCTTGCTTAGCATACCTGGAAAGGTACACGCAAGAGTAGTAACACAGAGGCTACAGAAGATAACGGATGACAAAATAGGCGAGGAACAGGGTGGTTTCAGAAAGGGCAGGGGCTGCGTTGACCAGATAGCCTCAATGCGATTGTTGGTAGAGAAGTATCTGGCCAAAAACAGAAAACTCTATGCAGCATTCATGGATTTGGAAAAAGCCTACGACAAAGTAGACTGGGAGGGCCTGTGGGATGTGTTAACAGTATATGGTGTGGGAGGAAAGTTGCTAATGGCAGTAAAATCTTTTTATAGGAATGCAATGGCAAATGTGAAGGTAGGGGATAAGTTAAGTGAAAGTTTTGAGGTCAATGTAGGTGTAAGACAGGGATGTGTCATGTCAGCTTGGTTGTTCAATATACATGGATGGAGTGATTAGGGAATGTAGGGCTGTATCAATGGGTGTGGGAGCTAGACTGGAATCAGAGGGAAGAACATGGAAGATTTTAACATGCCTATATGCGGACGATGCAGTCCTGTTGGCGGAAATTGCTGAAGAACTTCAGAGAGTGGTCACCGACTTTGACAGGGTATGTGAAAAGAGAAAGTTAAAGGTCAATGTAGGGAAATGTAAGGTAATGGTGTTTGAGAGAAGAATGCATGAAACTATAGATTTTAAGGAAAAATATAGAATCAAGACAGAACACAAGAAAAGTTGTAAAATAAAATTGAAAAATGAAGTACAGTAGGGTCTCACATAAAACGAGTATATGGTCGATAAACGAGGGCGTTTTATGCGATTTCGTTTTATGTGAACACAGCATTTTGGTGGCCCAATATCGTCAATGTTCACTGGAAGCGTAAATTTCCGTCAGGAGCGTACGATATTTTGTACGTTTTGTACGATATTTCGGCGTTCTATATGAAAGCGTACGATATTTCGTACGTTTTGTACGATATTTCGGCGCTCTATATGAAAACTCCTCGGATTTGCCCCACTTTGGCGGCGGACTCGTTTTATGTGATCACATTCGTTCTGATCGAAAATTAAATATTAATATTTTAGGTCGCTCATTTTAATCGAGACTCGTTTTATGCGGGACCCTACTGTACTAGAAGAGGTTGAAAGTTTCAAGTATTTGGGAGCTGTACTATGCAAATATGGTAAAATGGAGAGTGAGATAAAAGAGAAAAATGCAAGGGAGAAAAGTGATTGGAGAACTTGATAGTATTCTCAAAGGAAGAATGGTTAGCCAGGAAGTCAAAAAGTCACTGAGAAACAGTGTGCTGCTCCCAACACTCTCGTATGGAAGCGAGACATGGACGGCAAGTGACGAGGACCTCTTCAAACTAAGAGCTGTGGAGATGAGCTTTTTCAGAATGGCAGCTGGCATGAATAGGCTAGATGGGCCAAGTAATAGGGAAGTGTACGAGTCCTTTGGAATGGAAGAGCAGGCTTTGGGCATTGATTGTGGTGTGGTTGAGTGGATAAAGAGAAGTACTTTGAGGTGGTATGGTCATGTTCAGAGAATGGATGAAGACAGAATGCCAAGAAAGATATATGGGAGTCAGGTGAGTGGAACCGCTAGTAGTGGAAGACCACCACCTATGGTATGGGAAAAGAAAGTGGAAAAATATATTGAAGAAAAACTTCCACGTAGTGGAAGGGGCATTGTGGCACGGGCAAAGGAGGCATGTCTTGACAAAGTAGCTTGGAGACGTTTCTGTCATGGCCATCCTCTGGTGGGGGTTTCCCAGGGGGAAGCAAAGCGTCGGAGATGATGATGATGATGATGAATTACTCGTCCTTTAAGAGTTATGAGAGGCTAGGGGTTACAATTTCTGCCCAACCTAGAATGAACAGACTATAGCGCCCAACACGTTATCCACTGTACCAAGAGAGCTAGCCCACTTAGCAGAGCCAAACAGGGGTACAGTATTTGTATATCTAATGTTACTCTTTATTCTCACCATTACAAGTGGATGCATGTACAGTAGGGTCTCGCATAGAATGTGTTCGCATAGAACGAGTCGCTTATAGAACGCCGACCTAAAATATTGTTCCAAAATGTTCGTTAGGAACGAATGTGATCATATAGAACGATTTCGCCATCAAAGTAGGGCAAATCCGAGGAGTTCTCATATAGAGCGCCGAAATATCGTACAAAACGTACAAAATATCGTACGCTCCTGACGGAAATTTACGCTTACAGTGAACATTGACGATATTGGGCCACCAAAATGCCGTGTTCACATAGAACGGCCTCGTTTATCGACCAATTTCTCGTTCTATGTGAGACTCTACTGTATTTTTTTTTGCCCATTTAACCCCTTCTGTACCTGCGACGTATTTTTCATTATATTCTGGCAACTACAGTAAACCCTCGCTATCTCGGACTAATTGGGGGGAGACCCCCAATATTGTATATATCAGTATTTGCCCCCAGGGGGTAAGGGGGCCTTCATCTAATGGTGGAGGAAAAAAAAGAATATGCCTCACGCATCCTACTGCGTGTCGTACAAGGCGACTAATAGGGGGGATGGCGATAGACTTGTGGACCAACAGCCATTACTATGCAATAAAGTCTTTATCTTAGCACTGTCTTAGTATGGCACTGCCGAGGCTGGTGGGGTGCGGATAGGTGCCACAGGGGACTGAGTCTTACCTGAGCGCTGTTTGGCACCACACCTGTGTCAGCAACAGTGTTTGCATGTTGCAGCAGTGTTGGGGCAGGACTTTATTGTTGTATAGTCCAATTGCCTAATATACAGTAGAGTCTTGTTATGATGCTGTCTTTTTGTAACACTGTTAAGGCTGGTGTGGTTGCAGATACTGCAGGTGCAAGTGCTGCAGGGGGACTCTGTTGAGTCTTGCTGAGGCACGGTTAGCACTATACCAACATCAGCCACAGTGATGACTTGGTGGGGCAGTGCTGTGGCGGGACTTTATTGTACTACAGTACACTCCAACTTCTGAAAGGCAACCCCGTCTGAGCCGTTACATTGCATGTAATGGAAAAATGACGTTAAACCATTGTATGTATGTATGTACCCAGTCCGATTTATGTCCGACTTAGGAGAGGAAAATGTTCGAATTGGAAGAGGGAGTCCGAGCCACCAGAGAAAACGGAGACTTCCCTATCACTAACAACGTAGATTCAAGATAAATTACAGTATCCAGCAGACATATATTATAAATATCACTTTCCTTCTCCACCTCACTGTAGCCTTAAATCTCGGAATTTGCCCTTAGATCTCGGAATTTTCCGAGATATATGACACCTGTCCGACAGACCATGTGGGCCCTCGGAGTTTTCCCCTTACATCTCGGAATTTTCCGAGATATACGGCAAACTTTCCGAGAGGCCGATGCCAGTCTGAAAAGTGCGGGTTTCCGACTTTTAGAGGTCCGAGATAGCGAGGGTTTACTGTATTAGATTATTTTATTCAGCTTAGGAAGGGCATCTACCAATTAATCCTTTTTGCTACCATATATCCCTCCCAAGCTTCATAAAATTGTCTAAATGTAGCTGAACAAAAATAGAAAAGACGTTCCTGGTAGAGAAGGGGTTAACAAAGTTCTATTCATTATGTGAAAACTTATCATCTACATTACAGTACTGTACAGTGCTCCTTCACTATCCGATGCCGAATATTATGATATTATTATAAGTTTTTAGGTGTTTGTGTTTTGGCTGGTTCCAGAACGCATCCCCATTTACTCCATTCATTTTAGGGTTTGCTATATATTTTTTTTATTTAAGATTGGGTTTTCAGGAACATAACTCAATTGTAAATCAAGGGAGACCTGTATTACCCTAACCCTATGATGGTCTGCCTCTACCAACTGCCACACTCACTTCAGTTCACTGGGTTCTTGTTGTTGTTTTTCTTTCATTCTGTTCTCATCTACTTTCCATACACTGCTGTACTGTACCAATGACAGAGTGGTGATGGGTTGGTCTATCAGAGTGAGAACTGAGCGATCTCTGCCAACCCATAGCTTACTATGACTGTTCCTTTTACTTATATATTTTCTAGATCTCAAGTGACGGCGTCTCTTCCGTGGATTGACCTCCCAATTTACCAAGATTGGAAGCCAAAGCGTCACATTTTTCCTTTGCCCCTCAACTTTCTCTTCATAATTGCTGAGGGGCACAGGGCCCTGGGTGGGGCTTTGGTTTCCCGGGCGTTTCCGCACCCTCCTCAGCTCCCAACCATGGAGTGGCTTCGGTCACCCAGGCTTTATTGTGGTAAGCAGGGAGGGTTCTGTGGGGGCGCTCGGTTATGGCCTTAGCTTTGCTCGGGGCCTTGGGGCTGTTCGGCCAGGCAGCTTAGGGAACAACAACAACAACAACAACCAATGACAGAACAAATTACTGTACTTTTCATCCATTCTATGGATTTTTTTTTACGAGACGACCACAAATGTTTTTATGTTTTTTTGGGGGTGTTTTAAGTAGTTTTTATTAATACAGTATACAGTGGTTATAATTACTTACATTCTTCGGAAAATAAATTTTCCTCGGAAGATGACTCGCGACAATTCCGGAACCAGTTTAGTAGCTCTCCGTTGAACTTGTTCAAGTCAAGGCATAATCAGAGATTTGTACAGCGGGAGGTGGAGGAACATTTCTGCATTCAGATATGTGTAGGTTTTCTTCACCAGCGGCAGCAGGGTATAAAACTGGAGACATTGTTTGAAGATTTGAAGGAATGTGTCAACTTAGACAAGGAATCAAAGGGTGAAGGGAGGTAAAGCCCCCCCTCAACCCATTCTGTATCCGAAGACCAAAAGTTGTTTTTTTACTCTGAAAATGACATATATCTGAGAGTTTTAAGATTGTTGGAAGGTTGGATAATGGGGAAAAAAAATCTGAGGATTGTAACTACTGTAGAGTAATTTGTGTTGGTTTGAATCGTCTCGTAAATAAGTACGGTAGCCTACCCATTCTACGACTTTGCAATTAACCCTCTCACGTTCTTGACACAATTTTGAGCCTATTAGGGATACTTTAAAGCCTTTGTTACCATCAGGGGTATTTAGAAACCTTTAGTTTAGTTACGGTACTTCAACCTCTGCAGTTGTCTTTGAGTTAGCTGTGGGCAGAAAACTAATTTTGGAGAGGTAATTATAAGAGTGAGAGAACTCTATTTATTATTGCTAATCTGGCAACCTCTGCATCATAAAAACGTGAAAGGGTTAATACCCAGAAATTTGGGTAGAATTTTACTGAAGGGGCGCGCATTTAACAGGTACCGTAACCACCACATACTCATTAGATTTAATTTAGGTTCCCACACATCCATCAACAACTTACACCCTTTTCTGGTCTGATACTAGTAATATAGCCTAAGCAATTTAATAACTTTTTAAATGTGGTTTTCGAAGAGAATCGGGAAAATCGGGAGCTTACCGCCTCTTCCGATCATCGGTTTGTTAACATGACGCTCGAGCGTCATGTCAACAGCCTCAACGTTAGTTACGTTTGCTGTTGTTTTTTTGCGCCCTGCTGGCAATATACAGTATATAATGATGACAACCCCCCTGGGGGTTAGGGAATAGAATATGCCCCACGTGCCTTCTGCGTGTCGTAAGAGGCGACTAAAGAGGTTGGGTCGGTGGGCTTGCGACCCCCACCCGGAAAAAATATCTAAGCAAAGAAAAACGAACGAACAGCCTCGGATGCGGACGGAACCCACGTTGACGAACCATGACCGACTAAGGACATACCTTCGGACATTCTGAGAATGGCTACGTGGAATGTTAGTGGCATGAATGATGGCACAAAAGAGAGAGAGGTTCTGGAAGTGTTAGTGAATGCCAGGCTGGATGAATGTGGAATGACAGAGACCAAATGGAAAGGTTCAGATGTGAGAGAGTGGGAGTGTGGAATGGGTGTGTGTGCTGGAGTGAGTGAAGGAACAGCGAGAGAAGGTGCATGTTTGTTTGTAAGTAGCAAATGGAAGGAATGTGTAAGAGAGTATGGGTCTGTGGGTTCAAGGATTGTGTGGGTGAGAATGAAAGTAGGAATACAAACGTGGGTGATTGTATGCGTGTATGCCCCGACAGAGGATATATCCAGAGGAGTTCTGGATGAATGTGGAGGCGTGCCTGGAGAAGTTTGACAAGAACGAAAGAATATTTCTGATTGGGGATATGAATGGTAAGGTGGGTGATAGGAAAGTTGAGGGAGTGGTGGGAGGGTGGGGGGTACCATCAGAGGTGAATGGGAATGGTAGTGCACTTGTGGACGTATGTGTGGGGAGTAGGCTGTGGATAGCCAACACCTTCTTCCGACACAGAATGATCCACAGGTACACGTGCAAACGGATGTTGACGATGAAGGATAAGACAGTGGTGGAACGAAAGTCATTGATTGATTATGTATGTGTGGATGAACGAATGAAGAAATCTGTGATGGATGCTAGGGTGTATAGGGGTATTGGAGGGGGTCTGTCTGATCATTATGTAGTGGTAGCTAAGGTTAGGATACAAAAGAAGTGGGTGAGGAGAGCTGGAGGGAGGCGAGAGGAGGGTGAAATGGTGAGGAGGGTGGAGAGGTTGCAGGAGGAGGAAGTCAGGGAGGAGTACAGGAGAGCAGTGGAAAGACGACTAGGTGGGTTCGACCTGGAAGTTATGGAGGAAGTGGAGGAGATGAGCAAGGTGTTTAAGGATGAGATCTGTGCAGCATGTGAGGAGGTGTGAGGAGAAGAGGGAGGGGAGTGAAAGGTACAGCATGGTGGACAGAAGAGGTAAGAATAGCTGTGGAAGAAAAGAAGAAAGCATATAGAGAGTGGTTGGGTAGTAGAGGGAATGAAGATTTCGAGAGACAGAAACGAGCGAGGTACGTGGAGAGTAAGAGGGTGGTGAAGAGAGTAGTGAAGGAAAGTAAGAGAAGAGTAGATGAGGAATTTGGAATGAATCTGAGTGTAAAATGAAGGGAGAGTAAGAAACTGTTCTGGAAAGAAGTCAAGAAAGTTATGGAAGGTAGCAAGGGAAACAGTAAGGGTGTGAAAGATAAGAATGGGAGAATGCTAGCCGAGAAGCAAGAGAGAGTCGAAAGATGGAGGGAGTACTTCAGTGAGTTGCTAAATGTAAGGAATGAAGAGCCAGCAAACATAGCTGGATATGGTATGGGAGGGAGAAGAAGAGAAGTAGTGGAGGAGGTGGGGATCAGGAGGTCAGAAGAGTGGGAAGCCATGAAAAGAGTGAAGTTGGGGAAAGCACAAGGAACAGATGGAGTGTGTGGGGAAATGTTGAGGTATGGTGGTGAGATAGTGATAGAATGGGTATGGAAAATGTGCAAACTAGCATGGGAGAAGGGGAGTGCACCCGATGACTGGAAGACTGGCATAATAGTCCCCCTATATAAGGGCAAAGGGGAAAGAGGAGTGTGTGATAACCACCGAGGAATATGTCTTCTAAGCGTAGTAGGGAAGGTATACAGTAGGGTAGTGATTGAGAGAGTGAGAACGGAGAAATGGATAGGCGACGAGCAGGGAGGTTTTAGGAAGGGAAGAGGATGTGTAGATCAGATTTTTACCCTGGATTGTGTTGTGGAGAAGTATCTGGAGAAGAAACAAAAGGTGTATGTTGCCTTTATGGACTTGGAGAAGGCCTATGACAGAGTGGATAGAGAAGGTTTGTGGAAAGTAATTAGAATATACGGAGTAGAGGGCAAGTTGCTGAAAGCAGTGAAGAGCATGTATGAGGGTGCAAAGGCAGCAGTACGTGTGGAAAGTGAGCAGAGCGAGTTCTTTGACCTGAATGTTGGTTTGAAACAGGTGTGGTGATGTCCCCGTGGTTGTTTACTGTATAGATGGATGGAGTCATGAAAGAAATACTATCAAGAGCAGTGGATGTTGGTGTATCGCTGAAAAGGGAGTGAATTGAGTGGAAGCTACCTATACTGCTGTTTGTGGATGATACAGTTCTGATGAGTGATAATGAATGGGAGTTGCAGGATCTGGTAAATGAGTTTGGAACAGTGTGCGAAAAACGGAATTTGAAGGTAAATGCGGGGAAGAGCAAGGTTATGGTCTTCGAAAGGGGTGAAGTCACAGAGTGTGAGGTGAAGCTGAACGGTCAGGCTATGGAGATCGTCAACTCTTTTAAGTATCTTGGCAGTGTGTTGAGTAAAGATTGGACTATGGATGAAGAAGTGCGGGAGAGGGTACAACAGAGGAAGAGGGTTGTAGGAACGCTAAAAGCAGTAACAAGAAATAGGGTGGTCAGTATGGAAGTGAAGAAGTCCTTGCATGACAGTGTGGTAATCCCGACACTGACTTACGGAAGCGAAGCATGGACGTTGGTTGAGAGACTCAGACCAAGAGTGAGAGCAGTGGAAATTAATTACTTAACCTCTGAAGTGCGCATGGGGGGTATGAGACACCACAGCCTGTGCGCACGTATTTGAGCTGTTTCCATCACTAACATCGTTATTTTACCATAAATAGCATTAATACTTATCCATATGCACCTATTATAGGTTGATTGTAAAGGTATTAACCTGTTACAACAATAAAACAAGTGGAAACAGCGTTTGGATGGTCAAAATCGGCGATACAGGCCGGGAGTTACATAATGTATGGCTGAGGCAACCTCCTTTCCCGCCACTTTTCCCCACGTCTGGAGAGACTGTCGATCGATACTCTCTCTCTCTCTCTCTTGCACTCGCTTGCTAACAGTGATGACAATGCCCTGCTTGCAACTCGCTAATGTTAGCACGAAAATATACCACAGAATAAGGGAATAACAGGGAAAATAGGTGATAACTGAAGGAGGGGAGGAAAGTGGGGAAGGAGGGGAAGCGGAGGAGCGATATTTGGCATGGCCCAGGGGCAATAAAAAAAAAAAAAAAAAAAAAAAAAATGGTTTTGGGGTGTTTTAACCCTTTTTTAGCGGGTGGTAAGGTATTTTACACTGTACCGCTCAGCGGGCATAATCCCGAAATATTCGCTCAATTTCACTCGCCCTAGCGCCGTTACTATGGCTCCAATGCGAACGAAACGATCATTTTTGTTAAGAGCAACTCTTCGTCTCCCCATATAAGTCTATGTATGGATGTTATGAATGAGTGTGGAGGGTGGGAAGAGGTGAGGAAGAGGAGGTACTTTTTGGTCTATTTCCCAGGCGCGTTCGGTTGCGTTCGCTTTGGACTGACTTCGGCCTCTCGCGCGTCTACTTATCCTTCGGTAATCGGTCTTATTTTTCTCTTATTTCTGTATTCTCTGTATTCTCTCTCTCTCTCTTTCTTTCTGTCTCTCTCTCTCACTCCTGTCTGTCTGTCTCTCTCTCTCTCTCTCTGGCTCGCTCGCTTTCCCTCTCGCGCGCTCTGTCTCTCTCTCTCTTCCTCATCCGTATATGTAATTCTCATTATTATTTTCTCTAATCTCTCTCACTCCTGTCTGTCTGTCTCTCTGGCTCGCTCGCTTTCCCTTTCTTGTGCTCCCTTTCTCTCTTCCTCATCCGTATATGTATTTCTCATTATTATTTTCTCTAACTAATCCCTCTATTTCATTTATTTGCTTGTAATATTTCTGTATTATTATATCTTTTTCACTCTTTCTTCAGTTCAGTTTCTGTATTCTCTCTATACGGTGGGAATGGTATTTCGTATGAGGGATGTGCAGCACAAATATTCAATCTTTCGTTGTTTGGTTGTTTGTATTACCGTAAGAAATTTACTGAACGCCTGCAAATAATACGCTATAAAATGCTTGCAATCAAACTCTCAAGCAATTTCAAGGTCACATGCAATTATAAATGTAGGCTATAGGTAGACCCAGAGAGGAAGAGACAAGAGAGAGAGAGAGTGTCGTGATAATATAACAATGTTACATATGTATCATATATATGAAAAAATAATATATACGGTAGGCCTACATCTGTTCCCCACAATCATATAATGCCAAGCATAAATATTCAATCTTTCATTGTTTGTATTACCGTAAGAAATTTACTGAACGCCTGCAAATAATACGCTATAAAATGCTTGCAATCTCTCTATTTTCTCTAATCTCTCTCACTCCTCCTGTCTCTCTCTCTCTCTCTCTGGCTCGCTCGCTTTCCCTCTTCCTCATCCGTATTTGTATTTCTCATTATTATTTTCTCTAACTAATCCCTCTATTTCATTTATTTGCTTGTAATATATCTGTATTATTATATCTTTTTCACTCTCTCTTCAGTTCAGTTTCTGCATTCTCTCTCTCTCTCTCTCTCTCTCTCTCTCTGTTTCGCTTGCTTTGCAGGAATTTTGTTTATGTTTTATATATAATATATAATAATTTACTTATCATTACTTACTATATCGTATAAACAATAGTAGGTAGCCAACTTACCATAATACCGATACACCAAACCGATCCGCATGCAGTTTTGTTTATCACCTGTTTACTAAAGTGCCACCATTATCGATTTTCTTGGAGCCGACTCGAGCGGGAGGGTTACCAATTGAAGTTAAATCCGCTAGCATATATTGTTAGATGTAAGACATGATAAATACCACTAGAAATATGAATTGGCAAAATCCATATAATATCACTTCGAAATTGTTCTGAAATTTCAAAACAAAACTGCTAGTGTAAGTCATTGCTGCTAGATCGAAGTAAAGGTCTCTAGATCTAGCGAAAGTCGCTATACGTATTGGCAGTACTGCACACTCATTCATTTCATTCATTCATTTTCTATTGAGCTCGTCCTGGAATCTTTACGACTCTGAATCTTACGATTGCCGACGGCGATACGTTGTTGACATTGTTGTTGATGTTCCAGTGGAGGGATGAACAAAATATTTTCCTTGTCCAATAATAGCTATTTCATAGTCCCACAGGACTTATTTTGATATATTTATCAAATTTATTGAACGCCTGAAAATAATACGCTATAAAATGCTTGCAATCAAACTTTCAAGCAATTACAAGGTCACATGCAATTATAAAAAGGTATATTGTAGACCACAATCTTCGCCAAGCTTCGTTGTTGCTTGTATTATCGTGAGAAATGTACCATACACCCTGGTTATCGTGAGAAATTTACCGAACGCCTGCAAATAATACGCTATAAAATGCTTGCAATCAAACTCTCAAGCAATTTCAATGTCACATGCAGTATAGGTAGACCCAGAGAGGAAGAGACAGACAGAGAGAGAGGGGAGGTCAAGAACATCTGCTAGGTGTGATTTCCCCTGGGAGGGAAGAGAAAATTAGTTAGGGGCGTGCCCTGGCCTACATCAGACAAAGAGAGTACAAAGGAGTACAAACAAAGAGAGTGAGACAGAGAGAGAGAGAGAGTGTCGTGATAATATAACAATGTTACATATGTATCATATATATGAAAACATAATATATACGGTAGGCCTACATCTGTTCCCCACAATCATATAATGCCAAGCACAAATATTCAATCTTTCGTTGTTTGTATTACCGTAAGAAATTTACCGAACGCCTGCAAATAATACGCTATAAAATGCAAAGGAAATTTCTTGTAGAGTGCAATTTTGAGGACGTAATGTGCTCTGAGAGAGAGCGGAGCGGTGATTAGGAGCATAAATTACCTCAAGACCGCTCGCCACACAGGGAATTATATAAGGAAATTACCGTATTTTAGGGTTTTTGCACTCGTGTTGCACGATCGTTGAAAGACAACCAGTGATCGTAGAAGGATGGTTCGGGTGTCATTGGAAAGCTCAATTTACGCACTTTCAGGGATACATACTTGTATTACGCTCTGGGTCTTGTTTATGCATGAAAAAGAGCACGGAACAACCCCATTTAGGGTAAAAAAAAAACCGCTGGGCGACACAGTGAAATATAATCCACCAGCCGCTCGTAAGGTGATAAAATGCTTGCAATCACATTTTCAAGCAATTATAAAATGTAAATTGTACTTACCAACACCCACACCAGTATGTTCTTCGTCAGGAACGTCTCCAATTTGCTCAAGGGTCTGTCCAATATCAACCACAACATCCACCCCACGCAAATTATGCTTGGGGTGAAAGCCTATGATCGGGTTATTTTCGTCTTCCGAGTCATCCACACTACCAAAACTCTCACCCAGACCTTCGACGGTTTCATCCAACATCTTATTAGAAAGTTCTGAAGAGTTCAGCATGATATCTAGTTCCTGGGTGGTAAGCCGGGCGTGGTTAGTAGGGTGGCGCGACGCACTAGGGATGGCGGCCACCGAATCGAACACGGGCAAATCTTGACCTTCCATTATGGCTGCTTGAGGGTCACTTAGTCACGGTCACGCAGTGGGGATGTGTGGGTGGGCCCTTGTAGTACACCGCCTGACCACCAAGTTTCGATTTCCACCTAAATTAGGGAGGGAATACGCCCACGGACTTAAGTCCGATCCCGCCATTTAGTCCAATTTTCTCGTATCGGACTTAAGTCCGACCCCGCTAAATAAGGGTTAAATGGATTTTTTCCCCCCTGACTTTTAAGAGTCTTCCCGCAGTCCGCCGGGGGAACTCTTAAGAGTCTTCCCGCAGTCCACCGGGGGAACTCTTAAGAGTCTTCCCGCAGTTCCCGGGTTAAGGAGTGCGTGCGGAGTTACATGGAGGGATAGACAGACTAATGAGGAAGTAAGAAGGAGGTGTGGTGTGGAGGTAGATGTGCTGGAAAGTGTGAAAAGGAACAACTTGAGATGGTTCGGCCATATGGAACGTATGGAAAGCGAGAGAATGACTAAGAGGGTGTACGAGAGCGAGGTGGAGGGACAGAGAGGGAGAGGTAGACCGAATGAGAGGTGGAAGGATGGAGTGAGGAAGTACATGAACGAAGGCGGTGCTGGTTGGGGGGAGGGGCGTCGACTGACTGGGGACAGAGGTGCATGGGGGCGGTTCGTTCGTGGACACCCCTTCGGGGATCACGGCGTCAAGCAATAGATAGATAGATAGATAGATAGATGACAATAGGTGTAGGGGGGGTGAGAGGGAGAAAAGCCCCCCCCTCAGGGCCTCAACACATAGGCCTACTGGGTTAACGGCCAGCTAGGCCCATTGCTAGCTCGGCCCATTGCTAGCTCGGCCCTTTGCCGACTCGGCCCACCATATAGAACCTTTTATCTATCAAAAGTGTTCGAGATCTTGTTCTTGTTTTTTTCTAAGGGCGAAGGTGAAGGTATTGATGGATAAGCCATCACAACGGCACCTCGTAGCTACTATTTCCTCGGACGCGAAGTGTTTGAAATGCTTCAAAATCTTAAAACAATTTGCTTCACCGACAGTTCACCAGAAACTAACTCAATCGCTCATTATTTCATTATATAGAAAGACCATTACTGGACTGACGGGAATTTTTTTTTCTCGTCTCGTAAGATTAGGCTAACCCCTTGAGAATCGAGATGTGTTTGTAATAATTTGTGAGATTTCTTAGTTTCTTACAGTAGATCCTCTGGAAAAAGGCAAACTAGGCCTGTGTATCCAGCTCAGTACCAGTACTTGCACTGCTGCGTTCGTTTACGGTGTTGGCGGCGGCGGTAGCAGACGCAACATTTTTACTATTCTGTATTTTTGTTTTATAATCAAACTTCAAATCTTGTCTTCCCCATGCTTTATCAAGATTACTTTCAAACTCCCTTATTGATTCGGAATCGACTACATGCTGGGGCAGTGCGTTCCACTCATTTACCACTCTATCACAAAATCAGTTCTTTGCCTTCTCAAGCCTATTTCTTTCTTTGTAAATTTTCTTAGAGTGTCCTCTCGTTCTTGTTCCCTCCCGCATCAAGAAGATACCTTCACACACATCCTCATCATACTTTCCTGACACTATCTCAAAAGTCTCTAGCATATCCCCTCTCTTTCTCCTATATGCCAGTGTCGGAAGCCCCAGTGTCCTCAATCTCTGCTCATAGCCCGTGTTCTTCAACGTTGGTACTAGCTTGCTAGCTCTCCTCTGCACTTTCTCCACTGCTTCTATATCCTTTACCATATATGGAGCCCACACCTGGTTCGCATATTCCAGGTGCGGCCTAACCAGCGCTGTATACTGTAGAGATTCCTGAAGATTTCTTCGTCAAGTGACACAAATGTCCTCCTTATCAGCCCTACAATTCTATTGGCTTTGTTTATCTTTTCCGCTAAATGTTCTGAGAAATTTAACTTATTGTCTATCACTACTCCTATATCCTTTTCTGCATTCACTTCCTCCATCACTTCATACATACTGTATCCTACCTTGTCTATCTTGCTGGTCCCAATCCGCATGTACTTGCATTTTTTTGGATGAAAAGGCATTAACCAATGCTCAGACCATCCCTTCATGCCCTCCACATCTCCTTGAAGCAAACCCACATCTTCCTTACTCCTCACTCTTCTATACAGCTTAGTGTCATCCGCATACAGGTATACCTCACTTCCATTAGTTATAACTCAGGTAAGTCGTTGATAAATATAACAAACAGTAGTGGTCCCAACACAGATCCCTGAGGTACCCCACTTGTAATTTCCCTCCACCCCGAGCCTATTCCATTCACCAGTACCCTCTGTCTCCGATCTTTCAGGAAGGCTGCTATCCATTTCACACATTTCTCCCCTATATTATAGCTTCTAACTTTCTCTATTAACCTTTTATGTGGGACCTTATCGAAGGCCTTCAATAAATCGCAATATACCACGTCTATTACATCACCATCCTCTAGAATTTGCATCCAATCATCTACCACCTTAATTAGCTGTAGTACCGTCGACCTCCCCGGCAAGAATCCGAACTGTCTCCCACTGAAAAGTTGGTTTGATTTCATATGCTCCATTATTCCTTCTCTAATTACCATTTCCATTAGTTAACAAACAACACTTGTCAAACTGACTGGTCTATAATTTCCTAGGTCATTTCTCTTTCCCTTCTTAAATATAGCTGTTATGTTCGCCTCTCTCCAGTCCATCGGGATTTGTCCTGTATTAAACGATACCTCAAATAAAATTTTCAATGGCTCTACTAACATCTCACCTCCTACCTTTATGATCATCATCATCATCATCTCCGACGCCTTGCTTCCCCCTGGGAAACCCCCACTAGAGGATGGCCATGACAGAAACGTCTCCAAGCTACTTTGTCAAGACATGCCTCCCTTGCCCGTGCCACAATGCCCCTTCCACTACGTGGAAGTTTTTCTTCAATATATTTTTCCACTTTCTTTTCCCATACCATAGGTGGTCTTCCACTACTAGCGGTTCCACTCACCTGACTCCCATATATCTTTCTTGGCATTCTGTCTTCATCCATTCTCTGAACATGACCATACCACCTCAAAGTACTTCTCTTTATCCACTCAACCACACCACAATCAATGCCCAAAGCCTGCTCTTCCATTCCAAAGGACTCGTACACTTCCCTATTACTTGGCCCATCTAGCCTATTCATGCCAGCTGCCATTCTGAAAAAGCTCATCTCCACAGCTCTTAGTTTGAAGAGGTCCTCGTCACTTGCTGTCCATGTCTCGCTTCCATACGAGAGTGTTGGGAGCAGCACACTGTTTCTCAGTGACTTTTTGACTTCCTGGCTAACCATTCTTCCTTTGAGAATACTATCAAGTTCTCCTATCACTTTTCTCCCTTGCATTTTTCTCTCTTTTATCTCACTCTCCATTTTACCATATTTGCATAGTACAGCTCCCAAATACTTGAAACTTTCAACCTCTTCTAGTACTTCATTTTTCAATTTTATTTTACAACTTTTCTTGTGTTCTTTCTTGATTCTATATTTTCCTTAAAATCTATAGTTTCATGCATTCTTCTCTCAAACACCATTACCTTACATTTCCCTACATTGACCTTTAACTTTCTCTTTTCACATACCCTGTCAAAGTCAGTGACCACTCTCTGAAGTTCTTCAGCATTTTCCGCCAACAGGACTGCATCGTCCGCATATAGGCATGTTAAAATCTTCCATGTTCTTCCCTCTGATTCCAGTCTAGCTCCCACACCCATTGATACAGCCCTACATTCTCTAATCACTCCATCCATGTATATATTGAACAACCAAGCTGACATGACACATCCCTGTCTTACACCTACATTGACCTCAAAACTTTCACTTAACTTATCCCCTACCTTCACATTTGCCATTGCATTCCTATAAAAAGATTTTACTGCCATTAGCAACTTTCCTCCCACACCATATACTGTTAACACATCCCACAGGCCCTCCCAGTCTACTTTGTCGTAGGCTTTTTCCAAATCCATGAATGCTGCATAGAGTTTTCTGTTTTTGGCCAGATACTTCTCTACCAACAATCGCATTGAGGCTATCTGGTCAACGCAGCCCCTGCCCTTTCTGAAACCTCCCTGTTCCTCGCCTATTTTGTCATCCGTTATCTTCTGTAGCCTCTGTGTTACTACTCTTGCGTGTACCTTTCCAGGTATGCTAAGCAAGCTAATTCCCCTATAATTCTTACACTCTTCTTTACTACCCTTCCCTTTGTACAAGGGTACTATCACTGCTTTCCTCCAGTCCTCTGGTACACTTTCCTTTTCCCATGCTAATTTACATAACCTATGCATTATGTCAACAGCTTCTTCTCCTCCATATCTCAGCATTTCACCTGGGATGTTATCTACTCCAGCAGCTTTGCCCATTTTAAGTCTATTGATTGCTTCTTTTACTTCTTCTCTGCTTATCTGGCTTTCAACTACCCTGTTTATTCTACCTCTCTCCATTCCTATGGATGAGATCTTTGCCTTCCCCCTACTCTTTACAGCTAAGCTACTAAAATGATCTTTCCATACTTTCACCACACCATCACCCTCTACATAACCTCCACATAGTTCTGTAGTTGCTGTGCATGTTATTTTATTGCTTTTCTGACTGATAAACATTGTTGTTTACATTTGTTATCCTAGCTTGTAGCAGACGACGCACGCGCACCTCTAATCGACCTAGCTTTGTATTTTCTTATTAACTCTAGTAGTTATCGTATTCAGTATCCTACTGTAGCTATATATATCTGTAATTTTAGTTGTTGCTTGCATGATCTTGTACTGTAGTAACCTTTGACTGATAACTTTGTTTATCTAAATATAATCCTGCTTGACTAGCCTACAGTGACACCAGCGCCATCTGTTGATACAGTATATTAACCCCTTGTGTGCAGTTACACTTTATTTTTATATAATCTCTATTTGGTGAATTGTATATTTAGTTACATATTCTATTATATATATATATATATTTGTTTTGCTTTTTTAGGTAGGTTATCACCCCTGGTAGCCTACTTCTGCATATTTCATACTTTTTTGTTTTTGGTTATTTTTGTTTTAGGTTAGTCTAGGCTATCATCCCTGGTGGCCTATTTCTGCGTACGGTACTTCAAATTTTTAAATTTTCAGTTAGGCTATCACCGCTGGTGGCCTATTTCTGCAGACCGGTATTTCATAATTTTTGTTTTCGGTTAAACTAGGCTATCATCCCTGGTGGCCTATTTCTGCGTACTTCAATTTTTAAATTTTCAGTTAGGCTATCACCGCTGGTGGCCTATTTCTGCGTACCAGTATTTCATAATTTTTGTTTTCGGTTATTTTTGTTTTCGGTTAGTCTAGGCTATCACCGCTGGTGGCCTATTTCTGCGTACCGGTATTTCATAATTTTTGTTTTCGGTTATTTTTGTTTTTCGGTTAGTCTAGGCTATCATCCCTGGTGGCCTATTTCTGCGTACTTCAATTTTTAAATTTTCAGTTAAGCTATCACCGCTGGTGGCCTATTTCTGCGTACCGGTAGTTCATAATTTTTGTTTTCGGTTAGGATAGGCTATAACCCCTGGTGGCCTATTTCTGTTTAAATAAACATAAATTGTTTTCGGTTCGGCTATCACTGCGTATTCAAATTTAATTTTGTTTTGTCTTAATTTTTGGTTAGGCTATCACCGCTGATAACCTATTTGTGTGTATTTCAACATTTTTGTTTTCGGTTAGGCCTATTTAAGTAAGTGAAGCGACCTGAAGGGAGTGAAGTGTTTTTAAAGTGAGTTTAGTGTTTTTAAAGTGAATTAAGTGTTTTTAAGTGAGTGAAGTGAACTGAAGAAAGTGATCGTCACCATGCCTCGTGCCTGTACGAACTGCGCCGGTAGGTTTGGTGCTTCCATGTTTGCTCCTGCCGATCCACAAGTCTGCCGACTCTGCCAGCAACGAGAGGATTTGACAGCAAAATTGGATGAAGCCCTCAACAAGATCAACGCCCTCACCAGGAAGCTGGAATCACTCCAAGAGTTTGTAACACTCAACGTTGGAGTATCACTAACTCAAATTGTTTCAACTCCAGCATCCACCAACGTCATCTGCCAACAATCCAACACCTGCAGTAGACACTGCAGCAGATGCTTCTGACGAACCTGAGCCGACATCAAACCAGGACAGCCGCCCTGTTCACCTTAGTCTCTCCCCCACTCCTCGTGCAAGAAGCCTGCTAGCACGAACAGTACCAACCCCTCGCCCCCGTTCTAACCACTCCTCTCCCCGACCTGTACTTAGAGTCCCGCCACCACAGGTTTCCGGATTTACACCAGTGAGGAACGGTGCACGGCCAACGCAGAAAAGGTCTCATCTACCAGTCACAATGTCCAACAGATTTGAGATATTGGTAGAGATGGAAGACGAACCAGAAGAGACCAGGCTCGTTGGGGATTCCATCCTACGAGGACAGGTCGAAGAGTTCTGCGACAGAGTCCCAATTCAACGAAAAAGATTTTGCATCCCAGGAGCTGGACTGGACGACATTGTGGAAGCCTTCGAAGATACCACAAAGGATGCAAATGAAAATACCCTTTTTGTCATCCATGCTGGTTCAAATGACGTCATGCGCACCAGATCCGAAGAGTTGATGGATAAATATCGCAAGATGATCCAGCACTACAAAAACAAGTCAAGGAATATCATCATCTCAGGCATTCTCCCCAAGATCGACGCACCTGACAAATTCTACGACAAGGCCTTCAGCACAAATAGCCGACTAAAACATTTGTGTCTGAGGGAAGAAGTTGAATTCATCAACCTCTGGGACAACTTCTACAACCAGCCTACTCTGTTCCGCAAGGATGGCACTCATCTAAACCCTGTGGGTTCAGCACGCATGGGTCGTCTCCTACACGAAGCAGTCCGCAGCCATGGATCAAAAAACGCCATCCGAGAAGAAGCAGCAGTGACATAAATCATCCAACGCCAAGAAAAAAACAGAGGCAACCGAGGACCACCAGCGATAAGGACCGGAGACAGCGAGGACCGAGGACAGCCATGAACATAAATGTAGATCCGACAAGAACCAAAAATATTATTGAAGCGCGTTCCGTGAGTTCTAAAATAACAAATTTAAAGGTTTTCTATGCAAACGCTCGTAGCATACGCAATAAATTTTCAGATTTAGAGGAGCTAGTGTTTACAGAAAATTATGTGATTGGCATAACAGAATCTTGGCTCAATACAGAAGATAGAGACTTTTTAGCAGAGTATTCACTTCCCGGTTATGTAATGTTTGAGAAAAGCCGAATAAATCGAAATGGAGGTGGCGTTTTACTTTATATCAAAGAAAGTCTTAACCCTACCCTCTTGTCAAAACCTCAAATTGTGAACGTCGACGCATCTTTTGTGCTAATAAAGAATAATAAAGGTACCAAAATAATACTTGCATTAATATACAGACCTCCAGCTCAATCAGTGCAAACTGACCGAGAAATTTACGAACAAATTGCAGATATAAGTAACTCGCAAGATACCGTAATTTTTGGTGACTTTAATTTACCTGTGACCAAGTGGGGCGATACTCTTACTTCACACTCCGGACATGACTTGTATACGAACTTGCAAGAGAGTTCGCTTTATCAATTTGTTGGAACGCCGACCCGTGGTAATAACGTTCTTGACATTGTACTTGCAACAAAAGAAGAATTAATAGAGAATTTGAATGTTGGTGATGAATTCAGTAACAGCGACCATCATACGATAACTTTCACTTTAAAGTTTACTAGTAACGAACCAAATAGTAGCATCGAAAAAGTCCCTAATTTCAAGAAAGCAAACTTCCATAAACTTAGAGCTATGTTTAAAGAAACTGACTGGAGCTTTTTAATTCACAATAACGACATAAATACATCTTGGAAGTTATTCGAAGCCACTTACCTAAAAGCAGTGCAAGACTGCATACCATCGAAAACTCGGCGTCCAGGCCATAATAATAAGCCCAAATGGTGGAATAAAGATATTTCAAACTGCCTGCTTGCTAAAAAATTTGCTAATGATAGATTAAAATCCTCACAAAATGACGAAGAACGGCTGAAATTTGTAGAGCTACGACGCAAAGCCAAAAAGTTAATTAAGCAAAGTAAAAAGACCTTAGAGTTACATATTGCGAATCAAAGTAAAACAAACCCGAAAGAATTCTATAGTTATATCAGAAAGAAAAAAGTAGTTACTTCAACTGTTGGACCGTTAGTCGATGAAAATGGAGAATACACCAAAGATGAAGAACAAATGAGTAATGCCCTCAATACCTTCTTTGCATCAGTTTTTACAACAGAAGACCTCAGTGATATCCCTACACCATCGCCGATTCAGATTGATAATTCAGATGTTTTAAGCAATATCACCGTTACAGAGAGAGAAGTATTGAATTGTTTAGATAAACTCAAGGTAAATAAAACGCCTGGACCTGATACAATCTCGCCTAGAGTTCTAAAGGAAGCTAAGGATGAGCTCTCTAAACCACTGACATTACTATTCAATAAATCCTTGCAGTCTGGAACTATGCCCGATCAGTGGAAGCTAGCCAACGTAACACCGATATTCAAAAAAGGCAGCAAATCCCTATCCAGTAACTATCGTCCAATCAGCTTAACCTCAGTTGTATGTAAAATGCTAGAAACTGTCATACGAGACAGACTCGTAAATCACTTAGAGGAAAATAACATACTTAAAGATACTCAACACGGCTTTCGTAAAAAACGTTCCTGTTTAACAAACCTCTTAGACTTCTTCCACGATATCCTCAACCTCTACGATGAGAGTAAAGCTGTAGATATTATATACCTTGATTTTCAAAAGGCCTTTGACAAAGTTCCCCACAAACGTTTACTGCTAAAACTAAAAGCGCATGGAATACAAGACGGTGTGTTGAAATGGATAGAAAATTGGCTCAGCGACAGAAAGCAAAGAGTAGTCATAAACGGTAAGGCATCAAAATGGACCAATGTAAGTAGCGGGGTACCCCAGGGATCGGTACTAGGACCAATTCTCTTTCTAATTTACATCAACGACATAGATGAGGGTCTCACCTGTACAATCTCAAAATTTGCTGACGATACAAAAATTGCAAATAGCGTACTCTCGAAAGAACAAGTTGACGATATGCAACACAATCTAGATAAACTGTCATGTTGGGCCCAAATTTGGCAAATGAGTTTCAATGCGGATAAATGTAAAGTACTACATATCGGATACCTAAATGAGAAAGCAAACTATTCGATGAATGGCACTCAGCTTAAGAATGTAAACAGAGAAACCGATCTGGGAGTAACAATATCGAGTAACCTAAAACCGAGTCAACAATGTTCAGAAGTTGTTAAGAAGGCAAACAAAATAATTGGCTTTATAGGCAGGTCATTTGAGCATAAATCCAAAGAAGTTATCCTAACCCTTTACAATTCCTTAGTCCGCCCTCTTCTGGAATACTGCGTTCAATCCTGGTGCCCTTATTACCAAAAAGATATAAACAAGCTAGAACGAGTTCAACGTAGAGTTACCAAAATGATACCTAGCCTAAAGAACAAACCATACGAAGAGCGTCTTAGAGAATTAAATCTATTTCCTTTAACCCAGCGCAGATTAAGAGGCGACTTAATTCAAGTGTTCAAAATCATCAAAGGCATCGACAATATGAACTGTAGTAAGTACTTCACTATCGACCAATCTAATTACACGCGGGGAAACGGTTGCAAAATTATTGGTAAATCTTTTAACTCGCACGAATCTAAGAATTTCTTCTTCAATCGAGTTGTCAACTTGTGGAATGGGCTTCCCCGAAACGTTATAGACTGCATCACCGTTGATTCATTTAAACTCCGCCTAGACAAATATCTCGCATCAAACCCGCGACTGACTGCGTTTGTAAATGAATAACTTTATTTTATCCCCCCCTCAGTTACTAACCCATCTGTCCCCTACTAACTTCCTAATCCTGCCACGGACATTAGTTCCAGGGCAGTAATTCCCTTTCCAATGTTCCCTTACCCACTCTAAACCACTGTTTGGACACTTGATCCTCAGTGTTTTGGAGGACAAGCAACCTAGAAGGGTCACTGGATCTGTTGTTGCTTGATTTCCTTTGTACTCCTTTGTACCACTTCCCCATTCATGTCCCTCATCCTACCACCTGAGACACTCTCAGTCTTCTTCCCTCTGGCTTCTTTCACAGCTCTGTAGTATGCTTTCCTGTCATTCAGAAACTGTTCACTAATCTTTCTCCCATATGCCTCATCTGTCTTCCTTTTAGCGTCTTGTATCGCCCTCTTCACTCTTTGTTTCAAATTTGTATATTCTTCTTTCCTCGCATCTCTAGTTTCTCTAGGTATATTCTTTTGCAGCATACTCTTTCTGAACTCTTTCTTCTTTTTCACTATTTCTTCTATCTCTTTACTAAACCATGCGTTACCTTTCTTCTTCCACATTTTAAAGGTTTTCTTCCCACATACTTTCTCAGCTGCTTTAATCATGGAGTCTCTTGTACCTTTCCATACTTCGTCTACAGTATTTCCCAGATCTATCATAACATCCATGTCCTTTATAGTCTCTTTCAGGATGTCCTTGTATTTTGTTGCATTACATTCTTCATTTACATTTTTATGATTCTTGGGTGTATCCCATCCGGTCCCGGGGACTTACTTCTGTTAATTTTTTCTATAGCCGTTCTTATTCTAGCATGGGAAAACTCTATTAGTTCTAGTGCCGGTGCCTGTTTGATGGGAATAGTAGGCACTGCATCATCCGACTCCACTGTTAGTACCCCCCCAAAGTATTTCCCCAGCATCTCTACTCCCTTCATCCAACCCCCCTACCAGCTCTGGGATCCCTACTCTTCTTGTTAACTTTTCCTGAATGTACTTCCAGAATATTTTTGGTTTATCCTTCACATTTCTAGCAATCTCTCTCTCCGTCTCCTTCACCCACCTTATTTTATTGTTTATTTGTCTGCGTTCCAGATCCACTTCTTTAGCTTCTATACTAGACCCCCTGTTCTTTTTTAACAATTTTAGTCTTTCCCACAATTGTTGCTTTCTTCTAATCAATGTCCAAAGCTTTCTTTTCATTGGCAATTCTGGGTTAGTTCTTTTCCTCAATTTTGTTTTATCCTTATATTCCCTTACTGGTACACTTTTGGATACAGCATTCTCCAGTTTGACTAATTTTCCTCCACATTTCTTCAGCGTCTTCACCGTTCAGGTATTACCCCCAGTTAATGTCCAAACACCGTCTCAGCAGCTCATAATCTGCTCTATCATACATGTATATTTTTCTATTGCTTCTATTATCCCTCTCTGTTTTAATTTTGCAACTAAAGCTTATACAGGCATGGTCACTACGACCTATAGGGCTATCCACATTGACATGTTCCACTATATCCTCCTCATTGCTAAAAATCAAATCAAGTACACTCCCCTGCGTCCCATCTCTATTATCTATATCTTGTCATCTCTGTAATATGTTGCGTTAAAAAACAATCTCTCACTTTCTCTATAAACTTGTTTTCCAGGCTACACTGTCCCGCTGGAGTAGTACAATTTGCCCAGTTGATCCTTGGCAAATTGAAATCTCCAATCAAAATCTTATATTTGTTCTCTCTATTATCTATTTCCTCCATTGCTTTCAGTAGGTTATCATCCTCTTCCCTACTAATATTTGGGCTTCTATATATAGCCTAGAGGCAATTAGAATTGATCCTCTTGCACATTTTACTTCAATACACAAATACTCACAATACTGCTCAGCTGCTGTCTCATATCCACCTCATTAACCTTGAGCTCTTTTCTTACATAAATAAACAAATAAATAGCTCAGTAATGTATGCATTAGAACTTAATTTTTTAATGGGTAAACGTTTTTTCTAAACTGTGTGGGCCGACTTGGTTGCGGGTGGGCCGAGTTGGTGGCCCGAGATGGGGATGGGCCGAGTTGACCCTACCCCGCCTACTGTATACTATACTGCGGCCCAAATTTTAATTGAACCGTCCATTACCGCCAATATGGGAATTTACAGAAGTTAGATCATATGCGCGAAGTAGAAGTGACCGCAGAAAACGAGGGGACATGATAGAAACATACAAACTTCTACACGGCTTTGAGGACATACCATACACCAGGTTTTTCAAGAAAAATAACAACCACCTAGCCTACGGGGCCACTCGCTGAAACTCTCCAAACCAGACCACTGGAGAACGACACTGAAGGGGAATTGGTTCTCTATCAGAGTCATCGACGAGTGGAACGCACTCCCAGAGAGTGTGGTTACAGCGCCAACGATTGCCACTTTTAAAGCCAGATACGACAAACATAATAACATAACCTAGTTAATATTGGCTGACCAGTCTTTGGAGGTGGGGTTCACACAAGAAGCCTGCTTCTTAATTCCCCACTATCATTCAATAGGTAAGCATTCAATAGGTAGCCTATTAGGCCTAGCCTATAACCTCGTGCACAATGTAAATAAATTATAGACGTTAGCCTACTCCCTCTCCCCGGCTCCCGCGAACGCAACATTTCCACCGAGTAATCTTTAGGTAGGCCTTAGGCCAAGCTTTGTCTAGGATGCATGGAAACCGAAAACAATTCTGTATTTAGGCCTAATCCTTGGTGGTACCTGTCAAATGTCAGTAGTCACCGTTGAAATGTGAGCCCCTATAGCAAAATCGCACCAAAATTTGAGGCGAGGCGAGGGTAGGGTAGGCGAGGGTAGGGTAGGCTAGGCTACGTCTTAGACAGTCTCAGGGTGTAAAACGAGGCCGATTGTCGTAATGCTACTCAACATCGCTTTACAATTAATGCTACCCATAACAGAAAATATTCGTTCGTTGAATTGACGGTTGATTAATAGATAGGCCTAGGTTAGCCTAATCAATTTCTCAGATAATAGAGTATCTGAAAAGACTGATTAGTATTAACACAAAATAGGCCTAGGCTACACAAAATATATTTAGCCTAGGCCTGACTGACAGTTACAAAGTACGGTATTATTGCCATTTTGGTTCCACAGCCTGCAAGATGGCGCCATCATGGCAGCCAATTGTCTAAATGGCCACCATCCCACCTAGACCCATTATTCGATAAAATTGAAATCTGCATAGGCCTATTTAGCCTAGGCGCTCGGGATTTTTTTGATTTTAATACCACAAATTGTCAGTGTTTTTTATAAAAAAATTGTTCATTTGCATCAATATACTGTATAGTGTTTGTCATTAATTAGAAATCTCGGGAAAACCTATTTTCCCCATTAGGCCTATCGATCGATGTTGAGACACGCCCCCCGATAGTGATTTGAAGACATTAGCCTAACCTAACAACCTTACCTAACCTTGTGGTGATGGGCTGGTCTATCAGAGTGAGAACTGAGCAATCTCTGCCATAGCCATAGCTTACTCTGACTGTTCCTTTCACTTATATATTTTCTAGATCTCAAGTGACGGCGTCTCTTCCGTGGATTGACCTCCCAATCTACCAAGATTGGAAGCCAAAGCGTCACATTTTTCCCTTGCCCCTCAACTTTCTCTTCATAATTGCTGAGGGGCACAGGGCCCTGGGTGGGGCTTTGGTTTTCCGGGCGTTTCCGCACCCTCCTCAGCTCCCCGCCATGGAGTGGCTTCGGTCACCCAGGCTTTATTGTGGTCGGCTGGTAGGGTACTGTGGGGGTGCTCGGTTATGGCCTTGGCCTTGCTCGGGGCCTTGGGGCTGTTCGGCCAGGCAGCATGGGGAAGAACAACAACAACAACAACAACCTTACCTAACCTAACGTGGATTGACCTCCCAATCTACCAAGATTGGAAGCCAAAGTGTCACATTTTTCCTTTGCCCCTGAACTTTCTCTTCATAATTGCGGAGGGGCACAAGGCCCTGGGTGGGGCTTTGTTTCCCGGGCATTTCCGCACCCTCCTCAGCTCCCCGCCATGGAGTGGCTTCGGTCACCCAGGCTTTATTGTGGTCGGCAGGGAGGGTTCTTTGGGGGCGCTAGGTTATGGCCTTGGCCTTGCCTGGGGCCTTGGGGCTGTTCGGCCAGGCAGCTTGGGGAACAACAACCTAACCTAACCTAGTATTATGGGTGGGGGCTGCCGCCCCCACACCCCCGCTGGTTGAGTACTAATCCCTTAGTAAATGAAAAAAAAAAAAAATGGCTGTCCTTTAGGCCTACGAAGGTGAAAGAAAAGTCGATGAAGCCTACGGTATTTACTCTGCAATGTTCAGCTTGATAAATCTACAGTTATACTACCCCTATTTTGTCGCTATTCTGTTGGTACTAATGGGTTAATATTATTATTAGTAGACTTAGTATGGTTTGATGATGCGCGGAAATGTATATTCGACTTGAAATAGATACATTGAAGTATTACAAACCTTCGCGAACCCATAAACAGGTAACGTGAGCTGGGTTTAGACCGTCGGCGAGACAGGATAGTTTTCGGTTAGGTTAGGTTAAGTTAGGTTAGGCTAATGTTAAAAATACTAAAATGTGACGGTCCTCTGTATTAAACAACACTGAATATCAAATAAAATATAAAAAACAACAAATTACCTGAAAAACCTCTTATCTGGTTGGTGATAAATTTGTATCAAAAGTTTTTTTTTCAGTTTCCGCGTCTGCTGAACCATCCAAAAACACGCTAAAAGGTGTGTTTTAAAGGGGGGCGGTGGTGGGGGGTAGTGGGGGAGGGGTAGTATAAGTGTAGATTTACCTTCAGCTTTGATTGTACATTGATAACTGGAAAGTACCGTATTGACAACCTTGTTACGAAAATTACATTTTAGTAGCATACTTTTACATTAGGTTTTTCCGGGGGTTTAACACATTTTCATATGATCTTTAGAGCTGTCGATACCTGGAAGTACCGTATTGACAACCTTGTTACGAAAAATAAATGTTAGTACCATACTTTTTTATTAGGTTTTGCCGAGGGTTAAAAAAATAACATTAAACCGGCGCTCGCCATTCGTCCGCGCATTAATGCTACTGGATTCAGGAAAATAGTGCTACTCAACTCAAGAGTTATTTGCTTTGACACCCCAGGGTGTCAAACAACGCTGTTTTTTTGAGTGATAACGCAAATGAACTATTTGTATAACGATAACAGAAACTCACCCAACCCTTTTTGGTAAGATTTTACGGTTTGACAGTTACAAGCCCCATCGATGTTTGTGTAGCCTATAGGTATGTTATATAATAGTCTTCAGTCCTATATATGTCCTTCCCGTCGCAAATGTATTATAAGGGAGATATAGGGTAAAACACAGAGTCTTGTCAGCATAATGACAAGTCCTGTTTTACGGGATTTCTGCTTTATAGATTTTTTTTTTCCCTCCTACCTTACTCGGGGGACCTTACAGTTGCGCGATCCAGTGCTGCTTTGGTAATTGCGTACATTTTAGGTTAGTTTCTATCCACGTATTACTATTAGGTTAGGTTTCTTAGGTAGCCTATAGGTATGTTATATAATAGTCTTCAGTCCTATATATGTCCTTCCCTTCGCAAATGTATTATAAGGGATATATAGGGTAAAACACAGTCTTGTCTGCATAATGACAAGTCCTGTTTTACGGGATGCTTTAGGTTAGGTTAGGTTAGGTTTCTTAGTTAGGTTCATGACAAGGTAACCAGCTGGTAGGTATTGGATAAACTAGGGACACATACTAGCTGGTAGGTAAGGGTTATTCTTGTATCCAACGTTCTACGTTAGGTTACTGTGTTTTTTTACTTCAAAAAATCGCTAAACCCGAGCCAAGTTTTGGCAAATGTTGGCTCGGGTTTTCAAATTTTGGGGTTTAATGGGTTTCAAAAAACATGAAAACTCGAGCCAACTCTCAAAATTCAATTACTGGGTTTTTTTTACTTTGAAAAATGCCAAAAGCCGAGCCAACTTTGTTTCCCAATTTTGGAGTTTTTGTACTCTGAAAAATACCCAAATCCGAGCCAACTTTTGCCAAACTTGGCTCGGATTTTCACATTTTAACGTTTTCTTACTTTTCTATATTTTTCAGAGTTCTTCCCATATTACCCCTATTTTTCCCTTTTTACCCCGCAATTTCCCTGATCTTCATAGCCCTCCCCACTAGTGGGGGCCGTGTTTTTAGATTGGTGGATAATGGGTAAATACTCATTTGCGACAGTCCTTGGTATAAAACAACACTGTATATCAAAGAAAAAATGCAAAAAACAAAGGATTTTTTTTTATTTTAATACCACAAATTTTCAGTGTTTTTTATAAACAAAATTGGTCATTTGCATCAATATATAGTGTTTGTAATTAATTAGAAATCTCGAGAAAACCTATTTTCCCCATTAGGCCTATCGATCGATGTTGAGACACGCTCGCTCCCCGATCTAGTAATTTGAAAAGACATTAGCCTAACCTAACAACTTTACCTAACCTAACCTAGTATTATGGGTGGGGGCTACCGCCCCCACACCCCCGCTGGTTGAGTACTAATCCCTTAACCCGGGAGCTGCGGGGAGACTCTTAAGAGTTCCCCCGGCGCACTGCGGGGAGACTCTTAAGAGTCAGAGAAAACAAAAATCAACTTTTGACATCGAAAAAAAAAAAAAAAAAAAAAAAAATTTTTTTTTTGGCCCCTGGGCCATGCAAAATCTCAGTCCTCTACCTCCCCTCCTTCCCCACTTTCCTCCTCTCCTTCAGTTATCACCTATTTTCCCTGTTATTCCCTTATTCTGAGGTATATTTTCGTGCTAACATTAGAAATCCGATTGGAGGGTGTGGTCATCACTGATAGCAAGCGAGTGCAAGAGAGAGAGAGAGTATCGATCGACTGTGTCTCAGTGGCCTTGGGGGAAATTGGCGGGAAAGCAGATTGCCTCACCCATACATTATACAACTCGCGGGCTATATCTCCGATTTTGACCATCCAAACGCTGTTTTCACTCGTTTTATTGTTGTTTCAGGTTAATACCTTTATAATCAACCCATAATAGGCGCATATGGATAAGTATTAATGCTATTAATGGCACAATGAATATTTTAGTGACGGAAACACCTCAAATACGTCAGCACAGGGGGACGTTTCCAATTACCCCCATGCGCACTTCAGAGGTTAATAAAAAAAATAAAAAAAATTGGCTGTCGATTAGGCTATACGAAGGTGAAAGAAAAGTTGATGAAGTCAACGGTGTTTAGGCTAATCTGCAAAGTTCAGCTTGATTGTACATTGATAACGGGGAAAGTACCGTATTGACAACCTTGTTACGAAAATTAAATTTTAGTACCATACATTTACATTAGGTTTTTCCGGGGGTTTAACACATTTTCATATGATCTTTAGTGCTATCGATGACTGAAAGTACCGTATTGACAACCTTGTTACGAAAAAGAAATTTTAGTACCATACTTTTTTATTAGATTTTGCCGAGGGTTAAAACACATGTTCTTATGATCTTTAGAGCATATAGATTCAATATTTATCTTCAAATATATCAACAAAATTCGTGGTAGCCTATTAAAATAATATTGAACCAAAACAAACAAACGCATGCTAAAACTCGTGACTGTCACACCGTATCAATTTACCCCCTTTTTTTTTAAGAAACAAAAAAAGGTAAATTGACATAATTTTGGTCTCTAGGCTAGGCCTATATTTTCCATCTTGATTGCTTTTAGATTGCAGGAAATACTGCTTTAGACACCTAAATTCTCCGAAAAATCACAGGGGGGGGCATGCCCCGGGACCCCCCTACAGCTCGCGCCTTCGCCGCTCCGTCGCGCTATAATGATAACAAAATAATAAACCATAATGAGGTAAACCTGACTTTTTGGACCGACAGCGATTTCATTAAGTTTTATTTTGTTTTTTGTATTTTTTCCTTCAGATATAGTGTTGTTTTATACTGAAGAGGAGCGGAAATGAGTATTTACCCATTATCCAACAATCTAAAAACACACCCCTATTAGACTATTTTTTTTTTTTTTTTTAATGTTCTAGGCTATTAGCCTAACCTAACAACCTTACCTTACCTAACCTAACCTAACCTAGTATAACCCCCGCTGGTTGGGTTACTTTTTTTTTGTTTTTTTTTTGTTGTTTTCTGTGCCATTAGCCTAACTTAACAACCTAAACTAACCTAACCTAACCTAGTATATGGGTGGGGGCTGCCGCCCCCACCCCCGCTGGTTGGGTACTGGCTGAAAAACTTATTGTTTTACAGTAGCCTAGGCCTATACATGTATTTTAGCGTTTTTTTGTTTCTCCCTTGTAATACATTTCCGCTCTTAATGCCATATATAGCAATGATGTATATGCTCTACCGGACCTATTCCTATTCCTCATCATGATAGGAGACATCGACAGGGACCTGGAACACTCAACAGCCACATCGTTTGCAGACGACACCAGACTCATGAAGAAAATCACCTCACAACATGATGCTCAGCTACTACAACAAGACTTGGACAAAATCCTGAAGTGGGCAGAAGAAAACAACATGGCCCTAAACGGAGACAAGTTCGAGCTTCTAAGGTACGGGAACAAGAGAGCACTACAAAACGACACCAACTACAAAAGTGGACAGCAAGAAATTACCGCCAAGGACACAGTGAAGGACTTGGGAGTAAATATGAGCAGTGACGCCACTTTTTCCCAGCATATTACCAAAGCCACAACAACAGCAAAACAAATAGCAGGCTGGATCCTGAGAACCTTCCACACAAGAAATGAGAGGTGTATACTAACACTGTGGAAGTCACTGGTCCTACCACGACTGGAGTACTGCTCTCAGCTCTGGTCTCCCCAAAAAGTAGGAGAAATAACAGAAATTGAAGCCACCCAGAGGACATTCACCAGTAAAATCCATGGGTTTCAACACTTTAACTACTGGGAGAGACTTAAGGAGCTGCAGCTGTACTCACTTCAAAGACGTAGGGAGAGATACATCATCATCTACGTCTGGAAGATTTTGGAAAAAAAGGTACCAAATCCAAACATCCAAGAGACTCAGCACCAAAGGCGAGGGAGGCTGTGCTATATGAGGACTACGCCGGGATCAACACAAAAAATCAAATCCCTGATCCATCACAGCAGCACAGCTTTACATACAATGGAACCAGTCACCAGACTGTTCAACTGTATACCAGCCCCTCTCAGGAACATGACCGGGGTGTCTCCAGACACCTTCAAGAAACACTTGGACATGTGGCTGGCCAAAATACCGGACCGGCCACCAACACCAGGATACCCCAGCACCAACTCCAACCGACTTCTGGAATGGAGAGTGGAAGAAAGGGAGCTGCCTGGTCGCAGTGGAGCCCCAGCTCAACTGTGTCACTAACGGACGGAATACAACTAAGTGTAACTAAGTGTAAGTGTAACTATTAGGCCTAAACAGATCGATGGGCTAACTGTCGGTCCAAAACATCAGTATAACCCCATAATGATAACACAATTCATATTAGTATAACTCCATTTATTGGTCACCAATTATTTTGACATATTTGAAGACAGATATGGAATCTATATGCTCTAAGCATCATATTAAAATTAGTTTCAACCCTCGGCAAAACCTATTAAAAAAAACGGTAACAACATGTCTACCTACCGTAAAACGGTTGTCAATACTCTCTTATAGACGGCGCGGCTTTCAGCGACGCAATTTTTTCGTGAACTGGAGAGCTCTACCCTTCAACTTTTGTAATCCTATCACGCCATCTGCCAATCCTCATTGGAAATACTGAGTTTCATTTCCTAACTCCTGCGCAATACGTCACGAGACACTTCTGGATTCTTATTGGGGTTTTTATCTGACCACGTCATTAAACTCATAGATTCCGTCACGCATACAACCAGCAACCTAATAGGTGAGTTTATTGACCTTGATTACGTCATTGCACTGAACCAATCACAGATACACACCTTCATTTAAGTCTCTCCTCACTTTAGTCATGGACTCCGCTTGTAATGGTTGTTCACCCCTCCCACATTCAGTGATTATTGACACTACAAGGAACAATAGTGCAGCCCTTAAGGTTTTTACTGACCATGGTTGTTTGCCTACCTCTGTTTCCTGCAAACTCTGCTCAAACGAATGTTACTATTATGAACCGGCAGACCAGTGGCGATGCGGTCATTATTGGTTTTTAAATAAAACCACTACTCGTGGTAACTCCTCGTCGAAAACGTGGACGCATCTCTTCCCCACCTACTCCCTCCACATCTCAATAAGGTATGCAATTACGCTTTCATATTTTTGCGGGTTTAAAAACGGCGAAAACAAAATTATTTAAGCAAAACTTGGCTCGTGTTTTAAGGTATTTCCGTAATTGTTTAATCGAAGTCCTCTTTTTTTTCTAGTTATTAAAAACGTATTCTATGGTGTATTATATGATATATAGAAGCAATAGAACTGTTCAAATGACCTGGGAAGTGTATATTAAACCAAATACAAAACTTTGAATAATGAGGTAAGAGATATGTGTTTTTATCACTTTTCATCCCAAGACCAACGGGGGTCTGGGGACAGCAGCCCCCAGGATGCCCAGGTTAGGTTAGGTTAGGTTAGGTTAGGTTAGGTTAGGTTAGGTTAATGACCAGTTATGTAAATACAGTAGTGAACATTTGGTTTAGTCTGTGCTCAAAAATCCATTTTCTTTAGCAGGCCATACACTAAACAATTACCCCCTTTTCACAGACAAATACACAAACAATCTGTCAAAGATGCAAATAGCGGGGGTGTGGGGGCGGCAGCCCCCACCCATAATACTAGGATAGGTTAGGTAAGGTTGTTAGGTTAGGCTAATGTCCTTTCAAAGGGGTATAGGCTTGTAAACACTATGATAGCTTAACATGAGCCAAAAATCGAAATTAGGTTAGTGTAATTTGTTTACTCTTAAAACTCGCAAAATCAGAGCCAACTTTTCCCAAAACTTGGCTCGGGTTTTCCAAAATTCGGGTTTTATGGCTTTGCAATTTCGGGAAACCTGAGCCAAATTTCTAAGTGAGGTTACTGTCATTTGTTTGTCTACAAACTCGCAAAATCCGAGCCAGCTTTGGCCAAAACCTGGCTCGGGTTTTCCAAAATTCGGGTTTTATGGCTTTGCAATTTTGGGAAACCTGAGCCAAAAGTTCTAAATGAGGTTAGGCCTACTGTCATTTGTTTGTTTACAAACTCGCAAAATCCGAGCCAGCTTTGGCCAAAAGCTGGCTCGGGTTTTCCAAAATTCGGGTTTTATGGGTTTGCAATATTGGGAAACCTGAGCCAAATTTCTAAATGAGGTTAGGCCTAGCCTACTGTCATTTTGTTGTCTGCAAACTCGCAAAATCCGAGCCAGCTTTGGCCAAAACTTGGCTCGGGTTTTCAAAAATTGGGTTTTAGGCCTTTGAAATACCTTCAAACCCGAGCCAAGTTTTTCTTGAATACGTTTGTATCGCCGTTTTACGCATTTAGGCCTAACCCCTCATTTTCCCTGTACTTCATAGCCCTCCCCACTATCGGGCGGCATGTCTTAAGATCGTTGTATAATGGGGAAAACGGTTTCGCCGAGGGTTCTAATTATTTCTAAACACTAGGCTAGGCCTATATAGGCCTATTGATGAAAACTAACAGGGAAAAATAAAAAAATCCATGGGAAAATTGGTGACCAATAAATGGAGTTTTTCCTTCATATTTTGTGGATTAACACCCTGTGAATCAGACACCCTGCTTAGGTTAGCCTAGGCCTAGGCTTAGAGGCTAGGCTAACAAATTGGTCAAATTAGGCCTAGGCCTAGCCTAGACTAAATTATATCTTCACAGAACTCTCCCGATTGCCGATTGGTGCACTACTAGGCTATAGTAAAACTGCAACCACTTTATAATTATCTTAAGGGCTCTGAAAACAGTAAAACAAGAAAACATTAAATTATGTCACCTGTTTATCATCATCTCAGAATTAAACATGACCTCATTCTTCTTAGGAGCTTGTATGGTTCCCTGGATGTTGATCTTCACCCCGTGTTCCTCTATTGCCTCAGTCATGGTCACACAGGCGGGAATTCAGTAGCCAAACTTCAAAAATTTCTACTGCGACTTTTGTTGTGATGGAGGCTGAGACAGAGGGCGCCAGATTTGCCTTCTTCTTCTTCTTTAGAACCCTTCTTCTTCTTCTTGTGGAGTTGCTGTCCCTTGTTCTGAGCCAGCTCACCTATGCACCGGTGATCTCTTCTCCAGAAACAGCTAGAGCTTGATTAAGACTTAGTTTAGAAAATAAGTAGTCGTAGAAAGGATAGTTAAAGACAAGTATTGAAGTATACAGCTTTAGCAGAACTCTCCTCTCCCTATTTTACCCCCTCCTCCACCCCCCAATATCTTGTTCTCTCCTTAACTTAATTTAACTTTTCCCCTCTCCCCCTCTCTACTATTTAATCTCATTTATCTTCCTCCCCCGCTCTGATCACCTTCTCCCCCCTCACCCTAGTATATTCTATTCCGTTTAATCTTCTGCCACACCTGCTCCAGGAATATTTTCACTACCTTCAATCTTTTCCCCATCTACCCCCTCTTCTGTCCCGAGACCTAACACAAATTTTACACCCTCATCCTCCTCTTCTTTCTGTTCTTCCCATTCGCTCTCCCCTACCTCCCGTTTCAACTCATTTTCCAACCCATATCTCTCCTCTGCATACCCCTGGCACTTGTCACTATATGTTCTATTGTCTCCTCCACTCCCACCTCACACTGCAGACACTCTTTCACCCCCCCCCCCTCCCATTCCACCTCCATGTTCTCCTATTTGTCTCTAATGCTCCTACCCTAGCCTTAAACAGTAGTTCAGCTCCCCAACTTCCGTCATAAAACTCTTTTCTCGGTCTCCCCTTGCTTCTATATCTTATCAGTATACTTTTCTCCTCCATATTTCTCTTCCATTCCTGTCTTCCTACTTCCTTCACTCTCGTTCCTATCTCTTTCTTTAGTCTCCTTCCCTGACCTAGTCCTGCATTACTCCCTACATCTCTCCACTCCTCTAAAATGCCCCAGAACGAGAAGCCCACCACAGAAGCCATGAACGAACACCACACAGAAACACCAAAGGAAAGGTCCACGGAACGAAAGGACCAGCTGACCGAGCCAGCCATTTCAGACAGGCCCAAGCCCGCAGGGCTAAACAGCTCCAGGACGCACCCACTTACCTTTTTTAAACTGACCATTTTCCACACCTCACGTACACTAACCCTCTCGTGTCCTACACTCCTAACTACAAAGATGATGAACAGGAATATACATTCATATTAAAAACACCCATGCCTGTCCCGACGTTGAGCCAATGCCAACACATCAGACAGCCATAATTATATCTATGTATGTTCTTACATCCGAGAAGTAGTTGTTGTATATCTTAGACGTTAAAACACCCACGCTTGTCCCTAGACCTCTTATATCATTTTCCATGACGAGTATAGATATATGTAACCCGTGCCCAGTCGCCCCTTGCATTGTTCCTCTAGTAACTAAGTCTATAATATTAACTGCCACCAGCATTGATACGACATAGCGGCACTGTCCTTGCTACAAAGATGATGAACAGGAATATACGTTCATATTAAAAACATGCCCTGTCCCGACGTTGAGCCAATGCCAACACATCAGACAGCCATAAATATATCTATGTATGTTCTTACATCCGAGAAGTAGATGTTATATATCTTAGAAGTTCAAACACCCACGCTTGTCCCTAGACCTCGTATATCATTTTCCATGAGACGAGTATAGATATATGTAACCCGTGCTCAGTCGCCCCTTGCATTGCTCCTCTAGTAACTAAGTATTAATATTAACATTCCCTAACATCTTGTCTTGCCAGACTAAGCTTCTGAAGACCCATCGCCCCATAAATCTATGTATGCAATCCTTAGGTTAAGTATTTTTATCCGCCATTGTGTTCACCTTTTTCCATTTACTTTCCACAATTGTCATACGTCTTCCCCTTGCCTCCTTCGTATCCACAGCCCACACTATGCCAATTTATTTCGTGTCTTACACCTCTTACCCCAACCAGAGATTGTATAAGATAACCTGGTTACCAGTATCTGTCATAAGTACCCCGAAACAATAACTAAGTACCCCTACGAACTGCCGCTGTGGTTGGTATTTTATATTTAATAGAAAACGCAGTTCCCAGGGCCAACTAATAGTATCCATAACCCTCTGACTGATCACATAACTCTATCTTTTCCAGACTCATATACCACCCCATAGTTGCATTCCCCGGTAGCATTTGGCTAACGTATTCTACTGCCTTTTCAAACTTCCATATCAATTGTAGCCTAATGCCCCCCCCACGCCCAGGGACCTTAGGGGCAAAATTTCCCTGTAGCTCTTGAACTCTCCCCCCCCCCCTCTCATTAAGACACCCGCGCTTCTCGACTCTTGTCCGACCTAGCCTCTCTCTCATACCTCTTGAAGATCCTTGAATTGTCCGTTACTAACGCTCTCCAACCTTTTATATATATACTCCTATCCAGCCTACCTTCACTTAGTAGGCCAGAACAACATTAGAACTTTACTAGCCCCTTGCATGCCATCTATTCTCTTACAACACATTCACAACCCTGCACCCAATGGTCGTCGGTGCGAGGCTAGCCGCCCCGCCAGTAACTAACTTCTATTGCCATACTTCCAGATAAATGTGGCAGAGTTAGCAACCCAGTCTCCACCACATCCAGCAAACCCTACAATTAACAACCAGCCGAGTAAAACCAGCTAGCTAAGGCACCTTCGGTTTTGGTATTAAAGACACTCACATCTGTCTCATACACAGAGGGTTATTACAAACACTGGTGATATGGCAAGCCCCTAGCCACAGCCGCCGGACGACTATATCAGAGAGAGGGCGCCCAGCTCCCCCTTTTTGCCCACCCGAGGAGGGAGACCCCCACCCCGCGGAGGTATACCTGGCCCCTGTTTTGACTTTCGAGTTATTGCCAGGTAGCACAGGAATTCTTCCTATCAATGAACTAACCATGAATGACTAACACCTTTACTAACCTCTATTAACTCACAATAAACCATTTACCTTTCTTGCATGCTCTGATCACTAAATTAGCACCTCAGCTATACCATAGAATGAAGATTGAACAATCTAGAGAGACGCTCCTATCACAGCTGTCCCCATCCTCCTCGCAAAGTAGATCCAGTCTCTCTCCCCTAAATACGTCCAGTATAGCCAAAATAGTACCTCTTACTAAGGCTCAGTTATATGAAAATATAAAGGCTTCCTATCGCCCTGTGCCACAACAGTAAATACCATCGTACCTAGTCCCCATATCTATTGAGAGCTCAATTAAGTCCATAAGACTCGAGATCCCTACTGTCTACAGGGTCCAGAACCGAGCCTATAAATCTAACTCCCGCCCCCAGTCAAATCAGTTGAAAGCTAGACACCAACCAGGGGTCACTACCCTGCAGTTAATTTCTAGCTCTGCCCTTGTGTTGTTCCGGAGTGAGATCCCAGAACCGGCAGACTCCGTGGCAGATTTGGATAGAAGGACCTGCCCACGTATTGAAGAACTTCACACATATGGCCCCCCTGGACGGCCGCGGAACCAGTCGTTAGCCCCCAACATCATGGACGCAAGATAACCAGGACCAGACCCATCAGATACTACCCAAGATTCCCTTTAGCAGTACTACATATTACTGTGCTGTTTTAGATTCACTAATTAATATTTCTACGAAGTGGCTAAGACCTTGCCCAGTGTAATTCATACTTAACCATTCCATTTGGGACGTACTAAGCGATCAGTGCTCTTTAATTAACAGGCGACCTTGACTCTCGTAATTACCTTATTCAGATATTAAAACTCTAGTGATATCTAACGTTCGCCCACTGATTTGCGTTCTATGTATTTCTGAGACAAGGATATAAAACTTAGATCAGTACCCCCTGAGGTTACTAGAATTCCCGTGCTCTAAAAATACGTGTGTCTAATCTAGTCTGTGAACTACTACTTGTGCACCAGAGCTACCAGTAATAAATCTAACAGTGAATATGAATCTATAAGTAACATTGATGGTCTTCGGTATATAAACCTGTGAAATCAAAGCCAGTGATCAGAAGATTAATACCTGAACGTTGGAAGTGGGAGACTAGGCTCCATCCAGATCCACTTATGCTAGTGTTGTTCAATTCTATTATATTGTCTTACACAAGTATTCTGCAGTGGTATATCAATAAACGTGATCATGTAACTTGCTACCATGTGTTTCTTTGTGTTCTCTATTCCTCATATCTTGTATTGTGCATGCAGCCTTATATACCCAGTCAATTTAGAACTCACATTACCCAAGTTAAACCTGTAGAAAAACAGGGCATAACATTGGCGGCAGCGGTGGTTCTTGATTTGGATAAAAGGTTGCATTACACTGCAAGTTTGGAACAGTAGAAGCATGGCAACATCGCGAAATCTTCAGCCACTCGCACACATTCCCAAGTATGATGTAAACACATATGATATCACCAGTTACTTAGATATAATAAAGCCAGTGTACGATGTGGTACTTCATAATGACCGCGAAAAAATCGCCTTGGCAATTTTGCATATTATACAGTTGGGAGAAGCCGTTTCCCAACTTGTTGATAAGCCTACCTTTAAAGAATTTATTCACCAAATGGTGACACAGAATACGCCAGAGAGTACCTGGAACCAGTTTCGATCCTTCGTGATCCGGACCTTAGATCCACTTTTGGGTTCCCCCGTCGCCCCCAAAATAATAAAAGTCGACGAGATCAAGTATGAAGGGGATATAAATGTGACCCTCATACAACACTACAGATACGTGAGGACCACGTATAGCTATGAAGATTACGACCAACAAAATGAACTCTTATTCACCGCTTTGTTAAACATCCTCCCACCCCACATCACCGCCCATCTCGACCCGTATGGCTTATTCGAAGAACATATGCTCTCCATCAGAGAAGAATGCCTACGCAGTTCGATGAATCCCCTATCCAACCCTTCAGCCCCTATCCAAGACTCCGTGCACCCTTCCAAAATGACTTCCGGTGAAAGTCCAACCCCAGTGAACTCTTCCCCCACCAACCCTCCGCAGCCCCCCCCCAACAAGCCCCGTATTCTAGCTATGCCTACCTATGTAGGCCTACCACAACATATTTTCCCCATGACCCCAGAAATGTTCAGCTATCCCCCCACCAACAAAATTTCCCTTGTGACAGTTTTCCGTCGGTAGCTTGTGACAGTTTTCAGTCAGTAGCCCCCTTCCACCCCCACACAATTCACACCCCTAGAAAACTCCGAAACCCCACACTTGACTCGCCCTCTCATGTCAAACAAACTCACCAGTCCCAGATAACCTCTAACCAGACCGAGACTGCCACCAAGAAAATTCCCCAAACTCGTCCTGTTAATGTCAAACAAACCCACCAACCCCAGATAACCGCTAACCAGACCGTGACTGCCACCAAGAAGATTCCTAAAATTCGTCCTGTTAACAACCCCAAATCAATACATCAGTCCTCTACCAATAACCCCTGTTCTACACCTAACTCTTCCCCCACCAACCCGCCGCAGTCCCCCCAACAAATCCCGTTTCCTAACTCGCTCACCTCTCACCACCCTGACCCTCCCACACACGCGCCGTTAATCCTCCCCTCACGCGTGACGACCTAGGGACCCAACTATGTCCCCCCCCTTCCCCCAGAAATACTCAGTTATTCCCCCACCAACAAAATCTCCCTTGTGACAGTTTTCCGTCAGTAGCTCCCTTCCACCCCCCCACAATTCACACCCCTAATAAACTTCAAAACCCCACACTTGACTCACCCCCTCATGACAGACAAACCCACCAACCCCAGATAACCTCTAAACAAACCGTCACTGCCACCGACACACCCCACCACTCTGATCCTCCCACACGCGCCGTTAATCCCCCCCCTCACGCGTGACTCCCACCAAAGTGATTTCCCCCCCCCTCATGCGTACCGAACACCTGCTCACCAGTTCCCCCCATCATGAGCCCAGCTAAAACTCACCAATTCCCCCACCAACAAAATCTCCCTTGTGACAGTTTTCCGTCAGTAGCTCCCTTCCACCCCCCCACAATTCACACCCCTAATAAACTTCAAAACCCCACACTTGACTCACCCCCTCATGACAGACAAACCCACCAACCCCAGATAACCTCTAAGCAAACCGTCACTGCCACCCACACCCCCCATCTCTCTGCTCCTCCCACACGCGCCGTTAATCCCCCCCTCACGCGTGACCCCCACCAAAGTGATTTCCCCCCCCTCATGTGTACCGAACACCTGCTCACCAGTCGGTCCCCCACCATCATGAGCCCAGCTAAACTTTCAACCTCCCCCTCTTCACCGTTACCCCACCCGCCCCAAATTCCCCCCCCAAAGATCCCGCTCGACGAAATACCACTCCCATCCCAATCCAACCACAAAACTTTTTCCACCTTGGCTAAACCCCAAAATACTCTCTCTCTCGCCCCAAACAACATAATCAACCTCTCAACTTCAACCACTCCTCGAAATCCCATCCATGTCTCTCCCGGAAATAAAATCAGTCTAAATTCAACCCCTCTCAAACCACAACCCTGCCTGCCCAGACCCCCCCCACCATCTCCCTATCAAATCCCCACACACCAAACCTCCAAACCACCCGATCATAGTTAACTCTCAACCTTCAGCCTTACTCACCCTTCCCCAAACCCCACTCACGACCACAACTCTCTACACAATTCAACCCCTCCCCAGCACCAACCTCTTCCGCAACAACCCCGACTCGACCTGCCCGTTTCATCTTTAAAACCCCCCTATCACTACCCCCGACCGAAACCACTTAGACCCCCCTCCAAAACTGGCCCCGGGCCAGCTCGTCCCCAGACCCACATTCCTAACGACAAGAACTAACGGTATATCCACCCCGCCCTTCCAAAGTGAAAGTGAACCACCACCCCCTATTACCAGACCGTCACCCAGACTAACGGCGACCCTAAATACCCCCCCCCCCCCTGATGATGATGAGGATATTATTGTACTAAATTGTTTCGAATGTTTTCAATTCCTAAGCGATTGGGCATGACTCTATTAATTTACATGTTTTCCATATACTGTATATATTATTTGTTTTCCTAAGTCATACTACTTTTCTTGTTACCTACACTTTTCTGACTATCTTTTAAATTTGCTTTATACATTGTTAAACACTTTACCTCTTCTTAATTTCCTGTGTTCTTAATTATCTGTCCTTTCTTAAATTTACATGTTTTCCATATATTGTATATAGTATTTTTTTTCCCTTAGTCATAATATTTTTCTTGTTACCTACACTTTTCTGACTATCTTTTAAATTTGCTTTATACATTGTTAAACACTTTACCTCTTCTTAATTTCCTGTGTTCTTAAGTATCTGTCCTTTCTTAAATTTACATGTTTTCCATATACTGTATATATTATTTTTTTCCCTTAGTCATACTACTTTTCTTGTTAACCTACACTTTTCTGACTATGCTTCTTTTTACTTCACCCTTGAGGCTCGAGGACGAGCCTATAATGAAGGAGAGGGAAGTAAAATGCCCCAGAACGAGAAGCCCACCACAGAAGCCATGAACGAACACCACACAGAAACACCAAAGGAAAGGTCCACAGAACGAAAGGACCAGCTGACCGAGCCAGCCATTTCAGACAGGCCCAAGCCCGCAGGGCTAAACAGCTCCAGGACGCACCCACTTACCTTTTTTAAACTGACCATTTTCCACACCTCACGTACACTAACCCTCTCGTGTCCTACACTCCTAACTACAAAGATGATGAACAGGAATATACATTCATATTAAAAACACCCATGCCTGTCACGATGTTGAGCCAATGCCAACACATCAGACAGCCATAATTATATCTATGTATGTTCTTACATCCGAGAAGTAGTTGTTGTATATCTTAGACGTTAAAACACCCACGCTTGTCCCTAGACCTCTTATATCATTTTCCATGACGAGTATAGATATATGTAACCCGTGCCCAGTCGCCCCTTGCATTGTTCCTCTAGTAACTAAGTCTATAATATTAACTGCCACCAGCATTGATACGACATAGCGGCACTGTCCTTGCTACAAAGATGATGAACAGGAATATACGTTCATATTAAAAACATGCCCTGTCCCGACGTTGAGCCAATGCCAACACATCAGACAGCCATAAATATATCTATGTATGTTCTTACATCCGAGAAGTAGATGTTATATATCTTAGAAGTTCAAACACCCACGCTTGTCCCTAGACCTTGTATATCATTTTCCATGACGAGTATAGATATATGTAACCCGTGCTCAGTCGCCCCTTGCATTGCTCCTCTAGTAACTAAGTATTAATATTAACATTCCCTAACATCTTGTCTTGCCAGACTAAGCTTCTGAAGACCCATCGCCCCATAAATCTATGTATGCAATCCTTAGGTTAAGTATTTTTATCCGCCATTGTGTTCACCTTTTTCCATTTACTTTCCACAATTGTCATACGTCTTCCCCTTGCCTCCTTCGTATCCACAGCCCACACTACGCCAATTTATTTCGTGTCTTACACCTCTTACCCCAACCAGAGATTGTATAAGATAACCTGGTTACCAGTATCTGTCATAAGTACCCCGAAACAATAACTAAGTACCCCTACGAACTGCCGCTGTGGTTGGTATTTTATATTTAATAGAAAACGCAGTTCCCAGGCCAACTAATAGTATCCATAACCCTCTGACTGATCACATAACTCTATCTTTTCCAGACTCATATACCACCCCATAGTTGCATTCCCCGGTAGCATTTGGCTAACGTATTCTACTGCCTTTTCAAACTTCCATATCAATTGTAGCCTAATGCCACCCCCACGCCCAGGGACCTTAGGGGCAAAATTTCCCTGTAGCCCTTGAACTCTCCCCCCCCCCCCTCTCATTAAGACACCCGCGCTTCTCGACTCTTGTCCGACCTAGCCTCTCTCTCATACCTCTTGAAGATCCTTGAATTGTCCGTTACTAACGCTCTCCAACCTTTTATATATATACTCCTATCCAGCCTACCTTCACTTAGTAGGCCAGAACAACATTAGAACTTTACTAGCCCCTTGCATGCCATCTATTCTCTTACAACACATTCACAACCCTGCACCCAATGGTCGTCGGTGCGAGGCTAGCCGCCCCGCCAGTAACTAACTTCTATTGCCATACTTCCAGATAAATGTGGCAGAGTTAGCAACCCAGTCTCCACCATATCCAGCAAACCCTACAATTAACAACCAGCCGAGTAAAACCAGCTAGCTAAGGCACCTTCGGTTTTGATATTAAAGACACTCACATCTGTCTCATACACAGAGGGTTATTACAAACACTGGTGATATGGCAAGCCCCTAGCCACAGCCGCCGGACGACTATATCAGAGAGAGGGCGCCCAGCTCCCCCTTTTTGCCCACCCGAGGAGGGAGACCCCCACCCCCGCGGAGGTATACCTGGCCCCTGTTTTGACTTTCGAGTCATTGCCAGGTAGCACAGGAATTCTTCCTATCAATGAACTAACCATGAATGACTAACACCTTTACTAACCTCTATTAACCCACAATAAACCATTTACCTTTCTTGCATGCTCTGATCACTAAATTAGCACCTCAGCTATACCATAGAATGAAGATTGAACAATCTAGAGAGACGCTCCTATCACAGCTGTCCCCATCCTCCTCGCAAAGTAGATCCAGTCTCTCTCCCCTAAATACGTCCAGTATAGCCAAAATAGTACCTCTTACTAAGGCTCAGTTATATGAAAATATAAAGGCTTCCTATCGCCCTGTGCCACAACAGTAAATACCATCGTACCTAGTCTCCATATCTATTGAGAGCTCAATTAAGTCCATAAGACTCGAGATCCCTACTGTCTACAGGGTCCAGAACCGAGCCTATAAATCTAACTCCCGCCCCCAGTCAAATCAGTTGAAAGCTAGACACCAACCAGGGGTCACTACCCTGCAGTTAATTTCTAGCTCTGCCCTTGTGTTGTTCCAGAGTGAGATCCCAGAACCGGCAGACTCCGTGGCAGATTTGGATAGAAGGACCTGCCCACGTATTGAAGAACTTCACACATATGGCCCCCCTGGACGGCCGCGGAACCAGTCGTTAGCCCCCAACATCATGGACGCAAGATAACCAGGACCAGACCCATCAGATACTACCCAAGATTCCCTTTAGCAGTACTACATATTACTGTGCTGTTTTAGATTCACTAATTAATATTTCTACGAAGTGGCTAAGACCTTGCCCAGTGTAATTCATACTTAACCATTCCATTTGGGACGTACTAAGCGATCAGTGCTCTTTAATTAACAGGCGACCTTGACTCTCGTAATTACCTTATTCAGATATTAAAACTCTAGTGATATCTAACGTTCGCCCACTGATTTGCGTTCTATGTATTTCTGAGACAAGGATATAAAACTTAGATCAGTACCCCCTGAGGTTACTAGAATTCCCGTGCTCTAAAAATATGTGTGTCTAATCTAGTCTGTGAACTACTACTTGTGCACCAGAGCTACCAGTAATAAATCTAACAGTGAATATGAATCTATAAGTAACATTGATGGTCTTCGGTATATAAACCTGTGAAATCAAAGCCAGTGATCAGAAGATTAATACCTGAACGTTGGAAGTGGGAGACTAGGCTCCATCCAGATCCACTTATGCTAGTGTTGTTCAATTCTATTATATTGTCTTACACAAGTATTCTGCAGTGGTATATCAATAAACGTGATCATGTAACTTGCTACCATGTGTTTCTTTGTGTTCTCTATTCCTCATATCTTGTATTGTGCATGCAGCCTTATATACCCAGTCAATTTAGAACTCACATTACCCAAGTTAAACCTGTAGAAAAACAGGGCATAACACCTCTTCCACCCTTCTTTGTTTCACTCCTATTTTTTTCAGTTTTCTCCTACACTCTTTTGCCCATCTACTCTTCCCTTCCCCCCATTCATACACTCTCCTTGGCCACCTATTATCCTCCATCTCCTCCAACATACTCTTGTACCTCAACTTTGCCTTCGCCACTCTTTCCTAAAACGTACTCCAGCCCATCTCCCCTCTCACTGCTTCATTTGCTGTCCACCTTCTTGCTCCTAACCCTATTCTTCCTATTTTATTTTGTCCTGTCCTTAGTCTATTTATTTCTCCCCCTGTACTCCCTCTCACATCCATCCCGTACATTATTCTCGGCACTTCAAAGTCCTTCCACACCTCTCTTACTATTTTATATTTATTCACTCTGGTTTTTGTCACATTCCACAGTTCCCACTACACTGCTCCACCTTCATGATTTTCTCATTCATTGTCCTTTATCGCCCTTCCCTCCCTATCCATACCCCTAAATACTTCACTTCCTCCCTTTGTTTCTATTCTTTCCCCTCCTATCCTCATTTCTACTGCCTCTGGTCCATTTACTACTATCATACTGCTTTTCTTTACACTGAACTTCATTTCTAGGTCTCTGCCAAACCTTTTCGCCTCCTGCAACATTTCTCCCATATCTTCCTCTGTTTCTGCTATCAACACTACGTCATCAGCAAACGTCAGAATTGCTAGCCTATATTGCCCTATTTTCACTCCTTGTCCCTTACTCTTAATTCTCCTCACCAACTCCTCCATGCACATTGCAAAAATTAATGGTGACAGGTTACATCCCTGCCTTAACCCTTTCATTCTTCTGATTCCTTTCACTGCAATATTTTTCCACACAATTTCTGTCTCCGCCCCTTCATAATAATAATAATAATAATAATATTTATTCAGTTAGCAATTTACAGAGTTGGTACCACATAGTTTGTTATAAATATGACATGTACCAGCCTTGCATAATTCCAACTAAGGATAGCCCAATAAGGCCGTTAGGCGTATTTCCATTGGGGTCCTACATACATATTCATTATCATGTTCCTTATCTTCCTACTCACTCCTAGTTTCTCCATCACTGCTTCTGCAACTCCCCTACTAATCTTATCATATGCCTTCTCCACATCCAAACACACTATAAACACACATTTCCCTTGCTTTGCCTTTTTCTCTATAATCTCATCTAATATATATATATTGTCTGTTCCTCTTCTCCCCTTCCTAAACCCATTTTGCTCTTCACTAAGCAGGTTCCTTTCTTCTACATACTCTCCTACCCTCTCCTTTAGTATCCCATAAAATATCTTATTTATTATGTTTATTACCGTTACTGGTCTATAACTCCCCATTTCGTGCACATTTTTCGCTCCTCCTTTGTAAATCAATGTGACCCGTTCTTCTTTCCATCTTGCTGGTATTTCTTCCTCCTCCCATATTTTATCAAATAGCTTCTTTAACATCCTCTTAGCACTCCATCTTGTTTCACAGAGAAGAGGAATGTTTGGTAGCAGTTGGCGACGTTTGGGACTCTCACGAAAGAAGGTGATAATCGCCTTCACTGTGCCGATTATGTTACGTATCACTGCAACAGAGTTCACCACCAAATTAAGCCTGTGTGATGCACAGTGAACAAATACAGCTTTGGGGAAATCTTCTTTGACTCTGGCTTGAAATATATTGTGAATTGCAGTCAATAAATATATTTTGCCCTATAGTGGATGATACAGAAATTAGATAAAATGTGAAATTCCAAACACATTGAATATCCAGGGGGGGGGGGGGGGGCACTGCCCCCCCTCCTGCGGACGCCCATGCTACTATATGTATCAGACCAGAGAAGGGTGTAGGCTAGGTCAGGTGGTCAGGTGAAGGAATTGAGGGATAAGCCTTTCTACTTTTCCTATTTTTCTGAAGTGTAGAGAGGGGAGAAGGGGTGTTGGAGAGAGAGGAAGCTGTTGGAGTGGCTTTGTTATGTGTGGTATTATTAGGTTGTTGTTGATGGATACGTGGACACCGAAAATAGTTTGTGGTGGTAGCCTACCTGTAAAGTGCACGCCGCTAAAGTAAAATTCTAACAAAAATGGCTTAGATACTTGCATTCATTTTTGTTTTATTAAAGATCAGACGGTAAGGTCTAATCCCACGTCTTTCTTGGTCTGCCCCTTGGTGCAACTCCCTCCACGTTCACGGAATTGCATCTTTTCACCCAACTTAGTTCATCCATGCCCAATTCATCCAAGCCTACTATAGTAGCATACGTATCTAATCACTGATATTCTTGATACCTAACCTTCTCCTCAGCTCTTAATTAGATATCCTATCCTGCAGTTTGGCGCCAAACACCCATCTCACCATTCTCATTACGTTCTATTCTGTTGATTCCATCTGCTTTGACAGGCCACGTTTCTGAAGCCTATGTCATTGCGCTTCTAACACATAAAGTGCACACCTTTCCCTTCAAGGGAAAAGGGAGTCTTCTCATGGTGAGTAGTGACAATGCAGTTCTCTGAACATTACCCTGCCACATCTAATTTTGGCGATAGTGCCCCACCACCGGCGGAGTAGGTAGCCTATCTCTCAATTAGCAAAATTTGTCCACCCATCTCCAGTGCCTACTTGCCAAAGTTAACACTCTCGAGCTAATCATTGATCACAAGCTCACCTTTGCATACTATGCATACAAATTTCTCAACTTTGGACTTCTTCATCGGTAGAGGAACCCCTTTAATCTAGTGCAGCGCTTCTTCCCATAGTGTACCTATAGCCTACCGTATTGAGTTTGCGCCCACCCCTTTTCTGCATACTTTACATGTGTTTACACCACTTTTATCTACCTTTCCAAGCCCTAAGTTACGGTGTAAAACCTTGGTTTTATATTTACTGTTAATCCTTTATTTGCCATGCCCTCTCTCCATCTTCTGAACTTGGCCTTGGCATAGGGAGGCCATGGAGGCAGCTCTAAAACCTGTTCTTGGCCCCGCCCCTCAAATGTACAACTATTATATTCGATTAGATTAGATTAACCTAACCTAACCTAACCTAAGCCTAAAATATAACAAAAATAACCAAAATAACAATTATATATTTTTGCTTTTAAATATACTAAATTCGAGTGGGATCGAACACTGGATTTCTCTGTGGCAGGCGTGAGCCTTACCAACTGGGCTACGGAGTGATCTGGGCAAGAATGTTAAGTGTGGGCGTACCGCCAGCCTTGTTTACACTACGCGTAGTGGCGTCGGACCTTTCCCATCATGTTCCCGTCTATTTTGACTGCCTCAGTGCCTTTGGATATAAAAATACATTAGCCTAACCTAACCTAACCTAGTATTCCTGTAGTAATGACAGGGGGCAAATAGCAGAAAATATAGCGTCGAAATAGACGGGAACGTAACTGCGAGCGCACATGACGACCGTACGCCCGATCACTACATCCATCCCGTGATCTGGCAGTAGCGGTTTGAAGGTTATATTTAAACGCGGGGCGGGGCCAAGGAGCCTAGATTCTCACGCATGCGCAGATGGTGAGTTTTAGAGCTGCCTCCATGGCCTCCCCCAAAATCCCATCCTGCCGAATGCTAGACTACTCGGCCCACGGGACAGCTCGGCCAGGACAGCTCGGCCCACGGCGAGACAGCTCGGCCCAGTAAAATCGAGACAGCTCGGCCCAGTGTTAATTACGAGACAACTCTTAATTAACCTAACCTACACATTATGAATCGAGAGAACTAGCCTATGACATAATTATACAATAAACGAACATTTCGCCCACATTACACACACGCCATAAACGGGAGGCCATGTATGCAGCACCAAATCCTGTCTTCTGTGCATGCGTGAGAATCTTAGGCCCCTTGGCACGATTTTGTTTTCCTTTATACTATTATATTATCTTAACCTAACCTAACCTAACCTAACTTAAATTAACCTAACAGTTGAGCCTAAATAACATAATAAAAATATTAGGGAAAAGGCCACGCATAAGCAGAGGACAGGATTTGGTGCTGCATACATGGCCTCACCCATAAACCCTCCACTTAGCTCTCCCCATCCTAATCCTGACTGGTCTCGTCAAATTGCCCCATAGCAAAACATGGGGCCGAGCTGTCTCAAATAATGGGCCGAGTTGTCTCGCCGTCGTGGCCGAGTTGTCCAAAAGTGGGCCGAGCTGTCCGAGCCGAGTTGTCCCATGGGCCGAGTCGTCCAGTCACCATCCTGCCCCATTTTATCTACAGTACATAGTTAATTATATCCCATTAATTATAGTGGCAATAGACTTTATAAAAAGAGAAAAAAATCATAGAAACATTAAAATCACTACGAACACATGATAATATAATAGACAAAATAGAAGAAATATATGTTGGGGACAAGACAACAATAAAATTAAGTAAAAATATACAAAAGGAAATAGAAGTAACAAACGGAATAAGACAAGGATGTACAGCGTCAACTACCTTATTTAAACTTGTTACATTAAAAATAATTCAACAATTAGAAAGTACAGGCCTAGGTTTCAGAAATGAGAAAATTAGATTATACTCTTTTCTTTGCTGATGATGGCTTGCAATTCTCCCAATCCCTGACAGAGGCAAAGGCAAATATCAGAAACCTTATAAAAACAGGAAAAGAGTGTGGCCTGGAAATAAATAAGTTGAAAAGTAATTTTATGATATTCAATATGAAAGAACAACCAAGCAGCATCGAGGATATAGACGTAGTAGAATCAATCAAATATTTGGGAGTAACAATCACAAATAAAAGAGACTGCTATAAAGTACACAAAGAAAAGATGATAAATAAAGCACACAGGTTAGCAAATCTCACACACTCAGTAACAGCAAGGAGTTGTAATAAGATGTTAATTGGGAAAACATTCTGGAAAAGTTTAGCTCTACCTGGAATCCTATATGCAGCTAGTGTTCTGGAGTACAACAAAGAAGAAAGAAAAAAACTACAACGAATAGAAAATTCTGTTTATAGGATGATATTGGGAGGATCTAAAGGAACCGCAATTAGCTGTCTTCGAGGAGAAGTAGGAGCATCCCTGTTAGAATCAAAACTAATGAGATCAAGACTACAATACTTACAAGGCATAATGAACGGTGATGGAAATAGAATGCTATATGAAATAATTGAAGAAGGATTAGAGAATAATAATAATAAATGGGTAAAAGAATGCAATAGGTGTCTAAAGGAGCTTAACATAAATAGAACAAAACTGAGCAGGATGACAAAGACATAACTGTGTAAGGAGATCTATGAATGGGATACACAAATGTGGCAAAAAGACATGGAATAAAAAAACAGTCTAAACATTTACAAGAAAATAAAAAAAGAAATTGGGGGAGATGAAGTAGGCCTATATGACAACACAGCAGTCTCAGTCACATTTTTAAAATGCAGATCAAACACCCTAAACCTAGAAGACCGAAAAAGATTTAAGAAGGATACAAAATGCAGACTGTGTGAAAAAAGATACAAACAAATTAGAAAATTTTATCCTGGAATGTGAAGAATATAATGAAATTAGGACAAAAATAACAAGATTACACAGGCCATATATCCAAGACACTGAAAAACTTATAGGAGAGTTACTATTCAAGAAAGAAGGAAACGAAGAGATAAAACAATACTTACACAGATGTTGGAAAAGGAGAGAAAATAGGATAAAATAACTTGACGAAAGAACAGAAAATTAAGAACACAGGACAAATTAGGAGAGCTAAAGTGTCTTAAAAATTTATAAAAAATGTAAAAGAAATTAAGAAAAGTGTAACAAGAAAAGTTTTAATACTAGTAAAATGCCCCAGAACAAGAAGCCCGAAGGACCAGGTGACCAAGCCAACCAGTTCAGACAGGCCGAAGCCCGCAGGGCTAAGCAGCTCCAAACCACACCTGCCTATCGCTTTTAACCGCTGACCCTTCCCCCACCTCGCGTATTCACTACCCCTCGTGTCCTACACCTTGTCTTGCCAGACTAAGTTTCTGAAGACCAACCGCCCCCATAAATCTATGTATGTTCTTCCATCCGAGAAGTAATATGTTAACCCCTGTCTTGCCAGACTAAGTTTCTGAAGACCAACCGCCCCCATAAATCTATGTATGTTCTTCCATCCGAGAAGTAATAGTTAACCCCTAAAATACCTTGTCTTGCCAGACTAAGTTTCTGAAGACCAACCGCCCCCATAAATCTATGTATGTTCTTCCATCCAAGAAGTAATATGTTAACCCCTGTCTTGCCAGACTAAGTTTCTGAAGACCAACCGCCCCCATAAATCTATGTATGTTCTTCCATCCGAGAAGTAATATGTTAACCCCCATGTCATAATTGATAAGAAACTATGATACCCACGGGTACACCATTGTATATATATAATCATTATTCCTGTAAGACCTAGACAGAGATAATGACTGAAGAGGTTAGCAACCATGCAGTAACTCTAATTATTACCCCAACCAGAGATTGTATAGCTAACCCTCTTTTACCATTGTCTCGATGCATATCTACCACGAAACCATAACGAAGCTACCCCTACGAACTGCCGCTTTCTTTGGCCTATATTTCATAGAAAACGCAGTTCCCAGGGACAACTAGATCAGCAAGAAATTGTGACAAATAATAGTGTCCATAACCCCTCGTATTGACGAGTAATAGTACACTATGTTTTTCTCTACTTTTATTCACAGTCAAGCACACACCTACAGCTAACCTCATCTTCCCCACAGTCCACATGATTCTATAATTTCCAGACTCATATACCACCACCTATTGCTCACTCCCCAGTAGCGTTTAATTACCCTACCTTCCCTGTCGGTACCCCAGTCTAAGATACCAACTGTAGCCTAATGCCACCCCTACGCCCAGAGACCTTAGGGTCAAACTTCCACGTAGCCCCCCTTAACCCTCTCCCTCTCGTTAACCCCCACGCTCCTCCACTCCCTACTACCTAGCCTCTCCACCATACCCCCTGAATATCCTTAACTTTTCCGTTACTAACATTCTCAAACCTTTTGTATATATACTCCTATCCAGCCTACCTTCCCCCAGTAGGAAGGAACACCATTAGAACTTTACTAACCCTTTGCATGCCATCTATTCCCTCACAACCCATTCACAACCCTGTACCAAATGATCGTCAGTGCGAGGCTAGCCGCCTCGCCAGTGACTAACTTCTATTGCCATTGTAAGGGGGGGTTTTCGTCTTCTTTGTGTTTCTTTTCTAAAGTTCCTGGGACTTTGCTTTTACCCCCGCCTTATTTATTATTTCCTGTTCATTCCATTATTGTGTTTCTTCCTTACTTGATGATTGGTCCAACTTATTACTCTGGTAGCTTAATGGCCGTTGCATGCAAGGAAATACAGGTGAATGAATGCAAATGGTCTAAATGACACAGGATAAATAAAAACACAATATACCGTTTGGTATTCTTAACTATATTAAAACACTGTAAAGAGAAATACACTTTTCACTGTGATACACAAATCAATACGATTATTACTTTAGTCAACCACGGAATATATAGGTATTATTGGCGCAATGAACTACTTCTTATCACCACATCAAAGTTAACTAAAACCCTTCAACAGGTGACCCCAAGGCCACTACCCTAGTAAACACACACCCGGTCACTAGGTTCATAAGGCGTACAACAGCTCACAATGGGGTGAAGGTTAGCTCAAGGCTCAATAACACCAACAGCATCCTGTCTCAGTACAGCCACTAGGTCATGTCCACTGGGGTGGACACAGGACTGTCTGCACCTGGTACTTCTCCCTGGACTTCGCTCCTGACCTGGGACCTGGTATTAACATTACCATTAATAAAACTGACAAAATTCTATATCTTAATTTATATCAACATTACAAAAGTGGGCAAATGTATCAATTAAGAGACAACAAAAGGAGGATGTACATTATTGGGTTACAGATAAAATTTACTTAGTTGATCCTCAAAAATATATAAAGAAAAATGGTCCAAATAGAAAACGGAGGGTTGAAGATAGATATAATTTACTTAGTTGACCCTCAAAAATAAAATGGTTTAAAATAGAAAACGGAGTGTAGGCCTATATACACCCTACTCACAAAGGAATGTTGGTTACATTAAGTTACATATACTGAACTCGACAACGGTATATCCTTGCTGTGATAATACTACACTAACATAATAAAATTAACATTATTATCTTATACATAATTAATAAGGTTGGCAGGACAAATAATATGAAATTTGAAATCTAAATTATTAATTATCAGACGGAATGAATAATTTCACCTTCGACCAAGACAAAGGATGTCGTATAATTTCGTAGTTACATATAAGAAACTGGGCTTAAAAATGGTCTCAAACTTATCTTAAATACTTCACAATTCATTTCAACTCACCTTCAACTGAAGGTTTTATCTAAACACAACACAAAAGGGAAATTTATACTGAGTTAAGCCAAATATTTCCCCTTAGTCCGCCCGAAGCTGGCGACTGGGAGGGAATGACGCTGGCACTCTCGGCTCTAGGCTCTGTAGGACTCGGGGTCAGCGTCCTTTGTCACAACAATAACCATACCTTGATTAAAATGAGCTCCTCAACTTACTTAGGAGTCTAATAAGACTTTCAAAGGATAATTGAATTACTTTTATATGATGCAATGAATTTCAGGCACAAACATGTTAACTATTACTTACGATATCCTAGGTAAGACTATAGTTTTTAAGTTGGAGGTAGGACTCATAAATTTCCACCTGTCAAACCCCCTTGAGGTGGGCACTTGTCGCTAAGGCCTCAGAATCAGGGTGTCACACTAGAGACTCGGTTCAAGCAATTATTAGGCCAAATATCAGCATTATACTAGATTCACAAAGTTAAAGTTATGCTTTGCAATTAACTGTATACACCTGGAAGTGATTAAATGGCCAAAACAAGTAAATTTCATTCTAATTCCAAAACAACATTGCTCCGATTGTGACACCCCTTTTCTAAACTTAATATAACAATACGAAACAATTATATGTAATATGTAAAGTTAGAATAATGGCCCTCGTACCTATGAGACACCATTGGGCCTTTTTAATAGACCTACCCCTCACTTCCTCCCCCACCGCCCCCCTCCCTACCCATTTCTCTTCCATATCTTTTCTAGTATCCTCTTCATCATCTCCATGTCTTGTGTTTCCATCTCTTGTGTTAACCCCAACAGTGCCCCTACCCCTCTATCGTCCCTCTGCTTTACCTCCTCCCACCCCCTCTCCCCAACTCTATTCCTCATGTATCCCTCCAACTCGTCTCTCTCCTCATCATATTTTGTACAATCCGTTATTATATGCTCTACGTCCTCTACTATTGGGTCTCCTCCCATTTCGCATTGATTGCAGAGCGGTCCTATTCCATTCCATCTCCTTGTTCTCTCTTTCGTCTCTAGGGATCCTGTCCTTGCTTTAAACAGCAGTTTAGATCCCCATCCTCCATCATAGAAAAGCTCTAGCTGGTTTTTCCTTCTCTCTGTAATATGACAACGTGGCTTTGTTTTCTACCCCCTCCCTCCACTTTCTTCTTCCCTCCTCTTTTATCCCTTTTTCTATCTCTCTGGCCCAGGATGCAACACAGCACCCCATACTATTAAACACATCATAGAAGACTGCATTCTACACAATCACTTACCCCAACAACATAATCTCATTGAAAGCCCGATCGTGGCCATGGCCGTCTATAGGGACTCGGGGCTGAACTCAGGTAGCCTTTCGCTACCCGCATCCTCCTCATTATATCATCCTTTGGCACGATACTTATACATGTACTGGAGCAAGTCACGTTCAAAGAAAAACTGTAGCTCATAAATAAACAATCTGTGATGTGCTATATCCTGGTTGATCTTTGCAATACCCTGCCTGAGGTTTGCAATATCCTGTCTGAGGGAAGCAATATCCCTTTGCTCTGCTATGTGCTGTATGAGTTCTGTTATATTATGTCTGATATGTTCACTGTCCTGGTTGAGGTCTGCAACATATTGGCTGATTTGTCCAATATCTCTTACTATCATTTGAATTACTTCGAGGGCCGATTCCGCCATTAAGCCGACATGATGAATATAATTTGCAAACTCTAATTCCATTTTATTATTGAGATAGGCAATAGCCCTTGGGACTTGTGACTCAGTAACTACCCTTGCCTCATAAATATCAAGGTTGGCCTCTTCAATAACTTGTTTGGCTTCGTAAATTACTAGGTTTATGTTGTTAGTAATCAGATTGGCCTCGTCAGTATGCAGATTGGCCTCGTCAGTATGCAGATAGGCCTCATCAGTATTCAGGTTGGCCTCGTCAGTATTCAGATTGGCCTCATCAGTATTCAGGTTGCCCTCGTCAGTATTTAGGTTGGCCTCGTCAGTATTCAGGTTGGCCTCATCAGTATTCAGGTTGGCCTCGTCAGTATTCAGATTGGCCTCATCAGTATTCAGGTTGGCCTCGTCAGTATTCAGATTGGCCTGATCAGTATTCAGGTTGACCTCTTCAGTATTCAGATTGGCCTCATCAGTATTCAGGTTGGCCTCGTCAATAGGCCTAGTTTTAATAATGAATTTTTGGAGAGTTTTTCGTCCCCGTTTCCATTTAATTTTAATATCAACACCCTGTGTAAGCTTTACTAAGACCGCTGACTCAAACCAATATTCTAGTATACTATTATGTTCAACCCAGTTTTGTTTATCAAGGACTATTTCTCTTTGTGTTTTGAATATCTTATTCCTAAACCACTTCCTACGTTTCGTTTGAGTTTTAATTTTCAATGTTTTTGGTAATTTATGAACAATTGATGGCGAGGGAAAATATTTAACACTATCTAGACTTATAATAGTACAGTCCGTTGACGGATACAGCTTTACATCGTGGGAGGTCATTATTAAACCTTTTTTACGAAAACTTTATGTAATGAAGCCAATTAAAACACGAAGAAATAGAAAGCAATGCACTGCTAATGAATTTAGGCTACTCACTGAAAACTGTCGCCTCGACTAGCCTATAAGTATAAAGGCTATAATATCTACATGCCTTTTTTTTTTTTTTTTACGCAGATTCATAGTAAGTGAATACCTAACCTTTTATAGATATATATATATATACTGTATATATATATTTAATTTATAAAAATGGGATACAATTAATTGCATTGTCTCTAAATAAACGATAATATAAATATATACTTTTACGATTTGATTTCGTTACCCATAGTACATTTGTTTTCTTTAATAATTGTCTAAGAAAACTAAAATTTTATGGGTGACTCAATTGACCACTTATGAGTTTCTGGCTTACAAAAATAAGCATATGGTTCTATAAACAACTTCAGTATTTATATGTATGCTAGTTAAGGTACACCATCTCTCTAAGATACTAAATATACAGAATAGATGAGGCATAATACCTGTTTATAATTCTGGTCTAAATGTTATGGTTCATCTTAAGGTGGCTATGTAAAATAAAACAACATCGCCTGAGAGGACGTGGTCGGACTCCATTTTTCACCTCACATTTTCCACATAATGGATCATCCAGCAAGTAGCCTACTCTTCATGTCTCATAGATACATGCATGATGATTGTCTAGTGTTCATATTATGTAATGGTCATAGGCTACCAGATTCTTAATGGAGTGTGTGAATTTGATCCAAACTGGGAACTAGGAAGTAGGAGGCAGTTTTACGTTGCCGCCTAGACCTAGATAATTATAGCCTATCCCATACCTCAGAACCTGACCTAAAATACATATTGTCCATGAATCCTTAGGAGCTGATTCCTCAAAATATTAGGAATTATTCAATAGCCTAAGTGCATCTTTAGCCTACCAGGCTAACCAGCTAAACATTTTATAATTTTTTCTAACAAAATGGTGGCCTACAATGAGGAATTTGAGGAAAGTTATGTGAAATAGGTGGGAATATGCGGCCCCTACTAAGTGACAGCATAGGTGCTGATTCCAATAAGCACCCATCATGGTTCATGGCCCAGGGTGCTGCTTTAGCGTGCGGTCTACCGCGCACCCGTGGTCTATGCTTCATACTGGTTACTAGGAACCCGCACTAGCTGGTAGGTGAGGGTTAGTTTTGTATCCCAATGATCATTAGCCTAATAATATTATTTATTTAGCACACTATTGGGTGTTCTTTAGGCCTAGGCCTAATGTAAGTGACCTGGTAGACCGCAGACTAAAGTGTGAATATCCCGGTAGACCGCACGCTAGGCTAAAGCGGCACCCCCATCATGTATCCCATGGCAAAATAATAGGGATGGATGTAGTTACCGGGTGTACCACTACCGACATACAACATAAATCATCTATAAATACTTATAATAAAATAAATACTTATAAATCTATAATAGGCCTATTAGGTTAGGTTAGGTTAGGTTGTTTGGTTAGGGTAATGTATTTTTGTATCCAAAGGCAGTCAAAATAGACGGGAACATGATGGTGAGCGTCCGCGTAGTGTAAACAAGACGGGCGGTACACCCGGTAACTACATTCTTGCCAAATAATATAGGGTTTTTTTACTCTGAAAATCATGTAGGCCTAGGCTAAATCCGAGTCAAGTTTTGACAAAACTTGGTTCAGTTTCTCCAATTTTGGGGTTTCCTTTAATTTCTTTAAATTGAAAAACAAGAAAACCTGAGCCAAGTACTGTACAGTACAGTAATAATAATAATAATAATAATAATAATAATAATAATAATACTTTTTTTCAGACTCACACACTACAGAGGGGACCATACTGGGGTCCATATATACCTTACAGTAACTTAAATATATATAAGCTACTGTACATAGGCTACATAAAATAAAAAAGAAATTAAATAATACCCAGCTTGCTATCATGTAGTTCACAGCACTGCCTCAACCAAAAACAGTGGTCATCAAACTACTGTGTTACCAAAACCACTGTCCTAATTTTGTACAGTACCATGCCTCACATCATTTAGCTTCCGGTACAGTATGTTGCTTCAGTACAGTATAGGAATAGCGGTACTGTACTGCACTATGAGGTTCAGTACCGGTATGCTAATTATGTAGAGTAGCAGACCTGAAATCATTACTTATGGTTAAATATAGAGCAACGTCCTCCAGTGTGCCTGGATCCTAGAGGTGTACACTATGCTTGGAGTTTGTAGCATTTTAATGATACTGTTCTCAGAAGTGTTAAGGCGCTGAATGAATTTATATGTTAGCTTTCTAATGAGTGATTGGTAACAGTGTAAGTTCATATAGGCACATAGCGTACTTGTACTCTCATATTTTGAGAGCCCCAGAAACATTTTCATGATATTGTGATATGAGATACTTAGTCTATTCACTGTCATTTTCTTATAGTTCCACCATAGTTGTGCTGTATACATTGGTGAGCAGTAGGAGTTGAACAATGTTATTTTTGCATCCCATGTGCACATATGAAATTTTCTTAATATTGAATTTCCCTGCATGTAAAGTTGCCTTCGCTGACGACCCATATCCTCATCATCTGAGCGATCACTTGAAATATAGTGTCCTAGAGAGAGCAGTGGAAATGAATTACTTAAGGAGTGCGTGCGGAGTTACATGGAGGGATAGACAGACTAATGAGGAAGTAAGAAGGAGGTGTGGTGTGGAGGTAGATGTGCTGGAAAGTGTGAAAAGGAACAACTTGAGATGGTTCGGCCATATGGAACGTATGGAAAGCGAGAGAATGACTAAGAGGGTGTACGAGGTGGAGGGACAGAGGGGGAGAGGTAGACCGAATATGAGGTGGAAGGATGGAGTGAGGAACTACATGAACGAAGGCGGTGCTGGTTGGGGGGAGGGGCGTCGACTGACTGGGGACAGAGGTGCATGGGGGCGGTTCGTTCGTGGCCACCCCTTCGGGGATCACGGCGTCAGGCAATAGATAGATAGATAGATAGATACATTACTTTACTTACTTCTTCTATAATTTCTTCATACAAATGGAATTTAGGTAGCTTTGATTTCAATAGAAGGTTAGATTTAAATATTATGATATTGCTCTTTAAAGGATTAAATTTGACTGAATGTTCAATTCAAAAATTTTCACATACTCTTAATAATTTATCCAGTCCTGCTCCAGAGGGCGCGATTAAGGCTAGGTCATCAGCATACATGAGATGATTTACAATGGTGCTGCCAATGCAGCACCCAGTGCGAGTCTTGTTCAGCTCCAGACTAAGATCATCCATGTAGACGTTGAAAAGATACGGAGACAATATCCCCCCCTGCCTAACACCATTGGTTACGGCGAAAGAGCCTGACAGGATGTTGCCCCATTTTACACACATTTTTTGATTAGCATACCAGAAAATAAGTATCCTAACAATATAGCTAGGCACTCCCCTGTTAACTAATTTTTCAAATAAGGTTTTGTGACACCCTATCAAAAGCCTTACTTGCATCAAGAAAACAAGAGAAAATTTAGCTATTTAGTTTGTTGTATGTATCAATCACTTCTTTCAGTACATATATGCATTGGTCTGTGCCGTGATTTTTCTTAAAGCCAAACTGATTGCTGCTGGTGACAATATATGCAGACATTCTTTTTAGCAATATAATTTCAACTACCTTACTCACCACACTAGCAAGTGCTACTGGACGGTAGTTGTCTTTAGCTGTAATTTTACCTGATTTATCTTTAATGACAGGAACAAGTATTACGGATATCATAGACTCCGGCAGGACACCATGCGTAAATAGACTGGTGATGCAAGAACTAAGTTTATCTATTAACAACTTATCTGCATATTTAAGATGTTCTGCATATATACCATCCAGCCCACAAGCTTTGTTTAGGTTAAGTTTTCTTATGGCATTCTCAAGATCACTTTCAGTCACTTTAATGTCTTCATAATTACTATCTTTCACATATTGAATTGCACCATTAGTAGACCTTTGGTTTACACTTTTAAGTAGTTCCTTAAAATGAGTTTTCCATAAGTCAGCAATGTTCTCTTCACCCGTAACCCCCTCAACACTGACAGGTAATGGTGTGTTACAATTTTGCATGGATCTGATGTCCTTCCAAAAACAGTTAGTATCCTTTTCTGCCAGACTCTTTGCAAGGGCTTCCTTCCTTAATTGGTTTTCATTTTGCTTAATAAATCTAATGGCATATTTGGTCCTAGCCTTTGTTCTTTTGTGAAGTTCAAATATAGGCCCCTGTCTGGGCTGACCTACTTCAAGCCAATGAGACCTAGCATCTCTGGAGGCCTGATACAGGTCAGCCACATAGTCTTGCCAACCTGGCTTATTGAATGAGGACTTATATTTATGGCTATTAAAAATACTTTCCCCCGCTTTTGATAAAGAATCTATTATACTATTGTAAAATTTAATAATGTCCTTTCTGTGTTGTGCATCACTACATTTTGGATCCCTGCATTGTGCTACACCATTACCATCATATTGCACCCTATTTAACCCGGGAACTGCTGGGAGACTCTTAAGAGTTCCCCCGGCGGACTGCGGGAACACTTTTAAGAGTCAGAGAAAAAAAAAATCAACTTTTGACATTTTTTTTTTTTTTTTTTTTTTTTATTTTGGCCCCTGGGCCATGCAAAATCTCAGTCCTCTACCTCCCCTCCTTCCCCACTTTCCTCCTCTCCTTCAGTTATCACCTATTTTCCCTGTTATTCCCTTATTCTGAGGTATATTTTCGTGCTAACATTAGCGAGTTGAGAGCAGGGCATTGTCATCAGTGTTAGCAAACGAGTGCAAGAGAGAGAGAGAGAATATCGATCGACTGTGTCTCAGTGGCCTTGGGGGAAATTGGCGGGAAAGCAGCTTGCCTCACCCATACATTATACAACTCGCGGGCTATATCTCCGATTTTGACCATCCAAACGCTGTTTTCACTCGTTTTATTGTTGTTTCAGGTTAATACCTTTATAATCAACCCATAATAGGCGCGTATGGATAAGTATTAATGCTATTAATGGTACAATGAATATTTTAGTGACGGAAACACCTCAAATACATGCGCACAGGGAGAGGTGTCTAATTACCCCCATGCGCACTTGTTAGGTTAATAAGTCTTTGGTTTTATCACAGTACATTTGGCACTCTTCATTTGAGATTACATTCCATGGAACTTTTGCCTTGATGCTATTGCTAGTTTCTGTTATTTCCGGTGCCTTATTAATTTGGATTGTTAATTCTATAGGTATGTGGTCGTCATCCGTAATGTCGTATCTTATGGCCATTTCTGAGATAGAGTCATGAAAGTCAGAGCTAGAGATTGCATGATCAAGCCACGACCTGGTCTCCCATGCTTCACTAACATATGTATAGATATTTTCTGGAAGCAGGTTTTTGGGAGGACAAAATTAAACCTTGCTCCTCACAAAACCTTAACATATGTTTAGCAAACATGGAACCACCCAACTCGTGAGGGGTAGCATTCCAATCACCTACCACTGAGTAACACGTTATCTCTAATTCAGAAATTAGGCCACCAAGCTCCCCTAACTTTTCCAAATAAAGTTCTTCATTTTCTGCACACTGATACGGTAAGTAAACACAAAATATTGCAAATTTTCTGTGTCCCACTTCCAGCTGTATTCCCGCACACCAGCTTAAATTTGTCTCAATGGTTTTAATTACTTCAGTACAGTAAAACCCCTCCCAACCGGACTAATTGGGGGGAAACCCTGTCCGGAAGTGCCAAAATTCCGGATCTGGCGAGGTCCGGATAGGTCCCACACAAACCCCCTATACTTGGTCATATACTTGGTCATGCTTGGTAGAATTCCGTCCTCTGTGGACGCAGCTAAAGTGGACCTCCGCTGCAGCCAGGCAGCTCCGCAACTCCCTCGTTCCGTCTATTTACTAACGAGTTGGATGCGGTGCTGGGATATCCTGGTATTGGGGGCTCGTCTGGTACTGTAGCCAGCCATCGGTCCAGCTGACGCTTGAAGGAGTCTGTCGTGACTCCCGTCAGTTACCGGACGGCCTTTGGTACAGTATTGAAGAGGCGAGCCCCATTTTTGATGAAGTTGTTGTGGGCGACTGTTGCTATTTTCTGAGAGGTAGCCTCAGTCCTCTTGATGTAGCACAGTCGCTCTTTTCTAACGTGATTGTTGATGACTAGTCCCACGTCAGGTACCAGCCCTTCTAGGGTCTTCCACACATAAATCACTATGTAACGTTCTCGTCGTCTCTGAAGGGAGTAGAGCCGCAACTCCTTCAGGCGTTCCCAGTAGTTCATGTGTTGGAGACCCCAGATCCTGCTGGTGAAGGTCCTCTGTAGAAACTCCAGTTTGCCGATGTCACCTATCTTGTGGGGAGTCCATAGCTGGCAGCAGTATTCCACCTTTGGGAGGACCAGAGCCTTCCAGAGTGTCAGCATACAGGCCCTCTCTCTAGTTTGGAAGGTCCTGAGTATCCATCCTGCGAGTCTCCTAGCTGTCTCGGTGGTTTGGTTGATGTGGCGAGAAAAAGTTCCATCTGTACTCATTGTTACTCCCAGATCCCGCACATGGTTCTTTTGGAGTGATGGTTTCTTGATTTGCCTGGTAGCTGGTGCTCTCTTTGATGGTTTGCAGAGGGCCGTACATTAGCAATTCAAATTTCTCGCCGTTCATCCTCATGTTGTTGGAATCTGCCCAGTCCAGTAGGCAGTAGGCGATTCAGATCTTCTTGTAGCAGGGCCACATCGTCAGCTGTCTCTACCCTCCTCATTACTCTTGTGTCATCTGCAAATGAGGTGGCCGTGGAGTGCTGGAGATCATGATCAATATCCCCTATCATGATAAGGAACAGAAGTGGTCCCAGTACAGACCCCTGCGGAACGCCACTTATTACCTCGCTTGGGTCTGAAAGGTGTCCTTGGACCGATACTCTCTGTTCCCTATGTGTTAAGAAGCTGTGCAGCCACTTGCCGAGATTTCCTCCTATACTTAGCTTTTTCAGCTTGTGAAGAACGAGGCTGTGATCAACTTTATTAAATGCCTTGGCGAAATCCAGGTATATCACGTCGACGTTCTTGCCTTTACTGATGTCTTCTAGTAGAGCCTCATGGTGGGCAAGTAGCTGCGACAGACAGGACCGGCCCTTTCTAAACACGTGCTGTCCCCCGTTGAAAGCGTCGAGGTCCTCCATGTGTTTCGTAATTCTCTTTCCGACGACCCGCTCAATTATCTTTGTTATGTGCGAGGTTAGCACTACGGGCCGATAGTTTTTGGCCAGTCCTTTGCTACCCCCTTTGTGGATAGGTTTCACTACCCCTTCCTTCAGGGATGAGGGAACTGTACCGGTAGCTAGGGACTTGGCAGCTATTAGTTGCAGTGGTAGCGCCAGTTCAGCTTTGCAGGTTTTTAGGAGCTGTGCACTGAACCCGTCTGGACCTGTTGCTGAGTCGGCTGCTATGTCGTCAATGGCTTGAATTATATCATTAATTTCTGGGATTATGTCGGTCAGTATTGGTGAGGGAGAGGGCTCTTGCATTGTGAAGAACACCGCTGGGTCATCCACAGATTTGTGGGGGTTATGAAGACTGAAGACACTTTCATACTGTGCCCTTAGTATGTCTGCCATTTCCCCTGGGTCGGCCACCAGGTTTCCATCGACGTCTTCTAATGGCCCTACTGTCGATATGTTTTTGGATTTTTTGTTAGCGTATGAGAAGAGTTACTGCTTATGTTCTGGACTGCTTGTAGTTCTTCTCTCTTCTTCTGGTCATCATGGGATTTTAGGAGTTTGCTTCCAATCTCCTGAAGGGCCTTGTGAAAGTTGGTGGCTTTACTATGTGGAGGATTTTTTGCCAATTTTCTTTTGTAGAGGCTCCTCCTCCTCATAAGGATGCGACGGTTTCGTGGGATGTGTTTTTTCTTAGCTGTACTTTTAGTCGGGACATTGTCACATTGGCTTTACATATTTCTTCACAAATTGTGGTGAATTTAGAGAGCATATTTGCAGCACTGTCTTCCGCAAATTTGGTTGCCCAGTCCATATTTAATTTGTCTTTAATTTCAGCCCATTTAATATCTTTGTGGTAAAAATTTAATTTTGCCATTCCTGTTTTTTCTTGCTGACCTTGCTGTGGTTTATTGAGCAAGGCATTTATTGCGAGAGACGCTTCGCAGATTTTGTGGTCCGACATGGTGGTCTCGTAGAGCTCGTAGGAGTGCATAATCCCATGGTTATTGCTAGCTACTAGGTCTAGTATGTTAGATCCTCTTGTTGGTTCGGATATAAATTGGGTTAGGAATTTAGTCCGCATAAGAGACGCCAGTAGCCTAGCTTGTTGTTTTTCTCCATTCGTTCCTCCCACCACTTCCAATGTCTCCCAGTTCATGTGTGGGAAATTGAAGTCTCCAAGGAGTAAGAATTCTGTGTTGGGAGCTGGCAGGTGTTCTACTGTATGAATAACTTTGTTCATGACCTCAAAAAGCTTTTGTGTGGCGTTTGGAGGCCTATATACTGCCGTTATAACAAGATTTAGATCCTTGATGGAGAGGGTGAGGATTTCACATGTCCCGTTTGAATGGCTGTCCAGGATTTCTACTGCAAATTTATTCTTTATATAAATGGCTACTCCACCATGACTTCTATCCCGACGGTCTGTGCGGTAAATTTCTAAGTCTTGGATCCGCACCTCCGCATCAAGTATATCGTTGTGCAGATGAGTTTTGGTCATGGCGAGTAGGGATATGTTATCGGTGGCAGCGATTTCTTGCAGTAGGGGGACTTTGTTCTGATTACACCTTGGATACAGCCCTCTGATGTTACCTGTTAGTATCTTGGTTAGTGGTAACTCCAGAAGGCCCTCTTCCAGTTGTCCTGTCCTTCTATTTTTCCCATCACTACTGACATCATTTGTTGAAGCTGTTCTTGTTGTGCAGCTAGTTTCTCGACTGTTTGCCGAAAAAACCCTGCATCATTTGTGTGGGCCGGTCTCTGGGTGTTCTGTCTCATGTCTACAGCTACTCTTTCCATTTCAGTCTCCTGTCTTGGCGATTTGTTGTTGTTGCGCTGGCTTCTGATTGGGGTTCTACTGGATAGATATCCCCTGGCTTGATTGTATGGTACTGGTGGAGGTTGTTGCTCTCTGTTTGGCCTAATGGTTCCTATGGTGTGGGGATATTTGCAGTTCTGAATGGTGCAAGCCCCGTTTTCCAGGGAGAATCTGCATAATATTTGATGAAAGTTTTTACATTGCTGGCCCTTATTACACCCTACTCGGCTGTTCAGCCCATGCCTCATGTATTTCGAGCATGACCTTGGGTGGTAGGAGGGACAGTTCGTGCCTACTCGACCGTATTTGCAAGCTCCAATTTTATAGTGCCTGCATACTGGTATCTGATTTTTATTCCTCTGCGATGCTGGCACTATTGGGATTTCACGTGTTGCGGTGTCCCCCCGGGTCTTGCCCCTATTGGTTTGATGTTCTGTGATGCTAGTGGCTGGTCCTGTAGCTTCTGTACCCTGTGGTGTCCTCTCTTGGTCGGGTGATGTTGTGCGAGGGATCGTGGGGGCCGGGGAGTAACCGAGAGCCCCGGCAAGCGAGAGGTTGATGTTAGCTGGCATGCTACCAAATCCTAGATCAACAATATTTTTATTTGGAGAGGTAGGTGTGTTGCTGGGAGTGCTAGGCCTATCTGTGTTACCCTCCTCCTCCACAAGCGAGAGGGTGATGCTAGCTGGCATGCTCCCTAGTCCCAAATCAACAATCTTGTCTGAGCTGGTGATGATGATGCTGGGTATGCTATTTGCAACCTCATCGTTGGGGCTTCTCTTTGGGGACGAGATTGCATTACTTTTTGTTTTGAGTACGTCAGAGTATTTGGGTGTTCCTAGTTCTATGTTGCCTAGGTTGGCTGACTTCTTAACCTCTGAAGTGCGCATGGGGGTAATTGGAAACGTCCCCCTGTGCTGACGTATTTGAGGTGTTTCCGTCACTAAAATATTCATTGTGCCATTAATAGCATTAATACTTATCCATATGCGCCTATTATGGGTTGATTATAAAGGTATTAACCTGAAACAACAATAAAACGAGTGAAAACAGCGTTTGGATGGTCAAAATCGGAGATATAACCCGCGAGTTGTATAATGTATGGGTGAGGCAATCTGCTTTCCCGCCAATTTCCCCCAAGGCCACTGAGACACAGTCGATCGATACTCTCTCTCTCTCTCTTGCACTCGCTTGCTATCAGTGATGACCACACCCTCCAATCGGATTTCTAATGTTAGCACGAAAATATACCTCAGAATAAGGGAATAACAGGGAAAATAGGTGATAACTGAAGGAGAGGAGGAAAGTGGGGAAGGAGGGGAGGTAGAGGACTGAGATTTTGCATGGCCCAGGGGCCAAAAAAAAAATAAAAAAATAAAAATAAAAAAATAAACAAATATTTTTTTTTCGATGTCAAAAGTTGATTTTTTTTTTCTCTGACTCTTAAGAGTCTCCCCGCAGTGCGCCGGGGGAACTCTTAAGAGTCTCCCCGCAGATCCCGGGTTAAGGGTCGCTCTACTGGTGATCTTCTTTCATATCTTACTAACTTTTGGTCATCCAACTTTCGGGACTTCGGTGAGATTTTTTCTGTTGCACTAGACATATCGAAGGCCTTCGATAGAGTCTGGCACAAATCTTTAATTTCCAAACTACCCTCCTTCGGTTTCTGTCCCTCCATCTGTGCCTTTGTCTCTAATTTCCTTTCCGGCCGTTCCATAGCTGCGGTTGTGGATGGCCATCGGTCAATTCTTCATCCTATCAACTCCGGTGTTCCTCAGGGTTCTGTCCTATCTCCTATTCTCTTTCTAATTTTCATAAATGATCTTCTCAACTGTACATCTAGTCCCATCCATTCATATTCAGACGACTCTACTTTACACCACTCAATTAGTTTTCCAGAACGCCCCAGCCAGCAGTCCCTCTAAAGTAAATGTAATGAAGCTATAAAATGCTTATCTTCTGATCTAGCTACTATTTCCAATTGGGGTAGAGAAAACCTTGTTATATTTAATGCTTCCAAAACTCAATTTATCCACCTAACTACCCGTCAGGAACCTCTAGAGGACTATCCCTCATTCTTCAACAATACAAAAATCAACCCTTCATCTTCCCTCCATGTTCTCGGTGTCTCTTTTTCTTCTGCTCTCACTTGGAAAGACCATATTTCCAGTCTCGCTAAGGCAGCCTCCCAGAAGATGGGTGTGCTCAATCGCCTCAAGGGGTTCTTTACCCCTGCTCAGCTACTTGCTCTGTACAGGGGCACAGTGTGTCCTTGTATGGAGTATTGTTCATATGTGTGGGGAGGATCCTCTCACACCGCACTCCTAGATAAAGTAGAAAGGAAAGCTTTTCGTATCATTAACTCCCGTCCACTCACCAATTCTCTGCAATCTCTTTCTCTTCGCCGCAATGTTGCATCTCTCACTATTCTATCGCTACTACAATAATCAGTGTTCCTCGGAGATTTCCCAGTGTATACCACCTCCTTTACGTAGGGTACGTAGTACCCGCCTTGCAACACAATCTCACCCCTACTCTGTGCAACTCTCCAACCCAAGAGTGAAAAGCTATTCTCAGACTTTCTTCTATTCAACTGCTGAGCTCTGGAACTCTCTCCCAGAATCAGTCTTTCCCTCTTCCTATGACTTAAATTGCTTCAAACTCCGTGTGTCCAGGCATTTTAGCTCGAACGTCCCTTGATTTCGGCCCTGTCACTCTTTGAAATCTGGGGGAGGCACTCGCTGCAGGCAGTTATGCCTTTTGTCTCCCTTATTCACATAGAAAAAGAAAAAAAAGTAGGCAAGTACGGTCGTGCTAATAAGTCATGTCCCAGCTGTCTTTACGTTTGGCTCTCTCTGTGCTGTATAAATGTCTGTCAGATGTTGAATAGGGTGGATAAGTGTAGGAACATGCTTATATATCTCACTCGAAACGAATAAATCAAGTTTTAGACATTGCTGATACCAATTATTGAACGAAATATACTTGGTGCCGAAACATGACTTATTAGCGCGACTGTACAATCGTGTAATAGTTGCTAGAATATAATGAAAAGGACGTCCCCGGTACTGAATGGGTTACCTAAGGGGAGATGGGCCGGTTTTCTGGACTAATTTCTCCCTAGTGTTTAGCCCCATTAGTTTTTAAGACGTTCGGCCTATTAGTTTGACGATTTTAACACCTTTCGCCCCATTTCGTAATCAATTTTAAGACCCTTTCGTGCCATTTAGGTGTTGGGTTTTTTCCTAGCGAGTGAGAGCGAGCCTGTAATTATCAAGGTTAAGAGATATCTCTTAACCTTGGTAATTATAAGAGTACCGGTCTTCAGCCGGGAAATTTTTCTACCAAAAAATGTACAAATTAATCTTGAAGGGGGGGGGGGGTCCTAGGGAGTGTTTTTTCAAGCTTGATGGAAGTCTAGCGAGGAAAGTAAGAAATATAGGAATACATGAATTAATAGATAGCAAAACGGCCCATCTCCCATTAAGATGAATAATAGGCTGTCGTCTAATAGTTGCCAGCTACGGGGGCACCTCGACGACGTATACAGACTAATAACACACATAGCAAAGCCACTCCAACAGCTTCCTCTCTCTCCAACACCCCTTCTCCCCTCTCTACACTCTTCGTATACAGACTAATAACACACATAACAAAGCCACTCCAACGGCTTCCTCTCTCTCCAACACCCCTTCTCCCCTCTCTACACTTCAGAAAAATAGGAAAAGTAGAATGTAGATACGAGGTGCCGTTGTAAAGGCTTATCCCTCAATACCTTCACCTGATATAATAAAAATTATATCACCGGTACATAATGGGTTATCAAATTATGTAACACTCCTCAACAGATCCACACCATATCAATCTCGTACTTCTTAATCTCTCTCTCTCTCTCATAAGACCCCCTTCAAGCTGTAAAATGCCCACAATACCCCCTTCAAGCTAAGTCACGGCTCCCTAGGCCTTCTTCAAAAACGCCCCACAGACCCCCTTCCAGCTATTAAACACCCTAGACCCCTTCAAGCTAAGTCACGGCTCCCTAGACCTTCTTCAAAAACGCCCCACAGACCCCCTTCCAGCTATTAAACACCCTAGACCCCCTTCAAGCTAAATCACCGCCCCCAGACCCCCTTCAAGTTAATAAATGCCTCCCATACCCCCTCCAAGCTAAAACATAACCCCCAGAACCCCTTCAAGCTATTAAACACCCCCAGACCCCTTTCAAGCTAAATCACCGCCCCCAGACCCACTTCAAGGTAAAACACGGCTCCCAGACCCCTTTCAAGCTATCAAACCCACGCCAGACCCCTTTCAAGCTAAATCACTTACAGACCCACTTCAAGCTAAAATACGGCCCCCAGACCCCCTTCAAGCTATTTAACGCCCCAGACCCCCTTCAAGCAATTAAACCTATCCCAGACCCCCTTCAAGCTAAACCACACCCCCGTATCCCCTTCAACCTATTAAGCACCCCCAGACCCCCTTCATGCTATTGATCCCACCCCAGACCCCCTTCAAGCTAAAACACAGCACCCCAGACCCCATTTCAAGCTAAAACACGGTCCCCAGACCCCCTTCAAGCTAAAACACGGCCCCCAGACCTCCTTCAAGCTATTTAACACCCCCAGACCCCCTTCAAAGTGTCAAATGCCCCCCAAGACCCCTTTAAACTGTAAAACACACCCAGAGAGACCCCCTTCAAGTTAATAAATACATGCCAGTCCCCCTTCAAGCTTAAAAGACTCCCCACAGATCCCCTTCAAGCTAAAACACTGCACCCAGACCTCCTTGAAGCTAAATAATAATAAACAAAATCAAATTATTTTCCTGTGTACAAATTTATGTGGCCAAGTGTACAAATAGTAATTGTATCATTTGAATCTCGCGCACGTTTCACTTCATCTGTTTTATGGCGAGGTTGATATCGATGCCAGTGCTTCAGTTAATAAATTATATGTGTGTGTATTATATGTCCTATATGCAGATTACAACAACTTCCAAATACCTAAGATAAAACAGACTATCTTCTGGGAACATGCTAAGCCTGAAGATAATACGGAAGTTGATTAATTAACTATCTATAAATCCGAACAGGACTCATGGATGGTCGGGCAAGCGGTGTTTGAATGTGACGTCATTACTCAGTGCTATACATTTCATGGCAGTGGACGGACGTATGGTCGTGGGCTCTTCGCGTTTTCACCGCATTAAGGTGTGTATGGGAATATTTGCGTGTATATATTTAGATAATAAGTGTGTGCTGAAATTCTATTGGTATTATTCTATAATTGCACCTATACGAGCTAAACAAATTATTATTGTATTTAACAGGCAGGTACGGCGAGGTAAGTGATGTGGTATAGGTGGCAATATGCGGAAATGGATTATAAAGGCATTCTGCCCCCCTCTTACCCCCTTACGAAAATCTATGATTTGTTAGTAGTCTTGGCAAATCCAACGTCAAGGCTATTAACCTAATTGCAATGACGACTTGTCTATTTTGACTGCTATGTCGTCATTCCAACCGCGGTTAAAAAGAAAACGTCTAGAGTCTACTCCTTATCTTGCTCTAGGAGACGTTGTACATTAACCAAAACTACCACCGAAGGTGAAAAAAGCATAGAAGAGAAGAAAAAGGGGTTTACCTTAGTTACCGCTTAAGGCCCATCCTGTGTTCCGTCATGTGCAGATCCCTGTCGAACGTGCGCATGAGCGACCCTCTCTTGTCATCATTTTTTCACGCGCTCCATTGAATGCAGTCGCTTTTGTTGTGCTCCTTTAATTCACCCTGTTTAGGTTCGTTTCGGCTTATCTGGCCTTCTTTTTTGTTAGACAGATGTTACGTGATCTAGGGCACACGTAAATGGGCTCCTCAGTGTGTTTAATGGAGACGCGTGTGGAAATAGCTACCGAAGGTACGGGGGCGCCTGGCGTTCCTCGTGTGTGTTTTTCATTCCTTTCTCTTTTCATATTCTTTTTTCCTGTTAGTCTGGGCATAGTTTAGCTTTTAGCTTATTTTAGCCTAGCTTGTTTCTCATTCAGGAATTGCTTTGCCCCTATGAGTTTTCATATTTTCATAGCCTAGGTGTACAGTTGGTTCACGATCTGAGATTTCGTGGTGGCGGTGCTGTTTGTAGGGTTTGTGTCGGCCGCATTATTAGCGTTATTCCCGAGTCCCCCCTTTCGAGCCTTCACTGTGTCTCAAGGGCCTGGGCGCTTGGTGGTTCGTGATATCCTGGGGTACCCCACGGGGGCCCCTCCCTCACACCACAGGGTTTTTCGCCCCTGACACATTCTCTCCTCACGGCTAGGCCACCCTTTTTCTCGCCAGTTTCATTTACTGGTTTTTGTGTTCCCTTACTGTTTTCACCTCCATCCTTTCATACCCTTTTGCCCAATCCTGGGGTACCCTACGGGGGCCCCTGTTTGTGCCAAACCACCCTTCCTGCCACTTCTCCTCATGGGCTTTGCTCTATCTCTGTGGGTTGGGTGGTTCCTAGGGGATGTGCCTCCTCTCCCCTGGTGTGTCTTCCTTGCCTCTCCCTTGACCGGTTGAGTCAGGATATTATCAAGGAAGACACTGCTCAGCTTGATGGCCATCGTCGCTTGGAGTTCATAAGGAGATGACGCTTTTTTCTGGGCCTCTTTTGGTATTTCCTAGACGCTCCTCTCGCTTTTTCGGCGCCGGACCATCTCGGCCGGTCCCGCAATTTTGCGGGGTGCTCGATTCGGTCCTCTGGGACATTTCGGTTCCCCGCAAATTTGCGGAGATCGTTGGGGGTCCCGCGAAATTGCAGGAGGGTGGTGTCGGTACGGTTATGCCTCCATTGGCCCGCAAATTTGCGGTAATAATTGACTTTTGTTATGTCATCTTGTTGCCTGATACTATATTGGTGTATGCACTTTACTGGTGTTATAGGCCCTGCATGTAAGATGTTGAGTGGTGGTTAACACTTTCTCCATCTTTGCAGGTTCTGCTAGTGCTCTTCCGCCTCGGCCGCCCTCCTCACCTACCTCTGTGCTCCCAGTTTAGGGTGAGTACGGATACCTGTTTGCATGTGTGTTCCTGTTTCCCCATGCTCCTTCCCTGGTTCTTCTTGGACATTCTCTCCACTTACTCCTTCGACGTGCTGATTATGGTGTGTGTTCTTCTAGTGCAGGTAGGCTGCCTTGCTTTCGCCTTGGTTGTCGCTCCCCGTGCTTGGAGAGCCACAAGTCCTGCTTGCGCCACTCGCTCTGTGTGTCCTCTACGGCCTACCTCCCTGCTCTGTGTGGCACGTGTCTGGCCCTGGTGGTTGTGCTGCTCCATGGCCCTGGTTCCTCGGCGGCGGCTGTGGCCTCCTGCTTCCCTTCCGTCGGTGTGGACGATGGTCTCCCGCCACATTAGGACTGTGGGCCACCGTTCCCCGGCCTTTGTTGGCGACCGGATCCGCGTCGCCCTGGGTATCCCTGACCCGACTGAAGGCCATTTACCTGGCCCTCTCCCCTGGGTCCCGCAGCCGGTCGTCCCATCGTCGGGGGGTTCCCCGGCTCCGTCCACGCTCTCGCTCGCCTCGTCGTCCTCCTGATCGCCTTGACGACGCCCATCGCCCTCGTCATGGTTCTCGCCCTGAGGCCGGGGTTAGCGGCTCTGCCCCTGTGCGCCCTCCCCTGGCCTCTACGGATAGGGGCTCTACTCCCTTCCGCCCGCTTCCCCAGCCCAGACGACTTCCTCTTAAGTTGTCCTCTCCGCGCGCGGTTGTTCATGCTGTAGCTGGCCCTCTGCTCCCTCCTCCTACACTGTCCAGGAGGGTCCGCCTGGATGTCGTTGCTTCTCCTACTTCACCTGCTTCAGTGCCTATTCTTCCTTCACGGTCTCGTCCCACGGTGGTGGTCCCTCCCTCCTCCGCCTCGGTGTCGGGCCGCCCTGTTATCTCAGCCCCGGGGATCCTTGCTCTGTTTCCCCCCGCGGCTCCTGGCCTCCTTTCACCCGGCCAGCCTTCCCACTCCCGTCGTCCTGCTCCTCCTCATTCTTCTCTTCGTGACCTTCACTTACCGTCTCGCCAGGGGGGTACCCCTCCTCTTGCCTCGGTGGGGTTTCGCGAGGTTTCGGGGTCCCCTTTCTCAGGAGCTGATGTGTCGCTGGAAGAGGGGAATGGTGCTGTTTCCCCCTCGGCCGTTCGTGATCGGGGACGAGTCCCTCAACGGCGACACAACCGTCGTCGCTCGCCTTCCTTGGGCCGCGTCGCTGCTGGTTCGTGTCGTGGGTCTCGCTCCCGCTCACGCTCGCCCCTGCGGGCCGACCAATCTGGGGGGGGGGGGAGCCTCTCTCGGATCAATTGTCGGCTATGCAGGGCTGGGTTGTGTCACGCTTCGACGGGCGCTTGGAGTCGATGGAAGACTCCTCTTCTCGCCCTTCTTGGCGGTGCCTCACCCTCAGCACCTCACCCTACCTACCCCTGCTATGGTCCCCCTCCCTTCTGCAGGCCTATGCTCTGGTCAGACTTCAGCCGCCCTGACATCCTTCCGGCTGTTCAGTCCCTGGCTGTGTTGACGGGTCTGTCCTCCTATGGGACAGGTTTGTGCGACGCCGGTACGCCTGGCTTAGCCATCATGCTCGGTCACCCTCTCCCATTGGAGGCCTGGTTTGCTGCGGCCTTCGACTTCACACACCGATCCGTCGATGGCTCTCCTTCCGTCCCTCCCCCGGAGTCGTCCCTGTATTTTGCCTCCTCTTGTGTCTGTCGGCGGGTTGGACGGCGCGTTCTGGTCCTGGATGTGCGCGCCCGTTCTTGAACTTTGTTCTATTGCTACCCCGTTCTTCTCTCACCCGGATCAGCCCTCTGTCGCCAAGGTTTTTCCCTTGCGACGGAGGGTGACGGACTTATTGTCTTGTCTTTAGGTTCCCTCCAGACGTCTGTTCACCACCTGCGGCTTTTCGAGGCGTCTGCGCCAGGCGATCTTCGCGAGGGTTTGGACCGCGTTCAGCGGGTCCACCTTCGGCTCGCGGTGTCTTTGGTTCCCGAGCTGAAGGCGGTTTTGTGCGCGGCAACTCGGCACCGCACGACGGTACGGTCTTCGTTCTGCTGGCCGGCCCCCTTGGTTATTCGTCAGGGTTTGTTGTACTCTGCGCTATATACGTCGGGGTTTTTTACGCAGGATGCTTGGGAATGCTCCGCTTCTCTGTCGGCGGCCCCTGCTTCCGCCACACGACGCCGTGCTGTGTCGTTACGGACCCTGCTTACGTCACGCACCGACGCGCTGTGCCGCGCGCGGGGTCTTCTCAGTCCCGTCCTTCTGCCGGTCCTCTTCGGGGTGCTGCTGCAAGTGCTGCCGCCTTGCACGGGCGCAGGACTGGGACGTTGCTGGCCAGTGCTTCGGTTCTTGCCCCTTTCATCCCCTCTGTGTCGGGGCTGGCCGGCCTTCCACTTCCGGCCGCCTTTCGAAGGGGTCAGCCCCGCGCCGGCCTTGGGTTGGGGTGGCCCGCCCTTTTCGACGAGGTTGGGGGGGGGCGGGGGTAGAGGAGGTCAACGTGGCGCTCATGCCCGCACGGCCCGTACCAGGGGTACCTCCACGTCAACACAATGTGTAGTTCTCTGGGTCGGCCTCCTTGTTCTCCTTCTCGCCTGGGCGTACCGGGTCGCTCCCCTCCTCTCGGGTGCTCCCTCGGGTTGTTTTCGCCCTTGCGCCCCTCAGTAGCCGCGAGGGACGTTGGGGGCGGCGGGTTGCGCGGAGGGGTCTCACCTGGAGGTGGACGTCCAGACCCCCACTCCGCTCTTGTCACCGACACCGGCCCATCTCTTCAGAGGTGGCCCACCTGTTCACTTCCATGCCCGAGCTGGGTAGCGTCGAGGGAGTTGACCGCCGGTCACCCGGTTTTCCTCTCCCGTGTCTTTCTGGTTCCGTCGCCGACCTGCGACGCGATGCGACCGGTGGTGGATCTGTTGGCCCTCAACGGGCACATCGTGCACACACGGTTTCGGATGCTGCCGGTACCCCTGGTACGCCTGGCCCTGTGCCCTCTGTCGTGGGTAGTGTCGCTGGCCCTCCAGGATGTGTCTTGGCTCGTTCCTCTCCTTCCTCGCTTCCAGCGATTCTTGGCCGTTCGGACTTCCGATCGTGTGTTCCTGTTCGACGGCCTTCCCTTCGGTCTCCACATCGCGCCGCAGATCTTCTCCGCACTGGTGGGGCAGGCTCTGGGTCCTCTCCTCAGGAGCGGGCTCCAGCTCCTGTTTTCCTTGGCCGTTTGGTTGGTAGTTTCCGACGCCCTAGGCCTGTGCATTGGCGACGCCCTCACAGTCGTTCGCAACATCGCACGGTTAGGGTTCCCCTTCGATGTTCCCAAGTCACGCCATGGGTCGGTCTCGCATGGGTTTTGTCCGGCGCTACGGTGACCCGGGGTCTGCTGGCCGCGGTGCACCTTCGGTGGACGGTCCTCGCCGTGTTGCACTCGGTCTCCCTCCCGGGGTGGCTCTGGGACTCGTTCGTGGGTTCGCTGCATTGGGCCGCTCTGCCCCTTCCCTTAGGGAGCCTCTGGCTACGCCGCCTCCTCCTCATGGGCACCGCGGTGTTTCCGTTGCCCCTATGGATCGGCTCCTGCCGCTCCCGCGTACCGTTCGCCGACGCTTCGGTCGCTGGGTTGCTCGGGGCTCGCTCTCTGCGGCTGTGCCCTGGACCGACCCCCCCCGCCGACGGTCTGGGTAACCACAGATACGTCGAGCGAGGTTGGGTGAGGTTCCCAATCGAACCTGGGACGTCCACTTCCCGGCAGATGGGTGGGTCTCCCTCCTCTTACCTGTCTATGCCCTCGGATTGTTGGTTTCTTTGTTCTTCCTGCGGGACCACGCGCTGGCCCTTCGGGGTGAGTCGGTGGCCTTCGGGTTGGACACTCAGACAAGCTGTCCCCTGTTTCCTTATGCGGGGGTCCTCCAGGTCGTTGACTCTATTAGGGGTCTCGGTGGAGTTGTTCTTCCTCGCGGACCGACACCCCTTCTCCTTGCATGCCTCCTCCCTGCCCGGGCCTGCCACCCTTTGGGCGGCCGCCCTGTCGAGAGGGCAGGGCGTTCTTGTAGAATGGGCGATGAAACGGACTGTGTTCGCCGACCTCGCGGCTTCCTGAGGTGTTCCGGAGGTCGCCTTGTTCGCATCGGGGGTGCCGCGCCAGTTGCCTCTGGACCTCTCCCTCCGGCCTCGCGCTCCGGGGGGGGTCCGGACGCTTTCATGGTCGCCTGGTACAGGTGGCGGTCGATATCCATCTTTCCGCCACCAGACGCGCTGTTGATGTGCCCAGTCTTCGCGAAGCTGCGGCTGTACCACGGCTGCGTCTGGCTCCTCGCGCCTCTGTGGCCGGCACGGACTTGGTCCGCCCGGTTGCCGCGGTGGTGCCCGGGTCCGGTCCCTCTACCTGTCTCCGGCTTCCACTTGGGCTAGGTTGGGGTCCTGCGGACCTCTTTGGCCTTCGCATCGTGCTTGTTCATGAGGCACGGTGGCTCCCGGTCCCCGGCCGGGCCCTGACTGACTTCCTGCAGCGTTCCTGGCCGTCTTCTCCTTGGGGGCCTTACGGGTCCCGCTGGAGGTTTTTTACTAGGTGGCTACAGGCCACTCGCCTGCCAGTTGGCTCTCCTTCCCTCGTCCTACGCTCCTTGTTTCACCTCTTCCGTACACGTCGCTTTCCAGTCGACGCTATACGTACCCACTTGTCTGCCGTCCGGGGGGTTCTTTGGGTCCGTCGCTGGGCTGGTCGTTCCGCCACAGGTGCTGGATTCCTTCCTGACGGCTGCCTTCCGGGATCGACCGCCTCCGCGCCAGGTCTCTCCGCTGTGGGATCTGGGGCGGGCTCTGGTCCTTCTGGCTTCCCCCACGTATACAAGGGCCGCTACGCCGGTTCCGTTGCTCGGGCGTCCACTTTTCCTTGTCGCTCTGGCCACTGGGGATCGGGTGTCTGCACTAGCGGCATTGTCACGGCCCCGGGACTGCGTCCGATTCTCCCCGTCCTTGCATGGCGTCTCGTTCGCCTCCTCCCCACCTTTTGTTACCACGCATGGAGGGAGGCCCCCGTTTTCCAGCCTTTCGCCGTCCAGGTTTTACGGCGTGGGCATCCTCGCCATGTGTTGTGCCCGGTGTCAGCCTTGCTCTCCTCTGTTGCGTCTGTGGCGCCGCCTTCGGGTACTGCTGTGTGGGTGTCTCCTTGGACAGGTGGGAGGCTCTAGCAGGTGCAGCTGGGCCGCCACGTTTGTCGGACCGTTCGTGCCCGTCACCCTGTTTGTAGGGGTTCTGCGCGCGATGTCAGATCCTTTGCTGCCTCCTTCCGGTTCCTGCCACGTCGATCCTTCCCTGCCTTCGCCTCCGCGGTTTTGTGGTCTTCTATCAATTCCTTCATCTCCTCCTACCTCTCCGTGTCCAGTGTTCGACCCCCTCGGCCGGTGATTGCTCTCGGGGGTCGTGTTTCCTGGTGCTCTGGCGAAGATCCCTGGTCTTCCCCCCTTGTCCCTCGTTCTTTTCCTTTGTTTTATTTGACAAAGGGGGGGGGGGGGGGTGTATGGGTTTGCAACACTGGATTGCAAGTTTGGGATTATGTATTGTTCCAGTACATAAGTGTTTTTTGCCACATTGAAAATTGTGTTTTGTTCTTGTGTTCAGTGTTTTTGTTGGTTTTTGAAGAAAAGGGATTTTGGGTACAGTACCTTTTTGGTTTCAGACAAGTCTATGTTTTTGCATTACTATGAATGACGGGCATGTGTTAAAACTGTTCTTTTTAGCTACTCCTCAGTTTTTCACTCTTTTATTAAACTCTCTTGTTTACATTGTGTCTTTGTCATTCGTAATTTTGTTTTATGCATTGGTTTTTTTGGTAGGTTGGGCTTGGATGTCCTCCTCCTATTTGTTATGCAGCCTTGACGTTGGATTTGCCAAGACTACTAACAAATTGGGAGGTTTGACGTACCTCCCAACCTACCAAATAGGAAAACCTACTATTTGGTAGTAGTCTTGGAAAATCCAACGTACATAATACCCTCCCTCACGCCGGACCCCTGCCCATCGGAATGACGACATAGCAGTCAAAATAGACAAGTCGTCATTGCAATTAGGTTAATAGCCTTGACGTTGGATTTTCCAAGACTACTACCAAATAGTAGGTTTTCCTATTTGGTAGGTTGGGAGGTACGTCAAACCTCCCAGTTATTCACTCCACCCCAACTGGATTTCTACCGTTTTACCCAACCAGCGGGGGTGTGGGGGCAGCAGCCCCCACCCATAATACTAGGTTAGGTTAGGTAAGGTTGTTAGGTTAGGCTAATGTCTCTCTGAAACATTGTAAATCCGTGTCACATCTAGATTGATAGACTTTTGCCAGAGGGGAGCGGAATGCCCTTATAATCCATTTCCGCATATTGCCACCTATACCACATCACTTACCTCGTTGTACCTTCCTGTTAAATACAATAATATTTTTTTTAGCTCGTATAGGTGCAATTATAGAAATTTACCATTCTATTGATGCTAAGGTAGTCATGGATGTAAAATATTGGTTTAATACAAGGAAATTAAAGACTTCTGACTGAATGAGCCGGTTCGTGTCTGCCATATCGTCAGCCTATATTCTAACAAATAGTAAATACGGGAATATCGTTGACTTTCAGGATATTTAGGTCATAACGGAAACAATTTGCCGTGTTTACATAATGTTGGTGAGGTGCGATGACCATAGAGGGTTAGGTTAACTATTAATTATGGTACAAACTAGCGAATGGGGTGATATCGTCCCCCCCCCCCGCCTTCCTCCTCCCTCGTCCAAACCTCGCCCTCCCCCGCACTCGTTTCCACCCCCACCCCGCTTCTATTCTCTCCTTTCCTCCCCCTCTTCCTCCTTTCTCTCCCCTCCTCTCTTCTCTCTTCCTCTCTACTTATCCTTCTCTCTCTGAATCCCCCCTTCCTCTCCCTCTTCCCTTCCTCCTTCTCTCTCTTCTGACCCCTCCCCCCCTCCTCCTCTCCTGGCCTCTTCCTGACAACTTGCCCTTCACCCAACTACCCCCCCCCCCACACGGTAATTCTGCATAACTACTACTCCTGCTATTTTATGTTTAGTTTATTTTATTTGTGTATGTTAATGCTTTGTAAGTGTGTATTTTCTATTTAGAAAGTGAGGAAAGGCCAATTTGTTAGCATTTGTATTATTAATTGTAATTCCGATACCTCAACAATCTAGGGGAGAGTTTGGGAATGCGGGGTTTTGGGTGGGGTAAAAATAGGGGTATTATGGGAATAACTCTAAAAATCTAATAAATACAATTGAAAAAACCCCAAAATGATCCGAGCCAAGTTTTGGCAAAAGTTGGCTCGTATTTGGCCAATTGTCAGAGTCCAAAAAGGGCAAAATTGGACAAAAAGGTTGGCTCGGATTTCACCCTTTTTCAGATGAATAAAACCCCAAAATGTTGAAATCCGAGCCAAGTTTTGGCAAAAGTTGGCTCGGATTTGGCCAATTGTCCGAGTCCAAAAAGGGCAAAATTGGAAAACAAAGTTGGCTCGGATCTCACCCTTTTTCAGATGAATAAAACCCCAAAGTGTTGACCAAACTTGGCTGGTGTTTGTCGAATGTTCAGAGTCCAAAATCACAGTAACCTCATTTTGAAAGTTGGCTGGGGTTTTCTTGTTTTTCACTGTTGAAAAACTCAGTAAGAATGTGGTTAACATTAACCTAACCTAACCTAACCTAACCTAGTATTATGGGTGGGGGCTGCCGCCCCCACACCCCCATTAAGACATTAGCCTAACCTAACAACCTTACCTAACCTTACCTAGTATTATGGGTGGGGGCTGCCACCCCCGGTGATTAGGTATTAAAACTATACAAAATTGATGGGATAAAGTCTATGGTGTTTACTCTGCAATCTTCAGCTTTGGCTGTCGAGAACAGGAAAGTACCATTAAAAATTTACCGACTTCTTGTAGGTTAAGCTCCACTCTGATTGGCTACTAAACATCGGGGAGGAGCCTCCAAGGAGGCTAGAATGTAAACAAAGTGTCCTGGACTGGCTGTACAAAAATAACTCTGATAATGTTATAGGGGAGTGAAAATCAAATTGACAAAATAAGAAAAGTAGCACTTATCCGCACATCAGTAATGTCCCCTGAGTAAGGTAAGAGCAAAAAAAAAATAATTCCACGAGACAGGAATCCCGTAATCGAGGAGTAGTTGTTCTGCAGAATACCCTAAAGCAACACTAGGCCTATATCTGAAGGAAAAAATACAAAAAACAAAATAAAACTTACTGAAATCGCTGTCGGTCCAAAAAGTCAGTTTACCAAGGTTTTTTCAGGTAGGCCTAGGCCTAATGTGTTTTTTTTTTTTTTTAATACAGTGTTGTTTAGAGCCTAATACTGCATTTTAGTATTTTTAACATTAGCCTAACCTAACCTAACTTAATCTAACCTAACCAAAAACTAACCTGTCTCGCGACCGGTCTAAACCCAGCTCACGTTCCCTGTTTATGGGTGTGCGACGGTCTAAACCTAGCTCACGTTCCCTGTTTATGGGTTCACGAAGGTTTGTAATACTTCAATGTATCTATTTCAAGTCAAATATACATTTCCGCGCATCATCAATCCATACTAAGTCTGCTACTAATAATATTAACCCATTAGTACCAACAGAATAGCGACAAAATAGGGGTAGTATAACTAGATTTATCGTACCAGTAACCAAGGATAATAATAATAAATAACAAATAGGGCCTAGCCTATGTGACCTAAAATACATATTGACCGGGTTGGCGGGTTCAATTTAGGCTACCATCAGCTGGAGAAAAAAAAAAGATAATATTCAAGGACAGTAGTGCGACGTTATGAGAAACAATTTATTAGGGAAAATAGGCACCAATAGATTCGTCATATTTTTCTCCATATAGTCCGCATGGAGGATTTTCGTTATCAACAAATTGAAAAATACCCACTTCACAGACAAATACACCAAAAATCTAAGTCAAAGCGGGGGTGTGGGGGTGGCAGCCCCCACCTATAATACTAGGTTAGGTTAGGTTAGGCTAATGTCCTTTCAAAGGGGTATAGGCTAGTAAACACTAGGATAGCCTATACCCAGTCAGAAGTAAGAAGAAGAAGAAGAAGAGTCCTGCAGTAGTCTCCTTGAATGTTACCAAAAAAAAACCCAGACTAGCCGATAATTATACTCACAGATACTCACAGAAGATACCCGGGTAGGAGGCTGTTCAGCCTATGAGACCCGGCTCATAATTTATTTCATTACTTGGTGTGTGCACTTATAGGGAATAGACTCGCCATACTGTTCTCATTATAGTCCGCACGGAGGAATATCGTTATCGTCACTTGAAAAAACCCGATTAGGCCTACACCGAAAAATGATACTAAAATAATGTCCCGACCGTAAACAAAGCATTGCGCACAATGAATCCTTCAACTTGACAGTAACAGTCTTGACGAATGCTAGACTACTCGGCCCACGGGACAGGGGAGAAGAAGATGGAGGGAGGGGGTAGAAAATAAAGCCACGCTGGCATATTATAGAGAGAAGGAAAAACCAGCTAGAGAACTGTACTATGATGGAGGATGGGGATCGAAACTCCTATTTAAAGCAAGAACAGGATCGCTAGAAACAAATGAGAGAACAAGGAGATGGAATGGAGTGGGACCGCACTGCAGTCAATGTGAAATGGGAGGGGATCCAATAGTGGAGGATGTAGAACACATAGTAACCGAGTGTACGAGATATAATGAGGAGAGAGAGGAGTTGGAGAGGTACATGAGGAATAGAGTTGGGGAGAGGGGGTGGGAGGAGATTAAGCAGAGGGAAGATAGAGGGGTGGGGGCGCTATTGGGGTTAACACAGGAGATGGAAACACAAGACATGGAGATGATGAAGAGGATATTGGAGAAAATGTGGAGGAAGAGAAATGAGTGAAGGGGGGGGGGGGGGGGAGCGGAGGTGAGGGGGAGGGCGGAGGAAGTGAGGGGGGGTTTATACAAACAAAACAAAAACTGTCTCTTAAACTATCCTTCTACTCTAAACTTTCCCTCCTACTAACGTTTCTGAGCCAGTACCGATACAAAGGTCAGCCCTGCGGATCTGCACGGTCTGCGGGCGGGTTCAAAAGAAGAAGAAGAAGAAGACAGCTCGGCCCACGGCGAGACAGCTCGGCCCCGTGTTAATTACGAGACAACTCTTAATTAACCTAACCTAACCTAATCTAACCTACACATTATGAATCGAGAGAAGTAGCCTATGACATAATTATACAATAAACGAACACTTTGCCCACATTACACACACGCCATAAACGGGAGGCCATGTATGAAGCACCAAATCCTGCAAATCCTGTCCTCTGCGCATGCGTGAGAATCTTGGGCCCCTTGCCACGATTATTTTTTCCTTTATAGCCTACTATTATATTATCTTAACCTAACCTAACTTAAATTAACCTAACAGTTGAGCCTAAAGCTGCATTTTGTGTCACCCCAAAGTCTGATAACCCACTCTCATTAAAAGTGTGGTGGCGCAAAATGACAAGGGGCGATCCAGACTTTTAAATATATACATTATATGGACAACCTTTCCTGACTATTTTTAAGAATGAAAGTAAATATGCATTGCAGAATAATTATTACAAAGCAAATAAAGACAAAATAAAAGCGAAATAGCGTAATATACCAAATATCATTAGGTATGTCAGGGACTGGAATAATCGACAACAGAACATATCGGCAATAAATTTGAATATATACAATTTAAGATGTGTTGTGACATTACTTATTAGGTGAAATTATAAAACATATTTATTTGTTTAATAGTAGAGCAAGAAATATTCGCATACATAGACATTTCAATAATTCTGAGGAGGAGTGACGAATTAATTACCGTGACGAACACTGATTTTGGTCACTCATTGGTCAAGGTCACGAGGCTAGATACCCCACCCACCCCTCGATATATCTACGTTCCTACTGGCCCTCACGCAGCTGTGGTGCTTAGCACGGTCGAACCTATATTTCACAAATGTTATGATATTTATATATATGCGTGTACTGTTACTTAGTAATATTGTATTGTGTAACCTAATCAACCCGAATTATATACATTTAAGTAAGAATACACCGAAATATAATCGTGATTAGGCTCGAATGGAGTGGCACCGCGGCTGCGGCCAATGTTTATAAACAACATGCTTTAGGCCTACATATCAAGATCAATAATTAATGATCCATCATTTCGATATTATTTTGATCTAGTTGAATTTGTAAAAAAATGTGATTACTATTCCTATAATATAATCGCTTACTTTGAGGTATTATATATGAAATGCTGGGTGTGAAGGGAATTCATGGTCTCCTGAAATATCCCCAGGCTACCTTTAGGGTCAACTTTTCCTGGTACCTGGCGCGGGGTACGAACCTCTGAAGGGAATTTAACCCCCCTAAAAACCCACAGGTTTTGAGATGCCTTGGGTGGGGTTCGAACCCTGGTTAGTGACCCAACCATCACCACCAGGCCCGCACGCTAACCCACTGTACTACCACGGACGTACTAAAAGTATAGCAACCTTAGTCCGATTTTTAAGAACCAGGTGATAGTCTCGTGGTGTTATCACGTGATGAGTTTATTGGACTTACCATCTACGACTATTTTACGCTATACCTGACGTCAACTCGGGTTAGTATTATTGTGGGTGCGGGACATTTTCGAGGGCATTACATTACATCCTTCTTTAACCTCTGAAGTGCGCATGGGGGTAATTGGAAACGTCCCCCTGTGCTGACGTATTTGAGGTGTTTCCGTCACTAAAATATTCATTGTGCCATTAATAGCATTAATACTTATCCATATGCGCCTATTATGGGTTGATTATAAAGGTATTAACCTGAAACAACAATAAAACGAGTGAAAACAGCGTTTGGATGGTCAAAATCGGAGATATAGCCCGCGAGTTGTATAATGTATGGGTGAGGCAATCTGCTTTCCCGCCAATTTCCCCCAAGGCCACTGAGACACAGTCGATCGATACTCTCTCTCTCTCTCTTGCACTCGCTTGCTATCAGTGATGACCACACCCTCCAATCGGATTTCTAATGTTAGCACGAAAATATACCTCAGAATAAGGGAATAACAGGGAAAATAGGTGATAACTGAAGGAGAGGAGGAAAGTGGGGAAGGAGGGGAGGTAGAGGACTGAGATTTTGCATGGCCCAGGGGCCAAAAAAAAAAAATAAAATATTTTTTTTTTTTTTTTCGATGTCAAAAGTTGATTTTTTTTTTCTCTGACTCTTAAGAGTCTCCCCGCAGTGCGCCGGGGGAACTCTTAAGAGTCTCCCCGCAGCTCCCGGGTTAACTAGGCTAGTCCCTAGCCTATTTTAAGGTCGTAAGGTATCGTAGCTGTATTACCTCAGCAATCTCAATATTGTTGGTATAGGGTTCGCGTGACGGGTGCTCCACGTAGCTACCTGGTCACGTTCCCTAGCTGCCACCAATGAAATGCTGGGTGCGGGACATTTTCGAGGGCATTACATTACATCCTTCTTTAACTAGGCTAGTCCCTAGCCTCTTTAAGGTCGTAAGGTATCGTAGCTGTATCACCTCAGCAATCTCAATATTGTTAGGGTACGCGTGATGGGTGCTCTATGTAGTTACCAGATCACGTTCCGTGACTGCCACCAATGAAATGCTGGGTGTGAAGGGAATTTATGGTCTCCTGAAATATCCCCAGGCTACCTTTAGGATCAACCTTTCCTGGTACCTGGCGCGGGGTACGAACCTCTGAAGGGAATTTAACCCTCCTAAAAACCCACAGGTTTTGAGATGCCTTGGGTGGGGTTCGAACCCTGGTTAGTAACGCACCACCATCACCATCAGGCCCGCGCGCTAACCCACTGTACTACCACGGACGTACTAAAAGTATAGCAACCTTAGTCCGATTTTTAAGAACCAGGTGATAGTCTCGTGGTGTTATCACGTGATGAGTTTATTGGACTTACCATCTACGACTATTTTACGCTATACCTGACGTCAACTCGGGTTAGTATTATTGTGGGTGCGGGACATTTTCGAGGGCATTACATTAACCACTCTATTCCTGTCACTGCTTTCAGCGTTCCTACAACCCTCTTCCTGTGTTGTACCCTCTCCTGCACTTCATCACACTGCCCAATTCTTAAATGAGCTGACATTCTCCATAACCTGACCATTCAACCTCACCTGGCACTGTGATTGCACCCATTTCAAAGACCATTACCTCACTCTTGCCCACACTTACCTCGATCAGGTTCCGTTTCAGACACACAGGTCCAAACATATTTACCAGACCCTGTAACTCCCAGTCATTAATAGTAATAATAATAAGAATAACAATAATGTTTATTCAGTTAGCATTTTACAGTGTTGGTACAACACAATATGTTTTAATTAAAATGGTACAAATGATCATGGATATATTGTTATAGATGACAGAAATGTTCATGGATATTCATAATACTTGATTTACGTTAAAAGTTCCAACATAGTTTACAATACACATACACATTTTTATGTGTAAGCAATGTGATAATTTTCATCTGAATAAATGTATCTATAGGCTACTCTTATGTGTAAGATTACCAATGATGTAATCAAACACAAGTTAACTTACGAATAAATAACTAAATTATGATGTAAGTAAATATGAAACATAACAGATAAATACCACAAATTTATTGAACATTAGATGAACATGGTACGTATAATAAATATAGAGTCGTAGGATTATGGTATTAATATTTATTATGAATCAGTACTGGTGCCGGCTTTGTAACTCTATTTTGGCTATTATTAGACGATTGTACTCACTTTAAAAAAGTCCTACAGCAATTAACAGGCTTCGAACTGCCTCACTTAACCACTTTTACTACCACAGATCCTTCTTAAACTGCACAAAATCGTCTAAATATATCACAAATACAATTAAAAAGACGTCGCCGGTATAGAAGGGGTTACATAGTTAATCCATTACCTCTTAATGAAAGTCTATATGGGAAAGGATTCACTTTAATTTTCCTTATTGACAATAGTAACAGGGAGAGAAAAGTTAACCTCTTCTCAATGTTCAAGAACACAGCTTAAATTCAAAAGAGAAATGGATGACACTGAAATGTACAGTTGGCCACATACGTTCTGTTCCTCATCGTGATATTATTTATGAAAGTAAAATAGTATGAATGAATTGCGAGTGTGGTTTCTTTGAATTATCAGTTGACTAATAAGACGAGTTAACCACTGCACAAGAAACTACACTCATAATTCAATCATGGGTATATATTTCCCTGTATAAGACCACAGAGAGAAACAGAACTTATGTGGCCAACTATACAAGAGAGTTGGAGTGATCAGATCTGCATTCCATACATACCAGATCTTCGTGCAGCAAAGAGTGTAGTTTGTTTTGCCTCATATTTTTTTTTTTTTTTTTTTTTTTTTTTTTTTTTTTCTATATTCCAACTTACTTCCTCTCGGGCATAGGCTGAGAGCCTTAACATTCACCGCTTTACAATGAACAGTGAAGCCCGTGAGGTCTTGTTCCAGTCTAGGGAGTGAGACATGTGAAGCACGTAGAGCACAACGAGCACCTGCCATCTTGCCTTCACATGAGGCACGGTGCTCACTCATGACCCGAAACGACCCCATCTCTGAAGCCATCTCGTTCCCGTGCTTCACTGTCTCACCCACTACACTCGGACTCTCACACTTACACACACACAACGCCACCTGTTGAGCAGATAACTCACCAGGCATTGCACCCCTATAGCATATTTTGAATATGGGAATATTCATACAGTGCTATTTAATCAGGGAACAATGAGGGTATTTTATTGACGTTTCGGTGGGCTTTGTGGTAATGCACTGATACTAGGTACAGCACAAATTCCATCCCAATAATATCTTCCCATTGATACATCGGGATTTGAACCCGGGACCTTTGGATTACCAGGCCAGTGGCAAGACCACTCCACCACACCTCCCCTATGGATCAGTAAGCCTGTTATAGATTGCTAGTTCATTATGTTTTTATGTTAAATTACAGCATAGTGTTAGCTATGCCCCTTCCAACTTGTAGGTCTGAGTTTAAAGCTCATTCTATATTTAATGTTGATGTCTGGCAGTCTGACAGTTTGGAGTATGTACACTCGGTCCAAGAAGTATCTGCACCCCTATGCTGATCATCTGGTGTGTACAGCTCGGTAGGGTTGGTACCTCTGCCTGCAACTATATCCATGTGTCAGAGACGATCCTCTCTGACACATGGATATAGTTGCAGGCAGAGGTACCAAACCCATCAAGCTGTACACACCAGATGATCAGCATAGGGGTGCAGATACTTCTTGGACCGAGTGTACATGCTTAGATTAATATTCAGTATTCGAGAATGCATAATATATCGTAGGCTTGTGCATAAACCTTTAACAGTCTTGATAGTGTAATGCTTAGTGTGCAGAATTTCGGTGGGTGTATCCTAGGTTCGAGTCCTTGGAGTACCACATGTATTCATTACTTTAATTGATTTTGTTAACTAGGATTATTTGTACATTAATTGGTGGGTTGGTGAAAACAAATATGAATGATTCTATAACTTAAACTTACAGCTCAAAGGGGTCTGTGTATAGCTAATGCAATGATATAAATACTAAGAAACACAGGCTAGGAATAGAGTTGACAAAGAGAAGAATCATGGCTTGAATATAAAGACCATATGAGAAAGAGCACTTTATTGACAACGTTTCGCAGATAGTTTCTTCAGGTCACTAACAGACGCTAGGTCCTTGGACGCCTTAAGTATCTGTAATGACAGGTGGGGGAGGCGAAACGTTGTCAATAAAGTGCTCCTCCTCATATGGTGTTTATATTCATTCTGTCAACTTTTCCAAGTTATTTCAACAAAAATCATGGCTTCTTGCAGCTCCTAAAAGATGGTCTGGTCATCATGGCGGTCTTCCTGAGAGAGTAGTGTATGCCGAGCCAGGGTACCCACACCACACCACTCACCTCCCCGTTCTCTGCCTCCAGGGGTCGTCCGTTCAGGTTGCTGTCAGCGCAATTGTAGGAGGACCCGTACCACCACCCGCCTTTCATCCTAGGGCATAGGGTTTAACAGCCAAAGGTTAAAGGTTATCACTTATAATAAATACTGTTGTTTTCTCATCATAAGCGCTATAGGTAGCGCCAACAAACTTGATCCCTGACCTCTGTAAATCAAAAGGGCCTGGAGCAAACTGGCTGTAAATAGCCACACCTATTTTCTGGTGGACTCTTCCCAAATTATAGAAACGATAGCCCGATTTCTTTAATTGATTTCGAGTTATAAGAAGATAAGGGGTCAGGATATTGTCAAGTTCGTTGGCGATACCTTTAGTACTTTTTATATCAGTGGATTCAATAGTGCTCACACTACTAAAGTCTTCATTTACAAATGAGTGCTAATGATGTACCAAGCAATATTGCCCTCAAAGTCCCCAAGTACACAGGTAACCAGGGCAATGATTTACAATGACATACAAAATACGGTACAACAAAAAGTGACTGCTCTCTTTAAGACTTCTGTTGGTATATCCCCTCTCTTTCGGACAAATTGGGGGATAACTACCAGTCCGAAAGAGTGAAATTCTGGAAGGTAGAGAATCCGGATTGTCCTCTGTCTTACGGCCTACAAAACAAAAGAGAGATAATCATTTACGGAAGACCGAGAATCCATATATATGATGGGTACCCACAAACCTCTGCGATCCGATTAAATTCCCTCCGTTCCGTACTTTTTCCGGAAGCGAAGGAATACAATCCAGATTTTCCAGATTGTATTCTCTCCCATTCGTACTAAAATAGAAAGAGAGGGAATTGAAGTCGAATTGTTTTGGCCATTTTATAACTTCCAAGAACATAAAAGGAACTATGGAGCATAACTTTAACTTTGTATATTTAATAACAATGACCCAAGAGATAGTCAACTCAGTCCCTAATACAAAATGTCCCCCTTTTGCTCCCCTGCTGAAAATAACTCACTTCTGGGCGCACACAAAGTTTTTGATGACGTGGTCAGATGTGGTGAAGGGTTGACTGTGGTGGATGTTGACCAGACCGTCGCCAGCTGTGCCGATATACCTGTAGTGGTGGGGGGGAGAGGAATCCAAGGAGGCGTTATTTTTTATTATTATTTTTTTTTAATAATAATAAGTTGTAATTTAGCCAATCCAAATACAATTAAAATACAATTATATGAACATATTACAATTAGTGGCTAAGCCTTTTGAGAGAAATATCTTGTGCATAGCTCGATTACTGCAGTAAACTTAAAATTAAGGTATTGAATTCGGTTCCATTAACCCATTCAGTACCGGTGAGGTACTTTTAACATTACTCAGGCTGCTATTAGACGATATTATTGTTTAAAAAGGGACTCTAGCAATTAACAGGCTTCGAACTATCTCACTTAACCTTCTTTAACTACCACAGATCCTTCTTAAACTACACAAAATTGTCTAACCATAGCTAGAATAAAATATTAAAAGACGTCGAGTGCTATTTATGAAAGGCTAGGGGCAAGATATGTCTGGGCTAATTGAAGTGAATTGACTATTATACTCCCACCAAATGATAGTGTTGTAATGAGGTAGAACACACACACACACACACACACCCACACCCACACCCACACCCACACCCACACCCACACCCACCCACACCCACACCCACACCCACACCCACACCCACACCCACACCCACACCCACACCCACACCCACACCCCCACCCCCACCCCCACCCCCACACACACACACACACTCTTGTTAATATGTATGTGGTGATGTGAAGAGGCTGGACTAATGTAGAATACCCCGTATTTGGCCCACCTGTGTTCTCCATCATAATCACACAGGTCTACCCTTCATAGTATAAATAAAGTCTTCAATTAGCAAAAACATTGAAAAAGGGTTTACATTTTGTAAAATGTGGGTTTCAATTACTTATAACTCCAGAACCATACATTCAATTGTGTTCATATTTGAATTGGGTATAGTTTACATATAGTTCTTAAATTTAATGGAGCCATATTTTAGATTACAACCTAGAATTACAAAATATAAATTTGGCATTGTATGCGTTGAAAATAGGAACTCCTATCTACTGGAAAACTACTATTATTGGCTGTACATCCTTTCCTCTTGTACAGTCAGCCAAATAAGTGATGTCGCAGCACCAAGTATATTTTGATCAATAATTGGTATCAGCACTATCTAAACATTAATTCATAATTTCGAGTGAGATATACAAACATGTTCCTATATTTACACACCCTATTCAACATCTGACAAATATTAACCCGTACTGTACTGGTGCCGTCCTTTTAACTTTATTCTAGCTGCTATTAAACGATTTTATTCATATTCAAAAAGGCCTCGAACAATTTAAAGGCTTCAAACTATCTCAACTTAACACATTTTACTACCACAGATCCTTCTCAAACTGCAAAAAATCCTCTAAATATAGCTAGAATAAAATGAAAAAGACGTCGCCGGTACAGAAGGGGTTAATACAGCTGAGAGCGAGCCAAACGTAATGACAGCCGAGGCACGACTAATTAGTGCCACCATACCTGAGTTCTTGCAGTACGTGTGAGGTTAGGGTGTGCATGTGTTCCAGACCCAACCAGAACTCTGATTCAGGGCAGCCGAACCCCAAGCGGTACTCCAGGATCGAGCGTTCGAAGTCCTCCCGCTCGGTCAAGTTGTCTCGCCTCTGTAATACCGTCCACCCACCTCCATCTAAGAGTTGGAGAGTCATGAGCATTAACCTCTGGGCTGCACATAGGGGGTAGTATACACCATTCGCCTGTGTGGAGGTATTTACACTGTTTCCTCACTAAAATCGTTATTTTACCATAAATATCATTAATACTTATCCATACTCGCCTATTTTACGTTTAATATGAAGATAGTAACATGTTACAAAAATAAAACAAGTGGAAAAAGTGTTTGGATGGTCAAAATCGCGAAATGAAAGCGAGTTTCATTCATCAAGTGTGAGTCAGCCTGCTCTGCATCCTCCCCTCTCGAAGCCTGAAAGACACTGCGGCCTCTCTCTGTATCTCCCGCTATTTCCCATGCTTTGACACACAGATGAACACGTCCTGCTAGCAACTCGCTAATGTTAGCACGAAAACATACCTAAGAATAAGGGAATAACAGGGAAAATAGGTGATAATTGAAAGGGGGGAAGGAGGGGATGTGGAGGAGTGATATGTGGCATGGCCGAGGGGCAAAAAAAAAAAAAAAAATCAAGTGCTACTGGGGTGTTTTAAATGTTTTTTTTTTTAGGCCTAGGATCATAAGAGTCTCTCCGCAGTCACCCAGTAAAACTCCTAAGAGTCTCCCCACAGTTCCCGGGTTAAGGGGGAAGTTTTTGTTTTGTTTTGTCAATTATTTCATATATTTATGACTTTTTTTTAGTTTTCTCCCTAGACCTCCATCAAACTTAAAAAAACCCATCCATTATCCAAAATATGGTGGCACACTATCGCTTGCCAGGTATAAATAGACACCTGGATGGGGATAAATATCTTAAAACAATAGGCTGAATAGGGCTAAATGGATACAACCCAGAAAAAAAGAAAAAAAACAGGTGACCCCCCTTAATAATCCAGAAGATATTATAGCCTCTGAAGTCCTATTTTAACTATACCCTATTTTTTTCCAGATGACGGTAAAATGCTGTCTTCAACTTGATTACTCCGTTATTATGCAAGTTTTGTAGCGAAATGTGTTGTTAATTATGAAAATTTGGCACTAACATGAAGTAGAAACATGATATAGTTTCTTATTTTTCCGTTAGTTATTGATAAATCAGTTGCTAAGGGATTAAATTTACCGTCAGTTGAAAAGAAACAGACTATAACACAAACCTGTAACTTGATCGCAGAAAACGACGAGTGCTACGTGTGGTAGGGTGATGTCAGGATACACCACTCGCAGGCCCGTCCCGGAGTCCCCACTATCCAATAAGTCCTGGCAGTTCTTGGGTCTCTCGCACACCCCACACTGCGGCTGACCCAAGCTCTCTTGTAGGGCCTTCATGGTTTCCCGACTCTCCTGTAGGGGGCGTTAACCCGGCAAAGGCTAGAATATAGTAATTGAAACATCCTGCCATGCGGAGGTATTTTGTTTCATTCCCGACAAAAATAGTCATCTTACCATAAATATCGTTATTACTTATTCATATGCGCCTATTTTACGTTTAATTTTGCGAGTTTTAAGATATTCGCCCCACTAGTTTGGCGATTTTAAGACCTTTCGTGCCATTTAAGTGACAATTTTTTTCTGGCAAATAATAGCGAACTTGCAATTTTGGAGGAAATGGCCATTGGCCGGGGTATTTTTCTACCGAAAAATGCATCAATTTATATTGAAGAGGATGGAGGTCTAGGGATGAAACTAAACTAAATATATATATATATATATATATATATATATATATATATATAGTGGATATATATATATATATATATATATATTATATATATATAAAAATTATATATATATATATATATATAGATAAACAAATAAATAAAAATCCTTCTTAATGTGGGCCTATACTTTAAGTGTCCAGTTTTCACTTCATTGAATGGCAATTTTCTATGAAGAAATGTTAGTTGTATTCAGATAGATAATATAAAGGCAAATTTAAAAGAAAACTTATAGATAGTTTAAGTTTATTCTAATGTGAAGAGTATATATATATATATATATATATTATATATATATATATATATATATATATATATATATAGAGAGAGAGAGAGAGAGAGACCCTCCATCAATTCGTTTATAGAACTCCTTAAAAAACCTCCCCTGAAGTAATGACGTTCTGTTATTTTCCTTTCTGTTTACAAAGCACCCGAGCAATTAAGGATACCACCAGTATAGTAATTGTCATAATAACCAGGAAAAAATAAGGTAATTATTACAATAATTAGAATACGGCACGGTCTGCGAAGCCAAAGCTCTTTAGGCAGACGTAAAATTAATTATTATTTAGTTATTCAGGACACACATCTGTACACATTTTATTATATCATATTATGCATCAGCCATTACTTTAAAAAACACAGTCCGTATACTGCACACTAAGGACGCCATTAGGCAAGAAGTTTAAATGTTTCCATTCTTTCATAGTCTCCTTTAATGAGACGGTAACAAATCTCAGTACCCATTGCATTTGGTGAAAAGGTCATGAGGAGTTATTGAGCTATGGGAAGTTTGCTATATAATTGTGTGCTGATTGAATGCAACACCAATCCCAATGGATTGTGCGCATAATAAATATGACAGTATTTGGTTGATTTCAATCATCTGTTAAATTTAGATCTATATTTTTCACCGTAGTTTTGTCAAATGATTGTACTTCTCTCTGCATTAACTGTCTTGATGGTGTAATGGTTATAGTGTTTAACATCTGTGTGTGGTAACCCAGGTTCAAATCCCGGTGGATCACATGTTTTCATTAATTTCATTGGGAGGTGTTTGGTGTTGGAGTGAAATTAATAAAAATAGATTATAGGCCTACACAAAAATTATTCACTATTTTAATATCGCACTGGTTTGAGTTATGTTTCAAGCATGTTGTTGTTGTTGTTGTTCCCCAAGCTGCCTGGCCGAACAGCCCCAAGGCCCCGTTGAAGGCCAAGGCCATAACCGAGCGCCCCCACAGAACCCTCCCTGCCGACCACAATAAAGCCTGGGTGACCGAAGCCACTCCATGGCGGGGAGCTTAGGAGGGTGCAGAAACGCCCGGGAAACCAAAGATCCACCCAGGGCCCTGTGCCCCTCAGCAATTATGAAGAGAAAGTTGAGGGGCAAAGGAAAAATGTGACGCTTTGGCTTCCAATCTTGGTAGATTGGGAGGTCAATCCACGGAAGAGGCGCCGTCACTTGAGATCTAGAAAATATATAAGTAAAAGGAACAGTCAGAGTAAGCTATGGGTATGGCAGAGATCGCTCAGTTCTCACTCTGATAGACCAGCCCATCACCATTGTTTCAAGCATGTAATAGTAATCTATCTACAGTATATACTCAGGCACGTTAATTTTTTTGTTTTTATGATAAGTAGGCCTACGCGTTGGCTGTTTATGGTGAATCATATGGCGATTTGTACGATAGGCGATTTTTGTCCTGTACTTGTAGCCTATATTGGTTTATAGGCAAGAATATACAGATATATAGGCATTTATTATTTGTCTAAGTGTATGAAGGAGACAAAAGGCAATGCTACCTGTAACAAGTGCAGCCTCATATAAAAAAGAAAAAAATATGCTTGCCAAAATTATACCTTGTGTTGGTTACTTAACCCCTTCTGTACCGGCGCCGTCTTTTTTATTTTATACAATTTTGTGCAGCTTAAGAAGGATTTATGGTAGTGAAAAGGGTAGCCTAAAGTGAGATAGTTCGAAGTCTATTTAATGCTGGAGGCCATTTTGAAACTGAATGAAATCGTCTAATAGTAACCAGAATAAAGTTAAAAGGACGGCACCGGTAGAGGAGTTAAAATAGGTTATAATAATAATAATAATAATAGTTCTTAAAGCTAGCGCATGCTAAGCTAGCTAAGGATAGCTCAATAAGGCCGATTAGGCGTATTTCCATTGGGGTCCTGTACTACTACCCCATCCCTTTGCTCATGAGGGATGGTAACGACTCAGTGCTTGTGAAAAATCTTTAATGCGCCGAGCGTGGGCGCGAACCCGGGCCTTCTGGGTGGAAGTCCGAGACGCTAGTCACTACACCAAGCGAGCCGCTGAATACAAATTAATTACAAAGCCGGTTAATACAAATAGTCGTTAGCTCACCTTTATGAAGTTGATGAGACTGTTGAGGGCCTTCTTACGACAATTAGGAGGCGGTTCCAGTGTAGAGGCCAACCCTGCTTCAGACGTCGGCATGGTGCTCACTACTGCGGACACCACAACCACCAAAAACACCCCAAATCTAGTAATATCCAACCTCATTCTCGTCTATCAATTAAGCAATGACGTAACTCTCAGTGTTATTGTAAAAGTCGCGAAAAGTAATTAACGCAATACTTTTATAAACACTAGGAAAACAGGTTCTATTGGTCTTCTAAATTCTTGGTTGCTGACGGAAGAAGCTGATCTGGTGGTGTTCCGCCTGTCACATCACCGATTATAAACACAAGACTAGCGTGCACTCCTGACCCTTTGTGTAAACATTGGAGGAGAGTATTATAAACAATCTAAACAAACCGGGTTGAATTTGATCGTTAGGTCGATAATCTCGAAGGGAAATGTGTTACTTCAAGCGATATAAGACCAGAAATGCAATCTGAAGAATCACATGAGCGTTTTTACGGCAATTTTTGCCAGTAAATCTGGCTCTATCTCAAGTCGGCCACCCTCAGGAAAAAAAAAAAAAAAAAAAATGGGGAATGGGCCTGAGTACATACATACAGTACATATAGCTACAACTCTGTCCGTGAGTTTCTGAATTAAAGTAGTAAGCCTACGTACAGTCGCGCTAATAAGTGATGTCTCGGCACCAAGTATGTTTTGATCAATAATTGGTATCAGCAATATCTAAGCTTCATTTCTTCATATCGAGTGAAATATACAAACATGTTCCTACACCTACCCACCCTATTCAACATTTGACACATTAATACAGCACAGAGAAAGCCAAACGTAATGACAGCTGGGACATGACTTATTAGCGCGACCGTACAAGAATATAATTATACACACACCTAAAATAATATAACTTCATACTATAGTCTGTTTCCAGCTGGCGGTAAACTGAACCCCTTTATAGCTGATTTTTCGATAGTTACTGGCAAAATATGAAACTATAGTCTGTTCATTCTACTGTAGGTTGGGCAGAAATCGTAATCTCTAACCTCTCATAACTCAAAAAGGACTAGAGTAATCGAGATAATATTTCTACCAAATAGGAAGACTTAGCTAGGGAATAGGTGTGGAAATTGTTAGCTCATTTGCTCTATCCCTTTTTTAGTTACAAAGGTTAGAGGTTACGATGTCTGCCCAACCTAGAATGAAAGGACTATACTACAGTATGTCTCTCTATCCTAAAAATACCAAGTTTTCACAATTGACATGGCAGTTTACCGTCAGTTGGAATAAAACAACTATAGTTGCCAATAATAGATGGGTTGGGTGTGAGGGGGATCTGCCGGGTGTGGGCCAATCGACGCTCTGCAGACCCCCGTTTCCTTGTGTTGACCTCTGGCCGTTTTGGTGAGGTCAGTCCTCATAATGTTAGTGAGCTGGGCTTATAATTGAGGTTTGGTGTGAGGGATCTGCTTTGTGTGGGCCAATCGGCTTTCTGCAGACTCCCGAACCCGAAATGTTGCTATAACCATTTGACGGTTACATAGGCCTACTGCAGAAAAAGCCCACTCCTGTACGCTTGGCCAATGAAACCGTGTCTCAGCTGTCATTACGCTTTGCTTGCTGTGTGCTGTATTAATGTCTGTCAGATGTTGAATAGGATGTGTAGAGATAGGAACACGTCTGTATATCTCACTCGAAATGATGAATCAATGCTAAGCTAGTGCTGATACCAATCATTGATCGAAATATACTTGGTGCCGCGACAATCATTTATTTGGCCGACTGTACGTACCAATTTGTCGAGTCCGGTACCAACTTGTGGACAGAATAACGCTGGATATTATTATCGGTAGCGCATGCTTACAGGAAAAGCATTTGTTTCGTCTGAATGTGAAGAAAAAATAAGAAGACATTGTTAGTGGCAAGACAGAAATAAGAGATTAGAGATAATAAGTAAACATACAGCCAATCGTTTTCTATTCCCATTTTGATGTAACCCCCTCACTATATTTAAATTATTTTGTCTGAATGGAAAGAAATAATATGCACCAAGATATATAGACTAATAACACACATAACAAAGCCACTCCAACAGCTTCCTCCCTCTCCAACACCCCTTCTACAGACTAATAACACATAACAAAGCCACTCCAACAGCTTCCTCTCTCTCCAACACCCCTTCTACAGACTAATACCACACATAACAAAGCCACTCCAACAGCTTCTTCTCTCTCCAACACCCCTTCTCTACACTCTTCAGAAAATAGGAAAGTAGAAAGTAGCTACGAGGTGCCGTTGTAAAGACTTATTCCTCAATACCTTCACCTGACCTGACCTGATCATGCTAGAGAGCCAGAAAATATAAGTTTTTATGCACTAAGTGACCTCTTCACTGAACATAAGAACATAAGAAAATGGGAGTCTGCAGAAAGCCGATTGGCCTAAGCAAGGCAGATCCCTGTCCCACACAACCCCAGTTCAATTACAAAGCCCAATTATAGGCTCAACACTCTAATACCCTGAGGATCATCTTACCAAAACGGTTAGAGATTAACGCAGGATTATGGGGGTATGCAGAGTGCTGATTGGCCCAACCCGGCTGATCCCCCTTCACACCCAACCCTTCTCGTCCATAAGCTTATCCAATTTTATCTTAAAGCTCCCTACCGTTTTAGACCCCACTATAGCACTTGGTAGTCCATTCCACCCATCTACAACTCTGTTACCAAACCAATATTTGCCTATATCTTTTCTGAAACGAAATTTATCTAATTTGAAACCATTGGTACGAGTTCTTTCGCTATCACTGAGCTTTAGTACATTTGTCATGTCCCCTTTGTTAATCCCACTAACCCACTTGAACACCTCTATCATATCCCCTCTAACTCTGCGTCTCTCTAACGAATGTAAACCTAATTTCTTCAACCTTTCTTCATACGAAAGATTTCTAATATTATGGATCATTTTTGTCATTCTACGCTGTACTCTCTCCAATGAATCTATGTCCATTCTGTAATAAGGACACCAAATTGGACAGCATAATCCATATGGGGTCTCACTAATGACAAGTAAAGTTTTAAGATAACATCAGCAGTTCTGTTACTCACACTCCTAGAGATGAACCCGAGAATCCTGTTTGCCTTATTACGAACGCTTATACACTGTTTTCTAGGCTTCAAATCATTGCTAACAAACACACCTAGATCTTTCTCACAGTCTGAATTTTCTAATTCTAAATTAGCTAGTTTATATTTAACATTTGTATGCATCTTCCCTATCTTTAATACCTTGCATTTGTCAATGTTAAACTTCATCTGCCAATTTACTGACCATTCATGTAAGGTATCTAGATCCCTTTGGAGGCACTCTATATCGCTATCTGAATCAATTGATCTCCCCATTTTAGTATCGTCTGCGAATTTACTTATCCTACTAGTTATACCTAAATCTAGGTCATTTATGTATATAAGAAACAACAGGGGACCTAATACCGATCCCTGGGGGACACCACTTTTGACTGCTCCCCACTCTGACTTGGTACCATTTATGCTGACTCTCTGTTTCCTACCAATTAGCCATGACCTAATCCATCCCAACAACGATCCTCCTATTCCATGTGCCTCAACCTTTCTCATCAATCTCTCATGAGGGACTCTGTCGAAAGCATTACTGAAATCTAAATAAATAATATCATATGACTTGTCACTATCTACTGCTTCATATACCTCTGAGAAAAAGCTAAGCAAATTAGTAAGGCAAGAACGTCCCTGAGTGAACCCATGCTGAGAAGAATTTATTAAGTTAAATTTGTCTAAGTGGCTTCTAATTTTCCTAGCAATAATAGACTCTAGCAACTTTCCTATGATTGATGTGAGACTAATGGGACGGTAATTGGATGCTATCGATTTATCACCTTTTTTGAAGATCGGAACTACATTTGCAAGCTTCCAAGCTTCTGGAACTAAACCTGTTTCCAAAGACTTGTTAAATAAAAATGCTAATGGGCTACTTAACTCATCTCTGCATTATTTTAATACTCTAGCATATACCTCGTCAGGACCAGGCGATTTTTGAGGTTTCAGTCTGTCAATTTCCTTAAGCACATCATTTCTACTTATACTAACTGTACTTAACATATTTTCTATACTATCACTATATACCATATTGACTTCTGGAATCTGTGCCAAATTTTCATTAGTGAAAACGGAAAGAAACTGACTATTTAATGTACTGCACATTTCTAAATCATTTTCTGTTATTTCTCCTATTGAAGTTTTTAGGGGGCCTATTACATCTCTAACTTTAGATTTATATAGTTGGTAAAAAGCTTTAGGGTTATTTTTTGAGTCACTGGCTATCCTTATTTCATAATTTCTTTTTGCTTTCCTGATTTCCTTTTTGACCTGTCTTGATAGAGTCTGATAGTATATATGTAGATGATTTTCGCCTTTCTTTATTTTTCTATATATTCCTTTCTTTTTTCCTATAAGATCTATTAGCTTATTAGTCATCCATTTTGGTTGGTTCTGCGGCGATCTAAATTTTCTTTTAGGGATATATTTATTTTGAGCATTGTGGAGTGAAGCAATAAACTGGTTATATGTAGGTGGCAAGTTTAACTCTGGCATATCCTGACTTAATTGCTTAACAATAGGGTCCACCCTTAAGTCTCTTCTTATCCCACCATAATCGGCTTTTCTGAAATCTGGGATAAGTGTCGTATTCTCTTTAGCATTCCCTGTCCATTGTATATTAAAATAAATAGATTTATGATCGCTATTTTATATCGCTATTTATATCGCATGGATTTTAGTATCATTTCACAATCCCATCTTAGTTATAACCCGTTCAGTACCGGTGACATCCTTGTAATGATCTTCTGGCAATGATTAGACGATTTTATTCAGCTTAGGCAGGACCTCTAGCAATAATAAGGCTTCAAACTATCTCAACCAACCCTCTTAACTACCACAGATTCTTCTTAAGCTACATAATATCGTCTAAATATAGCTAGAATATAATCTAACTCGCGTCAATGGTACTCAGGATTAACGCCGCAATTTATAAATGCAATTTTGAAAAAACTTTTCAGCATCACAAAAAAAAAAAAAAAAAAAAAAAAAACCCTATCCAATCATCAACGTCATTTTCAATAATATATTTATTCTTATAAGAGCAGGTGTATCTATAAGATTAATTGTAACATCGACAGTATTGAACTCTTCGGAAAAGGGTTGGTATGACTAAGGATAGGGTTGGTATTACTTAGGAAAGGGTTGGTGAAATGCTAGGTTTATCCAGGGTTAAATAGGAAGGGAAATTTCCCCAGGCTACCTTTAGGATCAACCTTTCCTGAAGGGAATTTAACCCCCCTAAAAACCCACAGGTTTTGAGATGCCTTGGGTGGGGTTCGAACCCTGGTTAGTGACGCACCACCATCACCACCAGGCCCGCGCGCTAACCCACTGTACTACCACGGACGTACTAAAAGTATAGCAACCTTAGTCCGATTTTTAAGAACCAGGTGATAGTCTCGTGGTGTTATCACGTGATGAGTTTATTGGACTTACCATCTACGACTATTTTACGCTATACCTGACGTCAACTCGGGTTAGTATTATTGTGGGTGCGGGACATTTTTAATGCCCTCGAAAATGTCCCGCACCCACAATAATACTAACCCGAGTTGACGTCAGGTATAGCGTAAAATAGTCGTAGATGGTAAGTCCAATAAACTCATCACGTGATAACACCACGAGACTATCACCTGGTTCTTAAAAATCGGACTAAGGTTGCTATACTTTACGTCAACTCGGGTTAGTATTATTGTGGGTGCGGGACATTTTCGAGGGCATTACAGTTGGTATGACTCAGGAAAGGATTGGTATAAAGAAAGGCTTGGTATGACTCAGGAAAGGGTTTGGTATGACTCAGGAAAGGGTTGGTATAAAGAAAGGCTTGGTATGACTCAGGCGAGGGTTGATATGACTCAGGGAAGGGTTGGTATGACTCAGGAAAGGGTTGGTATGACTCAGAAAAGGGTTGATATGACTCAGGAAAGGGTTTGGTATGACTCAGGGAAGGGTTGGTATGACTCTGGAAAGGGATGGTATGACTCTGGAATGGGTTGGTATGACTCTGGAAAGGGTTGGTATGACTCAGGAAAGGGTTGGTATGACTCTGAAAAGGGTTGGTATGACTGGAAAGGGTTGGTATGACTCAGGAAAGGGTTGGTATAAGGAGAGGGTTGGTATGACTCTGAAAAGGGTTGGTATGGCTCAAGAAAGGGTTGGTATGACTCAAAAAAGGGTTGGTATGACTCAGGAAAGGGTTGGTATGACTTAGGAAAGGGTTGGTATGACTCAGGGAAGGGTTGGTATGACTCAGAAAAGGGTTGGTATAAGGAGAGGGTTGGTATGACTCTGAAAAGGGTTGGTATGACTCAGAAAAGGGTTGGTATGACTGGACAGGGTTGGTATGACTCAGGAAAGGGTTGGTATGACTCAGAAAAGGGTTTGTATGACTCAGGAAAGGGTTGGTATGACTCAGGAAAGGGTTGGTATAAGGAGAGGGTTGGTATGACTCTGGAAAGGGTTGGTATGACTCAGAAAAGGGTTGGTATGACTCAGGAAAGGGTTGGTATAAGGAGAGGGTTGGTATGACTGAAAAGGGTTGGTATGGCTCAAGAAAGGGTTGGTATGACTCAGAAAAGAGTTGGTATGACAGGAAAGGGTTGGTATGACTTAGGAAAGGGTTGGTATGACTCAGGGAAGGGTTGGTATGACTCAGAAAAGGGTTGGTATAAGGAGAGGGTTGGTATGACTCTGAAAAGGGTTGGTATGACTCTGGAAAGGGTTGGTATGACTCAGAAAAGGGTTGGTATGACTGGAAAGGGTTGGTATGACTCAGGAAAGGGTTGGTATGACTCAGAAAAGGGTTTGTATGACTCAGGAAAGGGTTGGTATGACTCAGGAAAGGGTTGGTATAAGGAGAGGGTTGGTATGACTCTGGAAAGGGTTGGTATGACTCAGAAAAGGGTTGGTATGACTCAGGAAAGGGTTGGTATGACTCAGAAAAGGGTTGGTATGACTTATGGAAGGGTTGGTATGCCTCAAGAAAGGGTTGGTATGACTCAGGAAAGAGTTGGTATGACTCAGGAAAGGGTTGGTATAAGGTAAGGGTTTGGTATGACTCACGAAAGGCTTGGTATTACTCGGGAAAGGGTTGGTATGACTCAGGAAGGGGTTGGTATAACTCAGGAAAGGGTTGGTATGACTCAGGGAAGGGTTGGTATAAGGAAAGGGTTGGTATGACTCAGAAAGGGTTTGGTATGACTCAGAAAGGGTTTGGTATGACTCAAGAAAGGGTTTGGTATGACTCTGGAAAGGGTTGGTATGACTCGAGAAAGGGTTGGTATGACTCAAGAAAGGGTTGGTATGACCAAAAAAAAAAAAAAGAGTTAATATGAGTCGGGAAAGAGTTGGTATGACTCGGGAAAGGGTGGGTATGACTTGGAAAGGGTTGGTATGAGTCAGGAAAGGGTTGGTACGACTCAGGTTAGGGTTGGTATGCCTGGAACTCCTCACACAATCAGACACACAGGCTCTTGCACAACCCGCGGAGACATAAAAACACAGGCACACAAGTAAACTCCCGGAGAAATTAAAATGTCGCCCGATATTTAAACTTCCTCTCAGGGAATATAATAACATCATGGACATTTTCTGCCAGACTAAGTTAGGGGTTGGTGGAAATGTCAAATAACGATACTACTCAATTCACTTGTATTCTATATACTGTATAACCCTCCCTGAACTGGCGACGTCTTTTTCATTTGATTTCAGCTATATTTAGTCGATTTTATGAAGCTTAGGAAGGATATATGATAACTAAAAGGTTTAATTGAGATACGCTATAGCATATACTACAGTAGCTCTGCTGGACACGAAAATGGAACTTTGCAGTAAGAGACCCAAAATCGGAGAACGAATCCCCAAGTTCGAACCTCGAAATTGCAAAAATATCACATTTCTAATCAGCCAAAGTTAAGTTAGGTTAGATTAGGTTAGGCTTGGCTAGGCACTCTTTTTATCTTAAGGTAGGTCAGATGGTTATCCAGATATCAGTTTCAAATCAACACGGCCATACTTCGAAACGAACACATCCACAACGGCCAGTCTTCTAATATAACCAGATCTAAACTATCTGAACCTAACTTAACCTTAAGTAACTTGTAGATCGAGTTAGTTTAGGTTAGGTTATAATTGCTTGGTAGCGTAATGGTTAGTGCGTTGCATTTCAGTACGAGTATCCTAGGTTCGAATTCTTGGAGTAGTATTACCACATGTATTTATTAGTTTCATTGCTATTATTAATTTAGGTTTATTTGTAAGTTAATTGATGGGTTGGTGATAATATGAAATAAAATATAGATAAAGTAAAGATGAGGGGCATACACTAAGCTGAGTTTGGTCAAGGCGCTCGTTACGCTCTGCCCGGGATTCGAACCAAAGACTTTTCAGTTCTAGGTTGAACACACTACCACAAAAAAAAAAAAAAAAAAAAAAAAAAATATATATATATATATATATATATATATATATATATATATATATATATATATATATATATATATACAGGTATAATGTATATTGAAAAAAAAAAATATATATATATAAAGAGAGAGAGAGAGAGAGAGAGAGAGAGTATAAGTGTACTTTGATTACTTTGGCTTGTTATGATTTCGGCAACTCTGACCACACGCTAACAATATAAACATAACAGCTTACACACACACCAACACATTCCTGGACACACACGGACTCACACTTCCCTGCTCACTCCTTTACACATAAGATAATTAAGCAAGTCTTTCATATGCATTTGTAGATACATTTAATCCTGTTTATTGCCGTCTTCTAGATAAAATATTCACTTAAATTATATTATTTCAGAATTAATAACGTTTTAAGATATTCAATTAACGTTCTAGAATTTTTGGTGATAATAAAGACATGACAATATGTAGTGAGGTTATTATGCAATGTTATTTATTATAAGTATGCAGATTAATAAAACAAATGAAAACTAAGTTATTTTAATTGTTCCCGAATGTATGTAAACAAAATGATAGCAACTGAATTAACAAGAAATATAATTTTGCTGTGCACAAGCTCAACAACCCAATAACGATAAAGGGAAAAAATGCATTGTTAATTGCTCAACATGATAGTAGATTTTTTTCCTGGCTAACAATAAACGATTTTGCTCAACTTTGGAAGGCACACTAGGAATCAAAGTCTTATAAAACTGATCCCAATTGACTTTTTGAAGGCCACAGATATCTACAAAACTGAATGAAATTGTATCATCGAGGATAGCCAGAATAGAAAGCAAAGAGAAGTCAAAGCACATGAAATCGCACTTTGTTCTACCCTCTCTTCCAAAATATATAAAATTATCTAATGATAGCTAGAATAGAAACCCTAAAGGCATCATTGCAAAATGAAAAGGGTAAGAAATTACGTTTGTATTATACAATTGTTCCCCAAAATATAATATCTAAGGATAGATAGAGGAAAAGAAATAAATGCATTATTGTATAATGAAAGAATAAAACAATTACAACATGCCCACAATGAATAAAATCGTCAAATAAAGGCTAGAATAGAAGGAAGCAAGGCCGTCATTATTTGTGCAAGAGCTAAGAAATGACACTGTGTTCTATCCACTCGTCCATAATGGAGAGGATCTTGGGCTTCAACAAAGGATTATTGTCAACCATCCTTAACACTAAGTTCCGCTCGGCATTCTGTCGGTCCTCTCCTTGATCAAGGATATCCGAGTAGTCTTCCGGCCGCTTCACCATGTTTGAAATCCACATAATCCCGTACATAACGCCGTAGAAGCCCTTATCAATGTACTCCTTGTGTATCTGGTCAAAGGTGAATGGTTCAGATGACCCAGCTACCTTCATAACCTGGGTAAGTGAGGTGTGGTAGGTGGTCAAGAGGGAGGTCAAACGGGGTCGTCGGACTTCACCAACAACATTGAGGTTGAGGAAGTGTTGCAGGTCCAATGCCACGGAGGCATAGCGGCACCCTTGTAGGTCCAGAAACCGCAGCTCCACAGGGGTCTTTCCTTCATCATATCTGCGACAAGTAAATGAAGGTCATATCAGTATCTTTTCACGCAATTTTAGTCCAGCAGTCTCTTAACCCACTGAGCCCCAGCGACGCACTGCTTGCGTCGGCAATGTATGTAACGCTTGACCCCAGCGACGCGAACATTGCGTCGGCCACTAAAAAATCTATTATTCGGCTCGTATGGTAGGAATGGCTTGAAAATTGGAGGGGAGGTACCGTAGTGTTGGAGAACAGGGAGGGTACGCGTGAACCAGCCAGCCAGGCCGCGCGGGTGGTGGTGGTGGGATTAGTGGCGCCACTTTACCCACTTATTTCACCGCGACTTTGGACCTTATCTACTGCTGTCGTATGGGAGCTAGAGGCTTGAGATATGCGAGACACTCCTTAGGATGTACGCATTACAATGCCATACTCAGTTGTCACCCTAGTGCTGCCGGGCGGGTGGTCATGCGGGGGAGGTGATGAAAAACACTGTACCCACTTATATCCAAACGACTTTCGACCTCATTTATATTTGTCCTATGGTAATAGGCTTGAAATTTGTGTGAGACACACCTTAGGATGTACACATTACTTGACCATGCTCAGCTATCCCCCAAGTCCTACCGGGCGGGTGGTCATGCGGGAGAGGTGATGAAAGACACTGTACCCACTTATCTCCCAACGACTTTCGACCACATTTACTCTTGTCCTATGGTAGCTATTGGCTTGATATTTGTATGGGATATTCCTTAGGATGTAGGCAATGTATGGCAAGCCACAAATCTTGGTTTGTTGGGACAAGGGACGTGCGTGACAAAGGAAAGTCAGTTTACCCATACATCTCGTGAGTGCAACACCATGTCGGATTTACCACGCCGTTACCCACTCAGGGGAATATCCCTGGCCGATGCCATGGCCATAATTGAGGAGAGTGATGTGCCTGATAGTGACACTGGATCATCAACTGACGATTCAGAGGACGAATATAGTCCCACTGTGGCCGAGTATGATGAAATGCATGAGGAAGAACCCTATCTCCCCATCGCTGAACAGTACGCCAGGTTACAACAAAGGGAGGCGAGTAGCTATCGTTCCCCTGCTCCCCCTCGTGACATAGTGGAGTCCCCAACAAGTGGGGAAGAGGATGAGGAAGATGACCCAGACCCCATGGCCTTCATCAACATTCCACTTTCTCATCATAGGGCTGAGAAGAGAAGAGGTGAGGATGATGGGGAGGAGGAGAACGGAGAGAGGAGGAGGAGGTGGGTCAAGCTCCGACACCACACGTGCCTCGCCGTGGTGGTGCTCCCCCGCGTTTGCCTTCCCCACCACCCCCCATTCCCTCTCCACTAAAAGCACAAACCCCAACATTGAGGGAATACATGACTGCCCCCCTCTTCCAGCAACCCCCCGCCCATCGACAGCCAGCAGCAGAAGGGATTGCCAGGCTGACACAACGTCACTTCCCTGAATATGTGCTGGTCACAGATAACAATGAGAAACCCCGAAGACGGTGTCATTTGTGCCGCAACACGACACAGAGGGAGCCTGTGAGATCAGATACCAGGTATATGTACCCAGAATGTGATGTTGGACTGTGTTTCCCGGACTGCTTCAGGGAGTATCACACCCTTGAGCATTTCTAACTGTACTCAAAGACTGCGATAAAAGACGCTATGAAATGTGAAGTGTGTGTATAAAAACCAAGTGTAAATAATAAATATAGGCTATACAAAGTGCCGAACACAATATGTAAGTGATATTGACACTCAAATATACGTAAAACAGTGACGGACACCAATAAGTGTAAGTATAGCATATTTCTAAGTCGAAAGTGCGTAAAACAATGTGTGAAACGAATATTTTATAACTATAAAACATATGATAAAGTAATAAACTGAATAAAGATGGGAAGTAACATGAAAACTGAATAAAGATGGGAAGTAACATGAAAACTGAAAAAAGATGGGAAGTAACATGAAAACTGAATAAACACATGAGAAACACATTATACAGAGTAAGCATCAACCAAAGGTCACCGATTCTGTTTATTTTGTTAAATAAAACAATGCAAATAATTATTCTAGAAAAATTATTCCCTAACGAAGCAAATATTTGAAAAACAAGAAGGCTTTATTCTCACTGGAATCCTCTGTAAGTGTGATTATCATTTAACATCTGAACTGTTTAACATGAAGTTTAACACAAAAGTTCTGTACAGCTGCACAAAAGCTACCATACTGGTAGATACATAGTTTCTGTCGCAAAATTTACCAGTTTATTTTATATAATAGTAGTTAATTAATCATAAAAATTACATTAATATATAAATATTATCTATATTTTATTAGAGGCAACTCAGCGGAACCTACTTGAAGAGCATATTGTTGATCCAGCAGTCGCCATGAATGATGGTAGCAAATGGTGGTGTCCTTTCCAGCTGCTTGTCATAGATCTGTCCTACCTGTGGCTTTACTTTCTTTATCCATGAGATAACTTTCTCACAGCCACCTATCTTCTCAAACATCTCAGTCTGGACATCAAGAAGCCTCTGCATAAACGTTGGCCAGTCACAACCCAAATTGAACTCCTTGGTCCATTCTGTTTTAAGGAAGGGGAACTCACTAAAGAGGTCATGAGGAAGCTTTGCCTGGAGGAGGAAGGAAGCAGCGTGCAGTCTTCCTAACTCTTGTAGGACCAAAGTAGCATGTGCTTCATCTAGCCCAACTCCCTTGTTCTCCATCTTGTAGTCTGATTCCCGCAAGTTCTCAAGAAAGATCACCTCATTGCCCTCTTCCAAGCTGTAGTGGAAGCATTTCGGGAAGGGCAGAGGTTTCTCACCTATATCCTTCATCACAGAGTTGAGAGCAGGGATAATTTTACCATAGAAATTACATTCCTTCACAAAAATGAGATTGTAGAAATAATTGGCCTGTGCGCCGCGACCTGGGTTCAGCTTGGCAACATAGCACACCTCTTGGTCTTTTCCAGCCTGAAGGTATTTGATTCTGATGTTTTTAATTATTGAAGTGGCACCATCAAACATAGAGGTGAAGTCTTCAGCAATCCAGGACACGAGGGTGGCCTGGGTACCCTGGTCATTGGTGAGGGCTGTCCGAACATCCTCGTCTGACAAGGCGATTTCACTCACTAGGGGCAGATGAAATACACAATGTAAAACCAGGAATACTTCAGAGACTGAACTTGGATAAATATAATGGGAGTTATTATCTTCACTATAGAGAAATACATTCCAAAATGTTCAGGTATGATCAATATGCAAATGTGGTTCAACCATTTATGACCAATAATTACTAAACTCATGGCATTACTTTAGTCTATCTGATGTGTTATTGAGTTGAGTTGGCCTTTGCTAACTTATGTACCCAAACACACTTATCTACAGTATATGCTTGGATGCCTGAACTCAAGACCCCTAAATAGTTCAGTGTTGGAAAGTATTTACAAAATCGGATTTGAACCAGAATCATCAATCACCCAAACAAAACCAAATCTTAACCCATTAAGGTAACAACCAAATGTTCCTTATATATAGTGTGTACATATACAATGGTTCTATAAGCTTTTTTTTTTTTTTTTTTTTACCACTATTTCAGAATTCGAGATAAGATTGATGTATTTTAATCAGTAGCCTTAACTGACACACTTTCATTATCAGATAAATATGCTAATCAACACCTTTGTGGTAAAGGTATCTATCAACTGAATTAAATGGTCTGACTTGTGCTATAGTTAGATGACATTTTAGTGACACATTTAACTTCTGTATAATCTCCAGGTAATTTTGTTCAGCTGATTAACTCTTTGCGGATCATGATAAGTTTTAACAGTTTCTTCTGGCTAACAGCAGACAATTTTATACAGCTTAGACCAGATCTGTGGGAATCAAAAGGGTAAAGACTATCTCATTTAACCCACTGACTCCCATATGCTTTTCCTAAGCTTTATAAAATCGTCTAATAATAGCCAGAAAACAGAAAAGAAATACATCATCGGATATTGAAAGGGTTAACATAACGCCAACTATTAGCCCGGCCTCAGAGTCCATATAAGTGTAGTTCTAATTTGGATTGTTATGATTACAATGACAATATAAATATACTAGCTTGCTTGCATGCATACACACACACACACTGACTCACACATACCCACATGCTCTGTTAATGTTTTACAGAAGATACTTTAATTAAGTCTTTCATATAGTCTCAGATAAATTTTATCATGTACAGTACATTGTATTCTTTTAGATCAAAATATTCACTTAAAAATAAATATTATTTCAATTCAATAGAAGAATTAATTAACTTTTAAGCTATTCAGAAGACGTTCAAGAATTTTGGTGATAATTAAGACACGAAAATATGAAGTGGGTTTTATAAGCAAAGTTAATTATTATAAGTACTGTATATGGATTAATAAAACAAATGCAAAATAAGTTATTTTAATTGTTCCCGAATTTATGTACACAATATGTTAATCACAGAATTAGTAAGAAATACTTATTTGTTGTACAAAAACTCAACAACCAAATACCACAAAAACGAAACAATAAAGAAAACAAAATAATTAATTACTCAATACGAAGGCGTATGTTTTTGTGGCTAACAATAAATTACTGTGCTTAACTTTTGAAGGCACTCTAGGAATCAAAGGGGCAAAAATGATCCCAAATGATTTATTGAAAGCCACAGATCTATACTAAGCTGAATGAAATTATATCAAGATAGCCAGAGTGGAAGGCATAAGAGGCGTCAAAATGTGTGGAATTACACTATGTTCTATCCACACTTCCAAAATTTATAAAATCACCTACTGATAACTAGAATAGAAAAGCTAAAAGCATAATTGTATAATGAAAGGGGAAAGTAAAATATGTTATATACTATACAATTGTTCTTTAAAATAATATAGTATAATAATAGCTACAGGAAAATAAGTAAATGCATCATTGTATACAGAGATAATTTAAAAACTATATCATGCCCATGATGAATATAATCGTCATATAATAGCTAGAATAGTGTATTAGGAAGAAATGCTGTCATCATTTCTGCAAGAGCTAAGAAATTATGCCATGTTCTATCCACTCGTCCATAATGGAGAGGATCTTGGGCTTCAACAAAGGATTATTGTCAACCATCCTTAACACTAAGTTCCGCTCCGCATTCTGCCGGTCCTCTCCTTCATCTAGGATATCCGAGGCATCTTCCGGCTGCTTCACCATGTTCGGGATATACATAATCCCATACGTGGCGCCGTAGAAGCCCTTGTCAATGTACTCCTTGTGTATCTGGTCAAAGGTGAATGGTTCCGATGACCCAGCTACTTTCATGACCTGGGTAAGTGAGGTGTGGTAGGTGGTCAGGAGGGAGGTCAAACGGGGTCTTCGGACTTCACCAACAACATTGAGGTTGAGGAAGTGTTGCAGGTCCAATGCCACAGAGGCATAACGGCACCCTTGTAGGTCCAGAAACCGCAGCTCCACAGGGGTCTTTCCTTCATCATATCTGCGACAAGTAAATGAAGAGGTCATATCAGTATTTTCTCCAGCAATTCTAGTCCAGAAGCCTCTTAATTAACACTTTCTAAGAATTCTGCAATCCAAAATAATCAATTTAATCTAGTTACCGCTAATATTGAAATATAAAACAAAAATATAACTAAAATGTTGCCAGAAAATGGTTGCTGATACAAAAATGCCGTGTTTGTATAACTCTGTCTTAATTGGTGGTATAGTTGCAGACAGACAAACATGTAAAGTCAGTGAAAATAGGTTAGCCTAAAACAGACCCAGATGCGGAAATAACTTGAGCCGACCATGCCAAGTGAGATATCTTTCTTGGTGTCACTGGCAGCATCTAATGAAGTTTAGGTGTGTTGGTAAAATTGTTAAGATGGTTGAGAGTAAGATCGGAGCTCCATGAATCCTCTTTCGGGTATGGTGTTAAAACCTACTCCTACAAACACAGACAGTAGGCCTAAGCATTAACCAAAGGTCACCGATTCTGTTCATGTATTCAAATAATGATTCTAGAAAAATTGTTCCCATATAAAAAACAAAAAAATTGTAAACAAGAAAGTTCTATTCCCACTGGAATCCTCTGCAAGTGTGATTATCTTTTAACATCTGCACTGTTTAACATGGACTTTAACACAAACGCTCTGATCGCAGCTGCACAAAAGCTACCACACTGGTAGATATACATTTTCCATCGCAAAATTTACCAGTTTATTTTAATATACCAGTAATTATTTCATAATAAATATAATTGTAATATATAACTATTATCTATATTTTAGATAGAGCGAAGTTACTATACATCCTCTTAGTAGACAGAGGTTTTGTTGCAAGTAAATTGTTGCATAAATTTAATCTTTTAAAGGTCAATTATTGTGACTGTATTTTAAAATTTTCTATCAATAATTTTAATCAAGCATTATTAACTTGAAGTTTCTATTATAACCTCTGCTTACTTTTTGTCTATGTATTTAATTTTTTCTATTATTATTATTTTGTATATATGTTTTATAATTAATTGTTCTTGTTAAAAAGAGTACGGTACTCTTTTGTTTAAATCTATTGTGCCTTCTTCATATTTTCAAATATTTGTATTTATTATACTGTATCTATTCATTGTCGATAGGATCAATTGCTTGTTTTTGCGATTTCCTTAGTTTATTTCTACAATAAATGCAGGTTATTAGTAGGGTAGTAATTGTTAGGGGTCACTTGAAGCATGCTATGATTACAGGTACCTACCCGATAGCACTATCGTTAGTGAGTGATGTATGTTTTTTGTACTTTTGTTGATATCTTGTCAAAGTACAAATTTAGCTTCTTTATTCATACAGAATTTAGTCAAATTTACCAGAACGTCCCGGACTTCCCAAATTGACTAATTCCTTGTTATATGCAGTTATATGTGCGATCAGTTTACTTGGAAACAGATTGACTTGCTCATGTAGTTGTGTACACCCTACGTGGTGGATTGTGTTCTTTTATTTCAAAATTTTATTTTATCAAGCGTTGTTTCCACATAGCGATTTTGATTAGTTCTTTTGCATTTATCTTGTATCGTCCCAGTTTTAGTTTGTTAATTTTTCAAGTTTTACATTATAATTAGTGGCAACTCAATGTAACCTACCTGAAGAGCATATTGTTGATCCAGCAGTCGCCATGAATGATGGTAGCAAATGGTGGTGTCCTTTCCAGATGCTTGTCATAGATCTGTCCTACCTGTGGCTTTACTTTCTTTATCCATGAGATTACTTTCTCACAACCACCTATCTTCTCAAACATCTCAGTCTGGACATCAAGAAGTCTCTGCATAAACGTTGGCCAGTCACAACCCAAATTGAACTCCTTGGTCCATTCTGTTTTAAGGAAGGGGAACTCACTAAAGAGGTCATGAGGAAGCTTTGCCTGGAGGAGGAAGGAAGCAGCGTGCAGTCTTCCTAACTCTTGTAGGACCAAAGTAGCATGTGCTTCATCTAGCCCAACTCCCTTGTTCTCCATCTTGTAGTCTGATTCCCGCAAGTTCTCGAGAAAGATCATCTCATTGCCCTCTTCCAAGCTGTAGTGGAAGCATTTCGGAAAGGGCAAAGGTTTCTCACCTATATCCTTCATCACAGAGTTGAGAGCAGGGATGATTTTGCCATAGAAGTTACATTCCTTCACAAATATGAGATTGAAGAAATATTTGGCCTGTGCGCCGCGATCTGGGTTCAGCTTGGCAACATAGCACACCTCTCGGTCTTTTCCAGCCTGAAGGTATTTGATTCTGATGTTTTTAATGATTGCAGTGGCACCATCAAACATAGAGGTGAAGTCTTCAGCAGTCCACGACACGAGGGTGGCCTGGGTACCCTGGTCATTGGCGAGGGCTGTCCGAACATCCTCGTCTGACACGGCGATCTCACTCACTGGGGCAGATGAAATGCGGAATGTAAATTGGGCAGCTGAAATGCGCAATGTAAATTCCAGAATATTTCAGGGACTGAACCTGGATGAATATAATGGGAGTTATTATCTTCTCTATAGGGAAATAAATTCCAAAATATTCAGGTAAATTATAGGATCCATATGCCAATGAGGTGCATACTATCCAATTAATTGCAAAATGGCCAATTGTGTTTTAACCATTTATGACCAATAACTACGACTACTAAACTCTAATTATATAGGCCACTTATTTATACCTCAAGGCATTACTTTTATTATACTGTACCTGATATAATACTGAGTTAATAAGCTGGCTTTTGCTTATGTAGCCTACCCAAACATAGCCTACACATCTACAGTATATGCTGGATGCCAGAACTCAATACCCCTAAATAGTTCAGTGTTGGAAATTAGCTATTTACAAAATCGGAATTGAGGCACAAGAATAAGCTTGGTCTACTACCAGGAAACAAAATATACATTATGGGTTTCTCCAAGACAGAAGCAACGTGTTACAGCATTTTCCTATGTCTAGGATTTTGAAACTATTACAATTTAGTATAACGGCTGCTAAATTTGGCAAGGATTTAGTATTCGGGTGTATCCTACCACCCGCTTTGTTTACACTACGCGGTCACCCCTCCATGACTTATTGTCATCATCATATATATTGCCAGCAGGGGGCAAATAACAGAAAACATAGCAGTCAAAGTAGGATAGACGGAACTTAACCGCGAGCGATCGACGGTGACTGGACGACTCGGCCCATGGGACAACTCGGCTCGGACAGCTCGGCCACGACGGCGAGACAACTCGGCCCATTATTTGAGACAGCTCGGCCCCATGTTTTGCTATGGGGCAATTTGACGAGACCAGTCAGGATATAGGATGGGGAGAGCTAAGTGGAGGGTTTATGGCGTGTGTGTAATGTGGCTGAAATGTTTGTTTATTGTATAATTATGTCATACGCTAGTTCTCTCGATTCGGTTAGGTTAGGTTAGGTTAGGTTAATTACGAGTTGTCCTGGTGGTGTAATGGTTAAGGTGGCAAAAACCTGTGTGATAACCCGGGTCCGAATCCCGGCGGATCATATATACTGTACTTTAATTAATTTCGGTACGATTTTAGTTACTGGACACCTATTTGACAGGTACCGCTAACGATTTAATACATATTTTGTTTTCGGTTTCCATGCATCCAACACCAAGCTACACCCTTTTCTGGTGTACGAAACACTAAAAAAGCAATGGGGACACTTTAATAATGATAATATGAGACGAAATAGAAAGACAACTCGGTTGCGTTCGTGGAAGTAGCGTCGCTTTGTTTACTTTACGCTCGGAGTGACTTCCCGGTCCCGCCTTGGCGGTCGACTTCAAATGGCTAAGCTTATAGCCTATAACCAGTTGTTGGGTCCATTTTTTTATAAAGACTTGCGTTATAGGCTGTGGGATACAGGACAGGGTTGAGGGGGGGCTCTGCCCCCCCCTCCCCCCCCCCATGAATTATAATAATCGTCATATATGTGGCCAGCAGGGGGCAAGTAAAACAGCTGGCCGTAGTAACCTCAAGCATCCTGGGTAAACAAACCGCGACGATCCGAAGCGACGACGGACTCCCGCCGCCAATTTTCGGCACAAACGCGCCGTTTTATTCTTGTCGAAAACCACATTTAAAAAGTTATTATATCGTTTTCAATACTATTACCGGACCAGAAAAAGGTGTAGCTTGGTGTTGGATGCGTGGAAACCAAAAAAAAATATGTATTAAATCCTCGGTGGTACCTGTCAAATAGGTGTCCAGTAACTAAAATCGTACCTTAATTTCATTGGGGGTGTTTGGTGTTGTGGTGACTTTAATAAAATATAGATTAACACGGGGCCGAGCTGTCTCGTTTTACTGGGCCGAGCTGTCTTGCTGTGGGCCGAGCTGTCTCGCCATGGGCCGAGCTGTCCCGTGGGCCGAGTAGTCTAGCATTCGCGATCGACCTATGTAAACATGGTGAGTTGGTGACCGTACACCCGTGACCCGGATACTACATCCTTCCCCCAATTAACTCACTAGGCATGGACCCTGTGGCCCGTAGGCCTGTAACATATTTTGATATGCTACATTGAATATGGGAATATTCATAGTGCTATTTAATCAGGGAACAATGCATTTTTTTTTTTTTATTATGGCGTTTCAGTGGGCGCTTTGATGGTGATGATGGCTATAGATAAGTAGGAGATTAGAGAGTTTTGGATAGAGGAATAATAAGTTGAGAAATAGGAAGTAGACCTACAGCGCTTTGTAGTAATGCACTGATTGACTGATACTATATAGGTACAACACCTAGATGTGTGTGAATTTGTATTTCATATTTGTGTGTTCATTGTTTTCTGTTGTGTTTTCCCTATTCTGGCTCTGTCTTGAGTCCCCCCCCCCCCTCCAAAAAAAAAAAAAGAAGGAAAAGTGGGGATTGGGCCTGAGTATAGGCTATAGAATAGATATAATAGAACAACACAGGTTCCATCCCAATAATATCTTTCCATTGACACATCGGGGATTCGAACCTGGGACCATTGGATTACCAGTCCAGTGGCATGACCACTCCACCACACCTCCCCACTCAATAAAATTCATCAGTCGTATCTCGAATTCTGAAATTTAAAACATAGAGTCTTTATACACTCTGAGATGCGGTCTAGGAACGGCATCTCCAGCTTGTCACAGCCATGCGACAAAGCCAACTAAGCCTTCGGACAGCCTTCCCCTGCCATCCAGACCCACGACAAACCTGCCCCTGCCCGTATCGCCAAGATAACGGTGGAACGAGTGGGACACGTCCGTCCCGAGTGGACCACACCAGTCACCCACGGCAAGTCATTTTCTTTAACCACCAGAGCCAAAGAAAATGACCATCGCAGGGGTAACCATTACAAACCCCCATCAGCCAGCCCAGTAACTCCTCAACCTAGCTACACAACCACAGGTGGTACCAGGTTGTTACCTAAATTACCTTTCATATCCCCTATCAAAGAACCTAAAGCTCTTTCAGAACCAAAACCTCTCTTCCCCAGATTGCCTTTCATATCCCCTATCAAGGAACCTAAAGCTCTTGCATCCATTCAATCTAAACCATTGTCCCGGGTTAAAGTCACTCATAAACCAAAACTTGCCTATCCTTCCAGCCAACAATAAGTCTTAATCCCCAGAATAAGTCATCATCCATTGTAAAAAACTCATCCGCTTCCTCTCCCACCAGGAAGCCATCACCCCATAATGTGTACAGATCTGCCCTGAGGAATCTTCCTCCAGCTACATCTACAAGGGCCAGCCAAAAGTCCAGGCGCACCACTCCCAGGACTACAAGGACCTAACCACCACGCGCGGACACCACCCCAGCGCCTTTGATCCTCTCAAGCCGGGTGCCTTAAATCTGGGCAAGAATATTCACAAGTACTCAGCCAGTCTGGACATCAGTAACTAAGCTTGCCTTTGGTATCTTTTTTATCTGGGTAAAAGCAGCCAGAATAGCTGGTGTTCACACTTGAAGCTGTGTGCAGTGATCGGAGACGACCAGGTCGGGTTCCCCCTTCAGGAAGAGGACTAGCTTGTGCAACCCACTTTGGGCCCCACCTTCCTGGCCTTCAATGCTGTGCCTAGACCAAGTAAATAAGGATTCCTGTCTTGTTCCTTTCAAGGGATTATAAGGATAGTGCAGTACTTAGAGACGACCAGGTCGGGTTCCCCCCTTCAGGAAGAGGACTAGATTGTGCAACCCACTTTGGGCCCCATCTTCACTGGCCTCTATTTACTGTATTAGTCCTGTGGTCCCAGAGGAAATTGCAAGGGAGTAATTTTATTGTCCCAAACCTTAGACTAACCATAGTGTCACTGGATAGACTGCTTGCAACTCTATACAGACCATTATGCTAGTCGCCATAACCCCCCCTCCCCCCCCATCAGCCAGAATAGCTGGTGTTCACACTTGAAGCTGTGTGCAATGATCGGAGACGACCAGGTCGGGTTCCCCCCTTCAGGAAGAGGACTAGCTTGTGCAACCCCCTTTAGGCCCCACCTTCCTGGCCTTCGATGCTGTGCCTAGACCAAGTAAATAAGGATTCCTGTCTTGTTCCTTTCAAGGGATTATAAGGATAGTGCAGTACTTAAGAGACGACCAGGTTGGGTTCCCCCCTTCAGGAAGAGGACTAGATTGTGCAACCCACTTTGGGCCCCACCTTCACTGGCCTCTATTTACTGTATTAGTCCTGTGGTTCCAGAGGAGATTGCAAGGGAGTAATTTAATTGTCCCAAACCTTAGACTAACCATAGTGTCACTGGATAGACTGCTTGCAACTCTATACAGACCATTATGCTAGTCGCCATAACCCCTCACCAAACCCTGTAGCAGAACTCCGGCATACTCTTAGTAAGTCCCTGCTCACGCGGAGTGGAAGAGGAACCCGGGTGTCTCCCGTGGTAGGCACAGAGGCACTTAGGAGCAAGGAGCTGTAAGGACGTAGGAGTGCAGCCTAATCCCGGACCAACATCCGGAAGTACCACGCCCCAGCCGCCCTCCTGGACCACTGGATTCTCCCTAGATCTACGGCACCTCTTCACTCCAGCTCTCCTTTAAGTGCCTTATTACGGTTAATGGGTATAGAGTTGTCTCAGGGTAGTGGTTGAAGTTATCTTCAGGGGTTCTCACTAAATAACGTCTTGCGAGAGGGCTTTCCTCTCTCTACGTAAATAGACGTTAATCTGCCCACTTGCCGGGACACATTAGACATAACTATCAGGGGATCCTTATATCCGCACATTCCCGGGTTATTGGTCTCCCATAGCCCGTCAGAGGGGACGCACCTATATAAAACCCACAGCATATGACATACACACATATTTACATGTAACCTTGTTCCCTTGTATAACTTCTAGCCTCATTCACTTAACATTCTGTCAGGTTCATAACTCGAATAGATCTCACTCTATCTCAGCTCCCGACGATTGTTGTATCAGCCTTCCGCATCTTGCTAGTTGCCCACACAAGTAGTTTTAGAATAAATAATCTTGCCAGGTGAGATCTAGCACACCTGTAGAATTCAGTTCATTTGTGAGCCTTTCAGAGCCCACCTTATTGTTGATGACCACTTGGTCATTGTTGCTTTAGAGTTAGTTAACGTCACTATTGCCGGGGACATCATAGTATGATCCAGACGACATCTGCCATTACTGCACTCTTGTTACCTTGCTGAGATCTCGCTTGAGATCTAGTTGAGTGGGAGGTAATTAAGCCTCCACTATTTTGGATACTCTATAATTGTATCCGAGGAGTTATTGTTAAATTGAGTCCGGACCCATTGTTCGACTCTTGCCTTATAATTGCTAATCATATTATTATTTGTATGCTCTATTTACCATTGGTGCCATTTTGATGATCTGTGTTCCAGAATTAAATATATTGCTCCTCCATGACCAGGTGTAAAGCGAATAAAACCCATGTTAACTTGTCGCCTGTGTACTTATTCTCCTGCCGTGTTGTCTCTTTATTAAAGTTAAAGGTATACTCCTCCAGTTAGAGAGTTAATCATTGCACTCAGAATATCTCGCGTTCCAATTTGGACCGGGCATAACACACTCCTATTTTATAATTTTATAGGCCTAAATATATTTATTTGTATTGAAATGTAATGTTTACGAATTCATCATCCGGTTCATTACATAAGATCAAATATTAAATTATATATTTTCATATTCAGATGGCTGATAGTGAAGCAGTAATTTTTTTTTTTTTTTTCAAATGCTCCATTGTACGATATAGCCTACAGGGTATATATGTAATTGTTAGCCCTACAATTTTCCATGCAACGTTTTCTTTCTCACTTAAGTTTTGATCGGTTTTCTTTGAAAGGCCACTCGGGGAAAATCAGCTTACCTGTTCTTGTGTGAAGTGATCCTTTCCTGTCTGTTTACCAGGTATAACTAGAATTATTCAATGTTCTAGGGATTAGGGAATAATGTTCCATTTCATGTAGGTACTGGCACTACTGGGACCATTTACCCAGTATCGAAAAGTCACATGGTTACCGAATGTAGGATGACAAACTAAGTGTGAATTACGATTGTTTTGCCTTGATCTCCGGATGTTTTCCTTTCATAGCAAGTAAATGTGAAGCTTCATTGCCAGAGTAACCTTATGGAAGTACTTACTGCTTAATGACGGCGGCAGGAGGTGCAATGAAGCCGGTATAATCAATGTTTGTGGACTGTCACTCTTATCTGTAAGTTCTGTAACGTCGTCGTCATGCTAACTCGGCAAATGTAGCTTTCGTACACGTTTCTACAATTGTTGTACTTAAAAACTTTAAAATGTATTATATTTAACTTGACAGTAGTGTATCCTACTTCATATCACTATAGCTACCAGGGTATTAGTTAAAATATATTACACGTTAATATAAATAACGGTACCGACGTGTTCATAAATTATACTATGTAGCTGTATATACGATACATTGATTACAACGTGATGCAATCACCCTCTTCTGATGCATGCATTGCACACAAAGAAAACTTCCTTCTTCTGCCCCTATCCTAACAGACTATTCTGGAGTATCCACAATCCATCCTATAGGCCTATGTGTCTATATAGCTGGTGTAGTGACTAGCGTCTTGGACTTCCACCCAGAAGGCCCAGGATCGCGCCCACGCTCGCCCACGCTCGGCGCATTAAAGATTTTTCACAAGCACTCGAGCAGAGTCATTACTGTCCCTCATGAGCAAGGGGATGGGGTAGTAGTACAGGACCCCAATGGAAATACGCCTAATCGGCCTTATTGGGCTATCCTTAGCTGGCTTAGCATGTGATAGCTTTAAGAACTATTATTATTATTATTATTGCACAAGATTGGAATTCTTAACCCGAGGAGCGCGTAATTATTGCCTGTTGACAAACGTAGTTATATACATACATAACATTTTAAGACCGAGTGCTCCACACATACATGCAGTTTTAGTCTCTTGTCCTAATGGCGGTGTTCCAGGCAACCCTGTTAACCCGGGAACTGCGGGGAGACTCTTAACCTCTGAAGTGCGCATGGGGGTAATTGGAAACGTCCCCCTGTGCTGACGTATTTGAGGTGTTTCCGTCACTAAAATATTCATTGTGCCATTAATAGCATTAATACTTATCCATATGCGCCTATTATGGGTTGATTATAAAGGTATTAACCTGAAACAACAATAAAATGAGTGAAAACAGCGTTTGGATGGTCAAAATCGGAGATATGGCCCGCGAGTTGTATAATGTATGGGTGAGGCAATCTGCTTTCCCGCCAATTTCCCCCAAGGCCACTGAGACACAGTCGATCGATACTCTCTCTCTCTCTCTTGCACTCGCTTGCCATCAGTGATGACAACACCCTGCTTGCAACTCGCTAATGTTAGCACGAAAATATACCTCAGAATAAGGGAATAACAGGGAAAATAGGTGATAACTGAAGGAGAGGAGGAAAGTGGGGAAGGAGGGGAGGTAGAGGACTGAGATTTTGCATGGCCCAGGGGCCAAAAAAAAAATAAATAAAAAAAAAAATAAAAAAAAAAAAAAAAAAATCGATGTCAAAAGTTGATTTTTTTTTTCACTCACTCATAAGAGTCTCCCCGCAGTGCGCCGGGGGAACTCTTATGAGTCTCCCCGCAGCTCCCGGGTTAAGAGTTCCCCCGGCGGACTGCGGGAAGACTCTTAAGAGCAAGGCTTTTAAAAAATCCATTTAAAACACCCCCAAAACAATTTTTGTTTTTTTGTTTTTTTTTTGCCCCTGGGCCATGCCAAATATCACTCCTCCACCTCCCCTCCTTCCCCACCTCCTTCAGTTATCATCTATTTTCCCTGTTATTCCCTTATTCTGTGGTCTATTTTCGTGCTAACATTAGCGAGTTGCAAGTAGGGCATTGTCATCACTGTTACCAAGCGAGTGGAAGAGAGAGAGAGAGTATCAATCGACAGTCTCTCTCCAGACTTGGGAAAGAGTGGTGGGGAGGGAGGTTGCCTCAGCCATACATTATGTAACTCCCGGCCTGTATCGCCGATTTTGACCATCCAAACGCTGTTTCCACTTGTTTTATTGTTGTAACAGGTTAATACCTTTATAATCAACCTATAATAGGCGCATATGGATAAGTATTAATGCTATTTATGGTAAAATAACGATGTTAGTGATGGGAACAGCTCAAATACGTCAGCACAGGAGTGTGGTGTCTTATACCCCCCATGCGCACTTCTTAGGTTAAGGGCTGCTTCACTTGTCAAGTTTTTGGATTAGAGATCAGCACGTATAGTCCGATCCCAGGTTTTCCTCGGTCCACCCCTTGGTGCAACTCCCTCCACAATCACAGACCTGCATCTTTTCACCCAATTTTGTTCATCCATTCTCTCCACATGCCCATACCATCCCAGTCTACTTGTACGCATCTCCTCGCTAATACTAATAATACCAATACTAATAAATAAGCGTCTCCAATCAGCTTACCATTAGTTATTCTATCCTGCAGTTTGGCCCCACACATCCATCTCACCATTAAATTCTCATCTCATTACGTTACATTCAGCTGTTGACATCCTCTACTTTTAACGGCCCATGTTTCTGAGGCATGCAAATTATATAATTACCTTTGATTCTAACAGAATTCATTATATTTACCATATAAAGCCTTATATTTCTTCTCCACGTGTAGGGGAGAGCGGTGATGGTTCGGACACTTTTTTTTTAATATTTGTAGAAATTCAGGTTTAAGCAGTAGTATAATCTAGTTGATGTTAAAATGTTGCTTCGTTATTTGGTTCTTTAGCCTAATTATATCAAACCCTTAGCTCTTTTCAGTTTTGAGCGATAGTTCCCGAAACACAAGTTTCTAAATCGTCCGAACCATCCCTACCAGTGGTGATGGTTCGGTCAGAAGGGTGGGATCACGGTATAGTAACATAAGGAGGTAGGCGCATGGCGGTAGTATTGGAACCACGACAGTCACTTGTTTGGGCCTCCGTGACGTCACTGAATGACTCTTGTACCGTCTTCCAAGCTAAATATGGTGTTTTAACAGGATCAGTATATTGCGTCTTCCACCGAAAATGTAAAGTGACATGGATAAACATATACATATATAGTGTGACAGGACCCTAGTCTATTTGCTAAAGTTGTTATTTTTTGCATTTGAAGAATATATATACGGCTATGAGGTAGTATATAGCCGACGTCGCTTCAAATTTTACCGCGGAAATGCGATGATATTTTTGTTGACCTAATTACCTAATATGTAGGGTAATATCGATTGATATCGATAATATTATTGTAGTAGGACCCAAGCTACATGTTAGCATTGTTATTTGATATATGTGTAGTTTATATGAAGAGATATTTCGAAGGTGTTGGTGATATTCGATTCGTCGGTCGGGAGAAAAGGTAGGCCTAAACGGATTCTCGTTTATCCCTTGCTTAACTTCCTTTAAATTCACGTAGTTTGCCTCTGACACTCATCAACTTTCACCCAGTGATGGCGTGTGAGGGTGTATGAAGGCCTAGGGGATGTGGAGAGATGATTTGTATAAATATATGGCCAGCTAGAGGGAACTTAGATGTCTACGAAGCGAAATGGTGAGGGGGGGGGGGGGGGGAGAAGAACAGACGGTGGTGCCCTCTGACGGCCAGAGAGAACACTATAGCGGAGCCTATGTCAACAAACGATGGTATACGAATATTTCCCTAAATATTCGCTTATAGAATAATCAACGTTATTCCGACAACTATATCTTATATTATGACGGTACCATGGTTGAGCGTGAAGTCACAAAATAAAAATAATTAATAGAAGTCTGTTTAGTGCTTTTTAGAAGCCTTTATGTATATGAGTTCAAGAATTCGGTGTGTCTCAGTTTCAGTTTCAGTTTCTATGGAGCTCGTCCTGTCTACCTTCTATGTTACTATACCGTGGGTGGGATGGTTCGGCCACATATATTAATTGGCATAATCTTAAAATTATGTGAGTTGGATTGGCTAAAAAAAAAGAATTTATCAATTCAAAGACATTTTATTTTGCTAAAATACAAAATTAACTTCATAATCGAAATTAACCTCTTCATATTTGTAAAAAAATAATATTGAAAAGAAACTGGATTATACTTAACTAGAATTATGGATAATGTAGGCTACTTATCCGTAAATCAAATGAACATACAGTACCTTAATTTGTATAAACAATATTATAGGTAAGGATTAGGACTATGTTACTTCAAATAAATTACATAATTGACTTAGTTTTTCACTTTCCAGGCCTCAATTTCAAATTGCAAATGAAACTTAATCTCTCGGGGTTTTTCTTCTATTTATCTTAGTTTTTCACTTTCCAGGCCTCAATTTCAAATTGCAAATGAAACTTAATCTCCCAGGTTTTTTCTTCTATTTATTACCCTCTTTCTACCTGACTGACTAAGATTTTTTTAACGCATATTGTAGCCAGCAAAACTGAAATAGAAGTTGTAATACCCTTGCTTTCTTTTTACTTTGAGGAATAGGTTTAGGTAGCACCCCAATGATAGACTCCTTATGGACAGATGCTGCATCTTCAGTATTTGTATTTGAATGTAATTCTAGAGCCATTAATATGTTAAAAGCAAATAATAAATTAAAACCATATAGTTAACCCCTTCTTTACTGGCGACATTATTTAACTTTTATTCTTTATATTTCTTAGACGATTTTGTAAAGTTCAAGAAAGAGCTGAGGTAGTTATAGGGTTAAGTGAGATAGATCGAAGCCTGTTAATTGCTGGAGGCCCTATTAAAAGTGACTCAAATCGTCTAATAGTAGCCAGAATAAAGTACAAATGACGTCATTGGTACGGAAGGGGTTAAAGAGGTGTTTTATGTAAAGATACCCTATTATATTGTATTAGCACAGATTAATACATAATAAAATATAAATATATTATTCCCTGATGGATATTAACCCGGGAGCTGCGGGGAGACTCTTAAGAGTTCCCCCGGCGCACTGCGGGGAGACTCTTAAGAGTCAGAGAAAAAAAAAATCAACTTTTGACATCGAAAAAAATATATTTTTTTATTTTTTTTTTTTTTTATTTTTTTTTTTTTTTTGGCCCCTGGGCCATGCAAAATCTCAGTCCTCTACCTCCCCTCCTTCCCCACTTTCCTCCTCTCCTTCAGTTATCACCTATTTTCCCTGTTATTCCCTTATTCTGAGGTATATTTTCGTGCTAACATTAGAAATCCGATTGGAGGGTGTGGTCATCACTGATAGCAAGCGAGTGCAAGAGAGAGAGAGAGAGTATCGATCGACTGTGTCTCAGTGGCCTTGGGGGAAATTGGCGGGAAAGCAGATTGCCTCACCCATACATTATACAACTCGCGGGCTATATCTCCGATTTTGACCATCCAAACGCTGTTTTCACTCGTTTTATTGTTGTTTCAGGTTAATACCTTTATAATCAACCCATAATAGGCGCATATGGATAAGTATTAATGCTATTAATGGCACAATGAATATTTTAGTGACGGAAACACCTCAAATACGTCAGCACAGGGGGACGTTTCCAATTACCCCCATGCGCACTTCAGAGGTTAAGGAAGCCATACTGGCGATCTGAGAGCAGATTATGAGAAGAGAAATGCTTAAGAAATTTGGAAGCAAGAATAGTTTCAAAAACTTTAGAAATACAAGAGATGAGAGCAATTGGACGATAGTTGGAGGGTTGAGAGCGGTCACCCTTCTTTGGGACAGGTTGAATGAGAGCAAACTTCCATCATGAAGGAAAGACGTTAGAGGATAGACAGAGACGAAAGAGTTTGCCTAGGCAGGAAGTCAGCACGGAAGCACAGTTTTTTAGTACAACAGGAGGAACACCGTCCGGACCGTACGCCTTATTAGTATTAAGCCCAGAGAGGGTAGAAAGTACATCTTTAGAAGAGATTAGGATATTAGGCATAAGTAAGATAGAGGAGAGTGGAGAGGGAGGTATAGCACCGGAATCATCCAAGGTGGAGTTTCTAGCAAAAGTTTGAGCGAAGAGTTTAGCTTTGTCAGAGGAAGAAGTGATGGTTGTGCCATCAGAGTGGGAAAGGGGAGGGAAAGACGAGGAAGAGAAATTGTTGGAGAGGTTTTTGGCTAGATGCCTAGACTTGCTTCCGCGAGGCCTATCGCATTCGCTATACATATACTTTGTAACTTCCGTGAGGCTTATCGCACTTGCTGGGTTAAGATACCTGTAAAGTATTGGTGAAATGCCTGGGTGAGAAGGGAATTTGCCTCCTGAAGATATCTGGGCCTGGCAGGGTTACGAACCCTGGTCAGTAGGCATACCAACCTCCCGCAATACCGTTGTAATATGCTCGAACGTACAATAAAGAAACAACAAAGTTTGGTATAATTCTAGCGGTGGCTCCAACTCGATTTGAGTATTAAAATTATCTCCATTCATCTATTCATATCGTTACTTATTGGTTTCTGGTATTATAAACTGGGGCATTTTTTTTTTTAAATTACACTAGGTTAGGTTGTTATTGTTGTCGTTCTCTAAGCTGCCTGGCCGAACAGCCCCGAGCCTCTAAAGAAGGCCATGACTACGGTCGGGCTTTCCCACAGGGCTCTCAAGGAGTGTATAGATTATGCTGTTGGCGTAAGTGATTGCGTGAAATGCAGTCTTCTAAGATGTGTTTAATGGTATGGGATGCTGTGTTACATCCCGGGCAGGTGTCGTCGACGAAGTTATCCAATCTCTTCTGATAGCTCAGAAGAGCTGGATGGTGCCCGCATCTCAACCTGGCCAGGTGGACTCTGTCCTCACGAGGAAGGGAGGATTCAGAAGGATGGATTTTGGGAGATGTGCCTGCAGCAGTGTGTTATCTATGAGTGATTGGATGGAACGGCGAGAGATATGAGTATGGATGTGCTTCTGGAAGCTGGTTTGGGGTGGGCAGGGAGGGAGAGATGACAGTATTTGTGTGTGATACCGTGTGCTGGGTGTTGTTTTGATATTTCTTGGTGTCTATGGGTGTGTTGGCATGTTAGGTTAGGTTAGGCTAATAAAACAAATATATTGCACCAATTCTTAAACTAAGAAACACGATAAGCCTAACGGAATAGTCACTATAGGGAACGCGATGGGCCTAACGGAAGCAAGACCATAACAAAAACTTTCAAAACACCCCAGGGGCTCTCAAAACAAAGGAATATGTGATTAGGTGAGATAATTCCCCTCTAATACCTCCTAACACTCATCCACATGTGTCCTACCCTGAGAACAACATACATCTACTCTCCATCTATTCATTTTTGCAATCTCACCCGTTCTTCCTCTCCATGTAGCCTACCTACATTCACCCTTCAGAGTCCGAACTTGGGAGGATCCACGGTAGTATCCTTTTGCAATTTTTGTTTTTACAGACTTGCGGTGGTTTAATTATGTGTTTGTCACGTTCGGTTTAGATTGCCAGCATTGGAGGTCACTATCCCCAGTTATCCAGTTCCAGGCTCCCCCGCATGATTGTCACCCAGAGGCCATCTCAAGTTCTTTTTAGGGGTGGGACCTAGGGGCTTTAGGGCACCCCACCAGAACCAACCGCAGGGACACAATCCGTGCACGTATGGACTTGTTGAACTAATGGGAGATGAAAGGCTAGGAGAGTATATGAGGCAGAGGGAGAGGAAGACCTCGGATTAGATGAGATGGTGTAGTACAAACGTTGGAAGGTAGAGAGATGACTGAAGAACAGGCAAGAGGAGTGGTAATGAATAGGAATTATTATATATGTTTTTTCCACCAACCAACTTCACTTCTAAACTCAATTAATGAAATCAACAGATACATGTGGCACTCCAAGGACTCGAACCTAGGATACTCACATCAAATTTCCGCGCACTTATGCATTATGCTATCAAGACAGTTAAAGAAATATGCACAAGCCTACGATTTATTATGCAGTTTCGAATCCTGTATATTAATCTGAGCATGTACATACTGTATATTCCAACTGCGCTATGGTAGCCTAATGTATAGACGAATGGAAGGAGTAATTAATGGGGCACTTAACCCTTGGGAAGGCCTCGCTATAAATTGCTCCTGAACCATTAATGAATGGAGAATGCTTGCATTTAGATGAGTAGATGAGTGATAACGTGGTCATTGGGAGAGGGGGTCAGGCGCCAGTTGGACTAGATAATAGTTCGTCAGGCGCCTGGCTCGGGAAGCTAGTGTATATATGAAGGGTCATGCCTGGATGTGAGGTGGGCGGTCATTGTGGTGGTGATCTTCGCTGCACCTCTCCGGAAGGTCTTGGGCCGGGGGAGTGCTGGAGGCCCCTAGTGATCCTTGATCTCTGTGTTGTGTTGTGTTGTGTTGTCCCTGCTCAGGCTATGTCTCGAGTCGGCCACCCCCAGCTAAGGGGTACCAGGGTATGTGCCTGCCTGAGTATATACTGTACATACAGTACATACATACTGTAGCTGATGGATAACCAAATAATATCAGAGGGGAAACGGGAGAATAAAAGACAAGTAACTTTATAATGTATTCATTAAAATAAACTTATGGTGGAGTTATAATACTTGTACGATCTTGAGGCAATGCTCAAGTTGGAAGGTACCTTAGTCATTAGTCACAACTCGCGTAAGCAGTTTTACCAGTTCTCCGCAATTACTTATATCCAAGAAGAAACTACAGCCAATTAGTACTCTTTTTATGCTTCAAAATAAGGTTGGATAATAGTTTAATTGGGTTAACATTAATTAAATTAAATTAACATGAAAGAGCATTGTTTTGGCAATTTTATCACTTCCAAAGGCATAATTTGAACTATAAACCAAAATCATATCTTTACATATACAATAATAAAGACTAAATATCATGGACTCGGCTTTCGTTTGACACCTTGCTACTTAGGAAATACAACATAGTAAAATAGACATTTATTCAGCAGAGAAGGAAATCACTGTCGCACTCTAGGCTGCATATACAATAGCATAAATACATATTTTCTACATATCAAGAAATCTTTTATATCAATACAATTGAACAGAAGGGTGTAAGTTACCTTTCACACACATAGTTGCTGCCGTTGACTTAAAAACACTTGTCTAGAGCCACATATACTAATCGTAACAGGGTTTAAGGGGGGTTGGGCTTATTTATTTGCTCATTTATGTATCTTTTTATTATTTTTCTAGTTTCCTCCCTAGACCTTCATCAAACTTAAAAAAATACCCTTTAGATCCCCCTTCTAGATTAATTTGTACATTTTTCGGTAGAAAAATGTCCTGGCCAAAGGCCGATTCTTCCAATATTACAGGTTCACTATCGTTCGCCATGAAAAAAATTGACACCTAAATAGCACGAAAGGTCTTAATATTGACAAAGAAATGAGGCGAAAGGTCATAAAATCGACAAACTAATGGTGCAAACATCTTAAAATTTGAAAACTAATGGGGCTAAAAATGAGGGAGAAGGGGGATCTAGAAAAATGACCCATCCCCCCTTAGTTAAACCATGAATGTACATTGTGGCATCTCCTTTACAGTTGTACATGTGACTACAAGGATAAAGCTGTTATCACACAAGCGCTTTTTCCCTCAACATTTATCCTCAACACTGGTCTGGCAGCTTATGAGGTTAATATTTAAACTTTTTTGGTTACCTAAATTCATATATCATGTCTAGTTTCCAATACCAGTTTCAAATATTCCAGAAATTTTGATTATCGAATGTTGACTATTAAAGCTCTCGTGTGATACCGGCTTAAGTAGCTGTGATGTAACATTCAAGGTAAATTATATCGGTAATTAGCAACCTATGTCGTGTACTACAACACCTTAAGGGGAGATGGGTCGTTTTTGTGGCCCCCTTTCTTCCTCATGTTTAGCCCCATTAGTTATTATGTAAAACTTGCAAAATAAACAAACCAAAACTTAGACGAACACAGTAAAAAGACAAAAGAACTAATCACAATCGCTATGTGGAAACAACGCTTTAGCAAAATAATATAATTTTTTTTAAAAAGACGTTAGGCTTATTAGTTTGCCGATTTTAAGACCTTTCGTCCCATTTTGTTGTCAATTTTAAGACCTATCGTGTTCCCCTCTTCGTACAGTACATAGGCCAACCTAGAATGAACAGACTATAGCTACCAAAAAAATCAAAGTTGAACATCAAGTGAGGATAAAGCCAGTTGTATCACACGAGCGCTTTTTCCTTCAACACTGGTCTGGCAGCTTATGAGGTCAACATTTAAACTATTTCGGTTAGTCACTAGTTTCCGATACTAGTGACAAATATCTCGGAAATGTAGCCAGAAAATATTTGATCATCGAATGTTGACTATAAAAGCTCTCGTGTGATACCGGCGTAAGGGAGCTCAGACGGTATTGTGCAGCATAATTTACTGGTTCGGCTCAAACTTGAAGAAACACCCACAAGATCCCCCTTCGATATAAATTTGTACATTTTTCTACCGGCCGAAGGCCGATTCCTCTTCAAATACAGGCTCGCTATCGCTCGCCAGGAAAGAAAAAAATCGACACCTAAATGGCACGAAAGGTCTTAATATTGGCAAAGGAATGCAGCAAAAGGTCTGAAAATCGCCAAACTAGTGAGACGAATGTCTTGAAATCTCATAACTAATAGGGCTAAACATGAGGGAGGAGGAGGACTCGAAAAACCAATTGCCTCCCCTTAAGGTTAGTGTTTCTTTCTTCACCTTCGCACACCTTCTTTGTACACATTGAAGTATATACATTTCCAAAATAGAATATACAATAAAAGTAGGAATACAATGAACATAATACTTCTGGTGGTATTAACCCCTTCTGTACCGGCGACGTCTTATTAATTAATTCTGGCTACTATTAGACGATTTTATTCAGTTTCACAAGGGCCTCCAGTAATTAACAGGCTTTGAACCATCTCACATAACCCTTTTTACTACCACATATCCTTCTTAAACTGCACAGAATCGTCTAATTATAGCTAGAATTCTAATAAAAAGACGTAACCCTTTTCATTACCACACATACTTCTTAAACTGCACAGAATCGTCTAATTATACAGTAGCTAGAATTATATTGAAAAGATGTCGCCGGTACAGAAGGGGGTTAATAAATACTGATAAGTTAACTAATACTTGAAAGTTTTTCCATCATAAGTGTTGTCCCAAATCGAGACAACAAAATCTATAAGTCTATTTTTTTCCAGCTGAGGGTCAATTGCCACGTTACTATCTTGGTTACTCAGCTATAACGTAGATTTTGTAGCGAAATATGCTGTTAATTATGAAAAACTTGGCATTATTTCGACATTAAGACATGGTAGTTTCATATTTTTCCATTAAGTATAGAGAAATCAGCTGTTAAGGGATTCAACTTACCATCAGCTGGAGAAGAATAGACTATAGTGTATAACAAAGTCATTTTGATACTGTACTGTACTAATAAAAGTACAATATTCTACATTAAACAAAATTATATTGATAATGTCATAAAACCTAAAAAGACTTAAAATACGCTCAAACTATAGGTAGCGCCAGCGAACTTGACAATATTCTCGACTCCTTTACTTCTTACAACTCAAAATGAATGAAAGCAATCGGGCTGACGATTCTGTCATTTGGGAAGAGTCCACCAGGAAATAGGTGTGGATATTTACAGCCAGTTTGCTCTAGGCCCTTTTGAGTAACAGAGAGGTCAAGGATCAAGATTATTGTCAAGTTCGTTGGCGCTACCTTTGACACTTATCAAATATTTGGCCACAACATGGAAATGATGCTGGTCATTTCAGAGCTTAGATAACTGTGGATTTACACCAACATATGTCCTGCAACTGTGATCTGGCCACTTGTAATATATACTTTTGTGAAAATTATATCACCTATGATCATCTTACTCCCATCTACCTGCTGGTACAGGTTTCCCTCACTATCCGATGGCCCAATTTACGATATTATTATAGGTTTTTAGGTGTTTGTGTTTGGATTTTGGCTGGTCCCAGAACGCATCCTCCCATTAATTTTAGGGTTCGCTATACAATTTTTCTATTTAAGAACGGGTTTTCAGGAACGTAACTCAATCGTAAATCAAGGGAGACCTGTAGTCTGTTTCATTCCAACTGACAGTAAATTGCAAAGTTCCTATCAAGATTGTTCAGCTATTTTGAAGATTTTGTGATGAAATATGGTGCTAATTATATAAACTTGGTCGTAATAGGATGGAGAGACATAGTAGTTTCATATTATTCCATTAAGTATCGAGAAAATAGCTGCCAAGGGATTCAATTTATCGTCAGCTGAAAAGAAGCAGAGTATAGTCAACTAAACCTACCACAAAGACCTGGGAGCAGCAAGGGATTATTGGCAGTAGCATTAACAAAATATATAAACGGTGGTCTGATTGAAGGGGCTATAATTCATATTTTTTCACCAACCAACTTTACTTCCAAACTCAATTAATGAAATCAACAAATACGTGTGGCACTCAAAGGACTCGAACCTAGGATACTCACACCGAAATGTCTGATTGAGAGCAAGCAAAGAGCCATCCAGATTATGTATAGAGATCATTGGTTGCAGGTCATGAGGAGTAACTGCATCAAGGCTTAATATCCAGGAATTAACATTGTTTCATTTGTTTGAAATAAAAAGATGAGTAACACCTTTGAAGGTTCGATTTCCGTTCTCTTCCTAATTTTAACTACACTAAAAACTCTTTGTAATCAAAATGTGTTTGGGTGTGTTAAACAACATAAGACCACTACCCCTTATCCTAACCACACTGGTTGAATTGGCATTGGTCACTCCTCAGTATTATGCGTACCTACAACGAGAGATCCAAAAGTAACAGGGATCGGCCAACCTTCGCCATATTGGTGACACTGGTGAGATTATCCTTTCTTTACACAATCTCTTACAATCTCTGTATTACAATCTTTTACAATCTCTGTACCCACCATAAACATTTTGGAATGCTGGTACAGTTGGCCAAATAAGTTGTCTCCGCTGTCATTATGTTTTGCTCGCTGTGTGCTGTATTTATGTCTGTCAGATGTTGAATAGGGTGTTTAAAGATAGGAACATGTTTGTATATCACACTCGAAACAATGAATTAATGCTTGGCTAGTGCTGATACCAATCATTGATCGAAATATACTTGGTGCTGCGCCATCACTTATTTGGCCGACTGTACATGATATATAGTTTGGTCTTTGGATATGCATTCTATATAATGATAATAAGATATAGCCTTTTTAATCATTGAAGCATTAAAATGGCGTCCAAAGAAAAAATGGCCGCTTTCTCTTACTAAAGGATCTCTGCCTACAACTATACACAGCCTCAGGGGGGGGGGGGGGGGGAGAGAGTGAGAGAGAGAGAGAGAGGAAGAGGAGGAGGGGGGGGGGGGGAATCGCCATTAATGCTACTGTTCCCTAGATTCTCCGCCCACAGATTTCTAAAAGCATTGCTATAATTATGAGTAAGTTTGTAGTACATATACAGTATTAGCAAATTAAATTCAATCCAACATAATTTTTTTGTTCTATTAAAAAGACCCATACAGTAGTTTGTATATCTACTAAATATCCATATCTACAGTTTGAACTTCATTACAGCCCGAAATTTGTAAGTGGTGTACCGTATAGGGTGCTGATACCTCCGAGCAGTCTTTGTTGTTCACTAGACAGTAATGTTAACCCCCTCCGACATCTTAATGAAACTTATTTACTGTTGACAGTAGCCACACTATTTGGCACTACTGTATTTGTGTGGACTGTTATTTGTGGAGCTGCCTGGCTCGGTAGGAAGTTGCCAACAGCTCCACATTTAGTGTTGCCCTTCACCGAGCAGCTGTTAAAATTGCCTGTTATTATATACGCGATCGTCTAAGTTAACACTAAGTTTCCCAATTTATATATGCGATCCGCGTGTAAATCGGTGTTTGGTCCAAACCACTTATATATGCGGATCGCATGTTAACTGTCTGAGGGGGTTAACAACACCTCGAGGTTGGCAGATTGGGAGCCAAAGCATCACATATTTCCTTTGCCCCTCAACTTTCCCTTCATAATTGCTGAGGGGCACGGGGCCTTGGGTGGGGCTTCGGTGTCCCGGGCATCTCCGCACCCTCCTCAGCTCCTCGCCTGGGAGCGGCTTCGGTCACCTGGGCTTTCTTAGTGGTAAACAGGGAGGGTTCTGTGGCGGCGCTTGGTTATAGTCTTGGCCTTGCTCGGGACCTTGGTGCTGTTCGGTCAGACAGCCTGGGGAACAACAACAACAACAACACTAGAGTCGCCATTGTATTAACCCCTTCAGTCAGTGACGACAGAGAATATACTTAACTAGGATGAATAAAAGAGTCAAAGACTATCATTATTAATCCTTCTAACTCTTTCTTCTTAGGTTGAATAAAATCGTCTGGAGGTAGTCAAAATTAAACGTTAGTTCCTGTTAGATGATGATGTGTAGTGTTTATGGGCTCTTTTACAAAAGAAATTGAGAGGTAACGAAGCCTTCTAAAAAATGAAATCAGAAATACCTTAGCATCAGAGTGTGTTTTATACCTATCGTCTGTGGATATGGCTGCGTGTATATTACGCTATAGTCCGTTCATTTTAGGTTGGGCAGAAATCGTAACCTCTAACCTCTGTAACTCGAAAAGGGCTAGAGCAAATGAGCTGTCAATTTCCACCCCTATTCCCTAGCCAAGTCTTCCTATGTGGTAGAAATATTAGCTCAATTACTCTAGTCCTTTTTGAGTTATAAGAGGTTATAGGTTACGATTTCTGCCCAACCTAGAATGAACAGACTATAGCGTAATATACACGATTTCTGCCCAACCTAGAATGAACACTGAACAGACTATAGAATACAGAATAATACTGCGAGGGTAGATGGCCATATTATAATACAAATATTACTTTTGATAATGGTGTCTAAATCAATGGTATAAAATGTTGTAGATGCATAAACATAAAAATGTTTGATATTCCCATGCATTAACCCTCCAGCCCCGGCTACGCATTACATAAATATTCCCCGAAATCCGGGGGTTTTGGCCGAAAAACGTCTACACCTAGGCTACCGTATCTTTGTTATTCTGACTGCTTCCGCATTCCCGCGCATCCCCAAGCGTAGATGTGTTTCGTACCTGTAGAATGGCATTAAGTAGAGCTCTCTAAGTCAACTGGTTCAGTTGTGATGATGATTTCATTGGAGATAACTTTATGGCAAAAACAGCCACTTTACACTACTTTTCGATACTTAACAATAACATACAGGCACACACGAACAAGCGACGCACTCCTTCTTGTGGCCGGAGATGCGGGGCGTCGGTCCAGCCGGCTGTTGTTTACATGCGTCGGACGTACGCCTCGCACACCAAGCTTACAGACTTTAAGCTCATGGGTGTTTAAGAGACCTTCCGGGTAGCTCGGGTGTGTTTTTTATGGGTGTTTAAGAGCCCTTCCGGGTCTGATGGGTTAAGGGGGGTGCCCTGCTTTTTTTTCCTTTCTTGGTTGCATCCATTCGGCCCCATTCAGCCTACTGTTTTAAGGGGAGGTTTTTAGTTTGTTTCCTACTCCTCCAGCAATCTTAAAATGTCACCCCCTTGACCCCCTTTCAAGATAAATATTTACATTTTTCGGTAGAAAAATGTCCCGGCCGAAGGCCGGTTACTCTTAAATTACAGGCTCGCTTTCGCTCGCCAGGATAAAATCGACACCTGAATGGCACGAAAGGTCTTAAAATTGACAGAATGGGGCGGAAATTCTTAAAATCACCAAACTACAGTAATGGGGCAAACGTCTTAAAATCTCAAAAGCAATGGGGCTAGACATGAGGGGGAAAGGGGTCAAGAAAAAAGTCCCTCAAGTAGAAATCTCCCCTTAAGACGTTTATCCCCATCCAGGTGTCAATTTTTTCCTGGCGAGCGATAGCAAGCCAGCATTTTATGGAGAAATCCGGCTTCGCCGGAGAAATTTTTCTATCGAAAAATATACAAACTTAGCCAGCTGTCTAACGCATTATCCAAAATATGGTGGCTCGCTATCGCTTGCCAGGTATAAATCGACACCTGGATAGGGATAAACATCTTAAAACAGTAGGCTGAATGGAGCCGAATGGATACAACCCAAAGAGAGAAAAAAAGTGGGTCACCCCCCTTAAATAGTACAAACTATTGGTGAGAGGCCTTCAGAGTGCATCATTCAATAATAATAAATTTGGTTTATAATATGGCCGAGAGTAGCATACTAATCAGAGACCTTATAGTATATAGAGATTAGCCACCTTCCATTATATTGGTAACACTAGTATTACTAGGTACTCTATGCATTCAAACATATCTATAATCATAACAATAGATTAACCGTGCTTTTGGACCCTTCCATGTATAGTTAGCTACACTGGCAATAACTAGTAGCAGAGTAAAGCTGCATGTAACGATGATTGCGATTAGTGATAATGATATAGTATGTATGTATATACTCAGGCACATACCCCATTGCTAAGAGTGGCCAACACGAGACAGAACCCGAACAGAAACAATATTTAAGGTTCCTATTCTCAGGGTCCGGGACCAATTTTGCGTTCCCTCGCCGCTTTCTCTGTCTCGTTGAGTAGGAGAAATATACAATAATATAGTAAAAAATATTTTATACCAATACCAATACCTTTTACATACAGCCTCCCTTCACTAAGTATTGCCAGGTAAAGGTGCCAGGGTAATGGTTGTTGCAACTCTGGATAACTTTACATTAATCAAAACTGCTCCAAATTACAATATCACTGTAGTACTGTAGTAGTATTAGTAATATGAATGAGCACAAAGGAAAGTAGACAACAACAGATAATTCTGCTCAGATGGTGGCCCACCTCTCTTACTAAAGACTCGGTAATACTGAAGCTTCACACGCCACTGTGTTGAGTGATGGGCGCCATTATTTGGTCCTTGTGCTTCAACTTCTTGTGGGCGCGGTAGTTGCTGGGGTCTGAGGCGCGGTAGGGACACAGCTCACACTGGTAGGGCTTCTCTCCGGTGTGGGTGCGGATGTGTTTCTGGAGGTCCTTGTTGCAGGTGGCCCGGTAGTCGCAGTAGGAGCAGGAGTGGACACGCCGCTCCGAGTGCAGCGATAAGTGGCCCTGCAGCCGCTTCCTGCTTCCAGCCATAAACGGGCAGTGAGGACACCTATGCCACATACTTTATGTTAGCTATACAAAATAATGAGCTTCTGCTGAATTACTGTACTGTACTGATATTTTGCTAAGTGAAATAGTTTCTTTACGACATTTGCCACTGGAATAGTCTAAAATTATCATTAGATAAATATTCCATTAGATTAGATTCCTATATAAAATGATGACGTTCAACAATAAATTTAAATTATACATATATTGTATAGTAGTGGGCACTGAGTGGAAACTAAGACAAAGAGTGACTCATAAAGGTGATTATGAAAAAAATATAATTAACTCTATCAATACGGGTGATGTCATTTCTATATTATTCTGGCTACATTTAGACAATTTTATGCAGCTTAGGAAGGATCTGTGGTATCTATAAGGGTTAATTTATATAGTTTGTAGCCTTTAAATCGCTAGAGGTCCTTTTTAAGCTGAACCAAATCGTCTAATAGCAGCCAGAATAAGATCAAAAGGACATCACCCGTACTGAAAGAATTAATGGCTCAATAATATGCATCAGAGTGAATGGTGAAGAAAGTGAAGAGTTGACAATAAAGGTGGGTATTCAGTTATTCACCAGGGGTTGGTGCAGAGTTCCCTACTCTTCCTTGTGGTGTTAGAAGCACAACCAAGGCATTTTAAGACAGGATTTGTTATAATCCTGTGTAGCCGGGAGACCTGTACATATATCTCAATAATTTGGTAATGTTACAATATATTTTTACATTTTACATTCATAAATAGTCCACTAATATACTAGGTTAGGTTAGGTTAACCCTCAGTACCCAGTTGGGCTTCCAGCAGCCCAAAACAAACTCGCGCTGTGGGACCCGGATGGGCTTCTGAAATCCATAAGCTTGAAAGCCTATTAAGCGTGGTTTGAAAGCTGTGCGTCGAACCGTATGTAAACAAAGGGTATGATTAGGAGTAGTGGGCGTACACATTATTTCCATTATGTGTATTGTAATTCCATATTTAAACCCACTATCTTGTAGTTTGAAAGATCGTCTACACCTTGATATACAAATAAGTATGTGGCAGAATATGTTTAAGTGTACATATACTGTACCTGTAAATACAGTCCTCCTCTACCACTCTTCTCTCCGCCAACATGTAAACAAACCCAGAGTCGATATACGCTTCAAGTCGCTGTGCAGACATCCGAACACAGGGTTTATCGTGATGTCATCTAGAATATAAGTGCTAGTATGCGAATAATATCTATAGTCACAGTTTGCGCATTTGAGTATTAGTATTGATGTTCTTTTGTTTGCCAAACCTGCTCATCATATCATCCAGTCATTTATTATTTTTTGGTCAGTTCAACCAGGTTGTCATTTGAACGAGTGTGGAATAGGGGTGTTAAGATTACTGTCTTAAGATTCACGAAGTTATTGTATTTTCTGAGGACATCAACTCATCACAACATTTGGTAAAGGTTAGTAGCTGTTAGATATAGGTTAGTACCTGTAAGATATACTTTAGTAGCTGTTTGGTAAAGCTTACTAGCTGACATGGAAGGGCTAGTTTTGGATAATATTTACGAGCCGCATCACAGCTCAGTTATTGTTGAGAATCTCTCGCTGCCACTCATTGCCGGAGTAAGGTATATCCCATAATACTGTGTTTTTTGCACTGTTACCCACTGCACTGGTACCCAACCAGTGCAGTGGGGCACTGGGGGCGGCCGGCAGCCCCCACCTATAATACTAGGATAGGTTAGGCTAATGTCGACTCGATTTTTATAACATAGGCTAGGTCTCGAAAATGCACAAACCCACAGTAGCTGGCAAGCAAGGGCTAGTTTTGTATCCCACGTACTGGGTACTAGCAACCCGCAGTAGTTGGCATGCAAGGGCTAGTTTTGTATCCCACATACTGGGTACTAGCAACTCGCAGTAGCTGGCATGCAAGGGCTAGTTTTGTATCCCACGTACTGGATACTAGCAACTCGCAGTAGCTGGCATGCAAGGGCTAGTTTTGTATCCCACGTACTAGATCTAGGTTAGGTTAGGTTGGGTTGTTTGGTTAGGTTAATATACTAGGTCTCGGAAACAAGATTCGTAGTGGCGGTAGTAAAGTTCAAATAGGCTAGCGGTCGCACCACTATTGACAGCACACATAGTAATGGATGCACTATTTTGAGTTTTCACTAGCATTTCCCATTAATTTTCTTTGTTACAAATGGGTTTTGCCTTTACATTATTGTTTGCCTCAACAATATCAAACTCGGTAGGTGATCAGGGTTATTTAAATACGCCCGCCACTCATAGTGGGCGTGACGTCACGATACACATTCCTTTCAGCCAATCACAGACGCTTTCTCGACTGTGAATGTGTTCGGATACACACGACCACCACCCTTGGCCAGTACGGGTTTTTCTATCCATAGAGTTTTTCAACCCCTCTCTTTCCCTGATATATTTCATGCCCTCCCACCTATCGGGGTAAATATTTTAATATTGTTTAGGCAAACAACATAATGTGAAGTTAAAAGACACTTGTAACAAAGAATAATTATGGAAAACACTAGTGAAAACTCGAAATAGTGCGCCCGTATGTGTCCTGTCAATAGTGGTACGCCCACTACTCCTAATCTTACCAAACAAAGCCGGTCGGAGCGACGCGCACCTTCAAAATCAAGAAGGAGAAGTCGGAGGTTTGTTGAAGTTGTCTGCTAAGACGAAATTAGTGTCTATAAATGCCCGATAATGCTAACATCGCATCAAAACTCTCTCCACGGAATCATAATCACAACTGAACCAGTTAACCTAGAGAGTTCTACTCAATGCTAGTCTACAGATACGAAACAGGGCTACGTTTTGAGATGTGTATGAATTCTCTAGCAGTTAAAATAACAAAGATAGGGCTAGCCTATTACGAAGTTTTTCGGCCAGATCCCCCGGGTTTCAGGGCTGTCCTTTACAAGGCGAGACCGGTCCAGAGGGGTTAATAATATTGTTCAATGTTTCTTAGTAAATAGGCATCTGAAAAACAGTTCTCCCCACTACACAGGATCTTACCGATTTCACTGGGTCCCTGTGAGGTACTGTATAGTGATGATTGCAGATAGTTAGGAGAGTGCTGTATAGAAACTTAGGGAGTGGATGTCAACTAGGGGTCAGGTCAGGTAAAGGTATTGAGGGATAAGCCTTTACAACGGTACCTCGTAACTACTTTCTACTTTTCTTTTTTTCTGAAGAGTGTAGAGAGGGGAGAAGGATTGTTGGAGAGAGGGGAAGCTGTTGGAATGACTTTGTTGTGTGTGTTATTAGTTTGTATACGTCGTCGAGGTGTTCCCCGACTGGGTGCGAGCATGTGAAACAGGGATCTAAGAGTTAATGTGGGTAAAACAAAGGTAATGGTGAGTGAAGTGGATGATGGTACTGTAGGGAAAAGAGGTATGTGAAAGTTGGGTACATAAAAAGTGTAGTGGTGTAAAATGTAGTCCGAGTGCTGTGGTTGACTATACATGTACGACAATGCCAAGTTAAGCCTATGGTGGAAAGAGTTATCATCAGGGAATTCTGCTACCTGGGTGACATGATCGGTGCTGGAAGTACAAAGGCTAACTTGGTTGCAAGAGTCGTAAGTGGGTCGATGAAGTTTAGAGTTATTGATAATATTGACAAGGGGTATCTCCCTCTGCACTACGGAAAAGCTGCATGTTGAATGTGTGAAAAGTATGCTACACTATGGTAGTGAGATGTAGGAAGTCAAAGAGGATGACTGAAGACTTGAGAGTATTGAAATGAGTGCTGAGATGGATGAGTAATGCCACAGTGAGATAGGGACCAATAAAAGTAAAGTTGAAAGATAAACTGAGTATAGCATCACTTCTCTATTATCAGTGAGGTGATTCACACTTGCAGACTGATGGTTTGACCATGTGATGAGGATGACTGGGGAAAGTGCATTAGAAGGAATACTTGGGATGAAATCCTGAGTAAGACTCTCTAGGTTAAGTGTTTTGACAAGAACACTACAGGCGACAATGCATCAGGAAGAGCAGTAGCCATTATTAGGTAACCAAGGCCACAGGGTGTAGCACGGTTGGTAGAGCACTCGCCTACAAACTGTGAGGTTGATGGATGGAGTCTCGGGCCAGCCAGTGTGTTATTGGCTGACGCCAGTACTGTTGGTGGACGTCGCGGTCTAGCAATCTGTGGCAACTATTCACTGAAGTCCCTGATCATCAGGGCACCCACCCAAGCCCAGCTCTTGAGCAGGGAGTACATGGTGGTAAAAACCGCATCATCATCAAGGTATACCCGTTTAAAATATAAAGCAGCTTTTTCACCGATACTGAATTAACTTTTAGTCAATTTTAATACAATCCCAGCCAAAAAAGCAACCCTTGCATCGTTCAGCAGCAGCAAATGATGCGTTTATATTGGCAGAGAATCTGTTTTATAATCAACTTAGAAATTGATATGCATGTACAGTATGTGTTAGCTTAGTTCTATTTCTAATCCACAGGTAGTATCTTTGGTGGCAAATTCAGAAATGGGGAATCCCAAATTACAACTCGGCAACTATGTGGGAGCCCCCGGCAGCCCGGCTCCAGCACTACTCTGCCACATTTAGGTAGGTTGAAGCATGGTTAGCAGTGGCCTTCACTGTGCGCTTCACCATTACTTGCAACTACAGCATATGGTTGCCACCCAACATTTTCAAACAGTTACTACTGGTAACTGTTTGTGCCTGTCAAAATAAATGGGTTGTAAATCTTCAGCCCATATTTGTGACTGTACATGGGCAGTATTGTCTGACAGTTGTGTGGAGTAACCCGTTAAGACTGAATAATGGAAAAACTTTTTATTATATTTTGATAAGTTTGATTTTGATAAGTTCTTTTGCTTTTATATTGTGTCGTCCCAGTTTTGGTTTGATTATTTTGCAAGTTTTACATTTTAATCCAAAAGCTGAAAATGAATTGAAACAAACAGGATCGACTATAAGGAGATGGGTGGAATTAGCCATCAAGTAAATGTGAATGAAATAATATTATATATTAGTAAGTGAGAGGCAATGAAGGATGTTACCTGTAGAGAAATAGTGATAGTGGTCCCGGCATTAGTGAACCATCCCCGCTGCCACCACCACTACCACCACCACCACCACCACCAGACCAGCCGGATATCTGCAATAATAGTACTAAATTAGAAAAAAAATAATAGACAGTTTTAGGCTAATATTTAAGATACATTATTCTAAAAAGCTTGGATGAACTTGATTGGCCCTAGTGAATTTGTGTATTCATATATTTGTTTTTTAATTTAATTATTCTTACTTTTGTACATTTACTTAAAATACATAATTGAGGAAAAATAACAAAAGATGTTTTTTTTTTAAGAAATGTATAGGAACAGCTGGTAGTGGTAGATCATCAATAGTATGAGAGAAGAAAGTTATACAATTGCACATAGTGGAAAGAATATTTGGCATGGGCAAAAAAGGAAGCATGTCTGGACAAAACAGCCTGGAGGCCTTTCTGGCATTGCCATCAGGGGTTTCCCAAGGGGAAATATGGCTTGGGAGATGATAATGATGAAGAAATAATAAAGTAAAAAAATAACTAATGTAAAGATTATGGGCCTTCTTAAAGTTAGATATATATTTGGGCATACTACTACATAACAAATTTGGGTGTCCCATATATTGCCATTATAAATCTATTATATATAATGCATTCATATACAGTATATATTCTTGTATTTGGTATTTTGTGAATAATCAAAACCATTCCAATTATCTATAAACATAATATACTATACATAAGTAACACCCCATTCTTAACATTAATGATCAATTACAAACTCCAATGTACTTGAATAAACTAATGAAAGCATATAGCCCTTCCGGGATTCGAACTCGGGACATATCAAGATATAATTTATTTGAAACACTTTTTCGGGGAGGGAGCTGCACCAAGAGACAGACCAATAAAAGACGTGGGATCAGACCTTACGGTCTGATCTCCAATGCAAAAAGCTGACAAGTGAGACAGCAGTGCTGCCTCGAGTGCTGCCATTAGGGTGCGAGACCGGAACTGCACTTTGTGTGGAGCACTTGGTCATTAAATTTGTGTATGTATGTACAGTACTAAAAGAAAAATCATCTGTTTGAAAAAGAAAAAAAAATACAAACAACAACAAACAAAAATGTAACAGCGTTACAATATAAGCCTCCCCCCTTCATCCCTCAAAACTGCACTCTGTAAACTACCAAAAGAGTGGCTTGGACTATTTAATCCTTTTTATACAAGATTTTGTTTGTTACACTCAATTCTATTGTTATGGCAGGTATTTTTCTGGAGTGATATAGGTTCTTTACTGAATTGGGTAGGATTACAACACATATAGAGAATACACTTAAATTACTATCTATCTATCTATTGCCGGACGCCATGATCCTCAAAGGGATGGCCATGAACGAATTGCCCCCATGCACCTCTGTCCCCAGTCAGTTGATGCCCCTCCTCCCATCCACCTCTGTCCCCAGTCAGTTGACGCACCTCCTCCCATCCCGAACCGCATTCACGCATATACTTCTTAACTCCATCCTTCCACCTCTTTCGGTTTACCTCTCCCTCTCTGTCCTTCCACTTCACTCTCGTACATTCGCTTAGTCAAATTCTCTCGCTTCCCATACGTTTCACATGGCCGAACTATCTAAAGATGTTCCTTTTCACACTTTCCAGCACATCTACATCCACACCACACCACTCTCATACTTCCTCATTCATCTGTCTATCCCTCCATGTAACTCCACCATTCTTATCTCATTGTGTTCTATCTATGTTTGACTATTACACAACTTACCGGTTGTCACCAATTATAGTTTGCCACACTGCTGGTGGCACTGAGGAGTATGCCATTCTACATTGTGGTTTGAGTTTTGGTGCAGCAGGCTGTTCAAAGGGGTGGAGCATTCCCTTGAAAAGATGGGCTCATCTGGCATTTTTTGCAGTTTAACATCAAGGGCTCCCTTGAAGGTATCTAATGAGACGCCCGTCATGTCTCTTACTCGCCTTGGGATTTTGTTGAAGAGAAGCGATCCTCTATGTGATAACCAAAGCTCTCGCAACGAGCCCATAGCACACTGATTTTTCATCCAGGAGATATCGCATTCCCAGCCTCTCCTATCACTTACCTTCGAGACTATCAGGGTGTGTAGATTTAATACTAACCCTCTGTGATTTTCCTTGTCTATATTATTAAATATCCTTCTCTTCTATGCTCCAAAGAGTAGAGCTTCAGCGATCTTAAATTCTCCTAAAAGGGGAGATGTTTTACTGTGTTTATACGTGAGGTGATGTTCCTTTGTACACTCTCTAACTCATTTACAGTATTTCACCTACAGTACATACTTGTATAAAGATGTTAATACATTACAGTACTGGGGACAGGGGGCTAGGAATCCTCCTACCCTTGTAAAATTCACCTACTAGATGAGACAGAGTAAGGGGCGAGGGAACGCGAAAGTGGTCCCGGACCCTAAGATCTGGAACTTTAAATGTTGTTTCTGTTCAGGCTCTGTCTCAAGTTGGCCACCCCCAGCTATGGGGTATGTGCCTGAGTATATACATACATAATTTATGGTTATGATTTCTCTGGATTACCGGTAGCCTTGCATTTGGCAAGGACATGTTCTTTTTTTATTGTCCAGAAGGATACAAATACAAACATTAATTGGTTATACTTTATTAAATCAGTTCATTCTGTAGTTCATGTGAGCAGCTTCCAGAACTTATATTTCATTAATGCATAAATATTTCAACTCTAACAGCTGCCAGTAAGCAGTCAACTGAACGTGTAATCTATTCATTAGAACGAGTCAAAAACTTGGGAACCCTAGCCACTTGTAGCTTAAGCCCGTATCACACGAGCACTTTTTCCCTCAACATTGGATGATCAACATTTTTCTTGTAACATTTCTGGAATATTTTGCACCGGCATTGGAAACTAGGCTGATGATATATGAATTTGGGTAACCAAAATATTTAAAATGTTAACCTCATAAGCTGCCAGACCAGTGCTGAGGATAAAAGTTGAGGGAGAAAGCGCTCGTGTGATACCGGCTTTAGGGAGGTCTGGAAAAAATAGGCTGTAGCATAAATTTCCCCATGCATTTTTTCCTCAAATGGTCGTTAAATCAAGCTCCATTGCTTAAGGGAGCCCACCCCGCTTTTTTCTCTTTCTCTCCCTCTCTCTTTGGCTTGTATCCATTCGGCCCCATTCAGCCTACTGTTTTAAGACGTTTCCCCCCATCCAGGTGTCAATATTTTCCTGGCGAGCGGTAGTGAGCCAGCATATATATATTTTTGTTTTGACAGCAAGCTAATTTTTTTACATTTTTCGATAGAAAAATTTCTCCGGCGAAGCCGGATTTATTCATACAATGCTGGCTCACTATCGCTCGCCAGGAAGAAATCAACACCTAGATGGGGATAAACGTCTTAAAACAGTTGGCTGAATGGGGCCGAATGGATACAAGCCAGGGAAAGAGAGAAAAGGAGAGAAAGATAAAAAAAAAGGCCGGTGACCCCCCTTAAGAGATTAGGGGTCAGACTTGTGCATAATGATTACCGTTAGTTTAATAGTAGATACGAACAGTGTACATATAGTTATAGGTTAGTAGTCATCAATATTGAAAAATATACTTGGGTAACTGCATGGCTATATATATTTATGTAGTTCATAATATGTATTATAATGTAAAACTTGCAAAATAAACAAACCAAAACTTGGACAAACACAGTAAAAAGACAAAACAACTAATCAAAATCGATATGTGGAAACAACGCTTAAGCAAAATAATAATTTATAAATAAAAGAACACAATCCACCACATGGGTGACATTACTACATGAACACAATCCACCACATGGGTGACATTATTACATGAACAAGTTAATCTGTTTCTATATAATAAGCAAAGGAAAAAGTACTTTACCATCTAGCCTACCTTGACAAATATCATATCAGTTACATTCTATCTATTAAAATCAACTGATATAGCAATAATGCAAAATTCGTAATCGTGATGTATCACAGAGATATGATTCAACAGTACAGTACAGTACAGTACAGGTCTCCCTCACTATTCTATGCCCTAATTTATGATATTACAGTATTATAGTTTGTTTAGGTGTTTGGGTTTGGGTTTTGGCTAGTCCAAAACGTATCCCCATTTACCCCATTAATGTTAGGGTCCGCTATACATTTTTTCTATCTAATATCGGGTTTTCAGGAACGTAACCCAATCGTATATCGAGGGAGACCTGTATAATTATGTGAATATTCCGGAGGGGATAATATAGTACTGTACTGTATAAGCAATATTCTAATATCAACATATATGTGGCTTACTAAGATATATATACTGTATACTATATCTATATGTGTTGGAAGGTAAAACTTGTCTTTCTTATTTAAAGGTTTGCATATACTGTATAAATATATGTATATAATATGTGTAATGAAATAATATTTAGCACTAACTATGCCTAGCTTCATATCTGTGGTCCTAGGTTCGAATCCTGGCTAGGTAGCATACATGTATGGAAGTGTGTGTATGTATAAAGTTACTGTGTATGGAACTGTCTTAGGATATCTTCACATGTAGGTGTGTATAGTTGTATATGTAGCTGGTCATCAGATATCTATAAATGCTGGTGTTTACAAATACTGTGTGTGTAGGTGGACTTCGGATATCTCTTTGGATTGGTATGTACAGTTGGCCACACAAGTTCTGTTCATCTCCGTGATCTTATCATACAAATACAACGCGCATGATTGAATTACGAGTGTAGTTTCATATGCAGTGGTTAACTCATCTGATTAGTCAACTGATAATTAAAAGAAACCACACTCACAATTCATTCATACTAATTTTACCTTCATACATAAGATCACAACGAGGAACAAAACTTATGTGGGCAACTGTACATCTACTGTGCGTGTAGCTGGTCTTCAGATATCTTAATATGATGCTATTTACCTCTACTGTGTATGTAGCTGGTCATCAGATATCTATTGTATATGTGCTTGTGTGCACAGCTACTGAGTGTGTAGGTGGTCTTCGATATCTATGTATGTTTTGGTGTGTATACCGAAGCTACGGTGGCGGTGCGAGTAGCTGGTCCTCGGGTCTGATAACTGTGTGTTTGTTCTTCAAATGAGCCCGGAGATTGCTAGGGTCACTGGTCTGGTAGGAGCAGAAGGAACAGTGAAAGGGTTTCTCCCCAGTGTGAGTCCTAAGGTGCTTCTTTAGGTCGTGCATGCGGGGTGTGTGGTAGTTGCAGTGGGGACAAGCAGAGGGCCAGCCGTCGTGGTGGCGGCGGACATGTTGGTTCAGTAGTGGGGTGCAGGTGGTGGTGAACCTACACATGGGGCACCTCAGAGTAGCCGCTACACCACTGCCGCCACTGGCCATACCGCTGCCGCCACCAACCACGGGCCTCAACAAGCCAATCTCAGACATCTGCAAAGACACGCCACTGTTACTCACCACCCTCAGGTTTCGGGCGGGGATCATTCACGGCTCGTGCAACAAACAATGGGTAATATCAGTGTCACTATGCATCTCATTATAGTACATTTGTCCTTTAAAATTAACATATGTGTTTTTTTTTTTACAAAGTTGAGAAGTTGCATGTCTACCATGATACGCCATAGCTACAAAAGTGAAATCAGGAGCACGTTTTCATGCCCATATATACAATATAATGGAAAGAAAATAATAAGTATCGTAAGATGTAACATATTTTTTTTAGTACTCAAAGTCACATGGATTTGGCTTTCAGGCCTACCTTGATGTACATTCTATGATCGTAATACAGATCAATAATTTGAGTAGAGGGAGCACTCTCATTTATTATTGTCAGTGTAGAAAAAACGCTTTATTAACCCGAGAAGTGCGATAAGCCTCACGGAAGTATGTGTACAGTATAGCGAATGCGATAAGCCTCACAGACGTAAGACCATGAAAAATCCCTTCCAAAACACCCCAGGGGATCTCAACACCAAGGAATGTCATTAGGTGAGATAATTCCCCTCTAGTACCTCTTAACACTCCTCCTCATGTGTCTCAATTCCCCTTCCCCTTCTTCTCCCCCTTCCCACCTCCTCAATTATCGTCTATTTTTCCTCATATTTCCCCCATTTATAAGTTATTTTTCGCATGAATTTCTCTCACGCGGTTACGTACACACAAATGAGTTACTTAGAGACCTTATACAACACTGAGATCTCTCCCGCGGAGGTCAGTGTGTTGCGAGACGTTGCAGAGGGAGGATATATGTCTCTCGCCCTCCTGCCTCAGCATACGACCGGGCGGCAAAATTATAAGTTTTTCACCCACCAATTGCTATTCCTACTACTTTTATCGCTCTTCAAGGTTCATATGTTTATCATATAAGTAAAATAAACGCACATGGAGAAGAAATAATGCTTTATATGGTAGATATAACTAATTCTTTCAGAATCGAAGGTAATTAATTCGAATATAACTAAGTTCGTCACAGGCCAGTCTCGCGCTCCGCGTTTTAAAGTTTGTAAATTCACATACACTATCTTGATAATAAAAAGGTTTATTTAAAATACAAATAATTATTATATTCATTGAATTGCATTTTATTAAAGGTGAACTCCAGGAGTGAAAGAAAAAACAAAGTTTAATGCAGGGTCATAACTTGTCATGAATATACTGTAATATGTAAATGGACAATATCGATATACGTAATTCCATTAAACGGCAGAGAAAAATACTAATCTAAAACGTCGTTGGCATCCTCGACCATCAGCTGGGCAAGTTACAGCTGATTTTCAAGACGATAGAAAGTGGAGAGGCAATGTAAACATTGAACACGCTCGGGGAGTGTCAGGCCTGTTTTTCTTCATTGATACCTTTCAGTTCAATACTCAAGCTCTGGTCAAGATCGAACAAGGTCCTGAAGATGTGGTGTATATCAAGAAATAATCACATCTCGCAAACAATAAACATACAGGCAGTATTTTTGAGTGTTTAGCCTGGGCTAAACTTAAAGGAGGTCGCTTCGAGGGCCTATTTCTTAAATGGCACGAAAGGTCTTAAAATTGACAACAAAATGGGTCGAAAGGTGTTAAAATCGCCAAATTTATGGGCCTAACGTCTTATGATCTCAAAACAACTAGGACTTAACAAGAGGGAGAAAAGGGACCAGAAAACGACCCATCTCCCCTTAAGTCACTTATGTGTACAAGGGGAATAGATGGGGGGAGCAAAAACATGGTAAAGCGCAGCCTTACGTACGTCCTCCACTTCGTTGATTTACAAGTCTCCCTCGATTTACGACTGGGTTACGTTCCTGAAAACCCGATCTTAAATAGAAAAATCATATAGCGAACCCTAAATTGAATGGGGTAAATGGGGATGCCTTCTTGGACCAGCCAAAACCCAAACACCAAAAAACCTATAATAATATCGTAAATCGGGCCATCGGATAGTGAGGGAGACCTGTATCTATTATCAAGAGCAGAGATCGACCAAGAATAAGATGGAAATATGAGATCTGATAACTTAAGCAGTATGGGATGGAACAAGCTAACACAATACCCTTAAACCTATGGACTGCTACGGTCCCCTCGGAAGCCACGGTATTCAAAACATGAAAAATAACCCTTCAAAAACCATGCCAGTGCCGGGAAATGTCTGAAAATTGGGTGACACATAGAAAGTAGCGGCATCTTTCTATACCACATCCTCCACTCCTTCCCCCCTTTATACCCCACCACCCCTCCCTTCCTTAACTTGGCCTTGGCAACTTGGCACATGTTCTAGCAGTTCATGGGTCTAAAGTAAATAACTTGGGGGATGTGTTTGTTCTGCAATGGACTAACTCGGGCTGATGATGATATAAGGATAATTCTTTCATTTCTCTATCTAGATTAATTAATTTTAGGGAAAGAACATGGGAAAAGAAACAAAATACCTGTCTTCTCAACATATATTCTTTAATAACAATCTGCAGCATAAATATTATTCTTAATTCTAACACATGACTATTAATAGGATTTTAACAACACATAAGATAATAGCAAGTTGTTGTTGTTGTTGTTCCCCAGGCTGTCTGGCCGAGCAGCCCCAAGGTCCCGAGCAAGGCCAAGGCCATAACCGAGCGCCCCCACAGAACCCTCCCTGCTTACCACTAAAGCTCACGTGACCGAAGCCACTCCAAGGCGAAGAGCTAAGGAGGGTGCGGAAATGCCCGGGAAACCAAAATCCCACCCAAGGCCCTGTGCCCTTCAGCAATTATGAAGGGAAAGTTGAATAGCAAGTAATAATGAGTTGCAAGAAAGATGTAAAGTCCTTTCAAAGTACTGTATATTGTAATATGTAATATACAGTATAATTGGCTAACACAAAATGTATATTATAGAGAATACAGCGTACTATGGACGTTTGCATATTTTGGGTAAAAATAAACGCAAATATTTCCCTTAATTAACAACATGTAAAACAATATATAATGCTGGTGGAAATAATCTGGTCCTATCCAGAGTGAGGTTTGGCATCCTCTACCCAACCTTAGCCGTTTATGTCTGTCTCCTTTACTGTCCTACTTTTCCTTCTGGGGGCACGGGGCTAGGAATCCTCCTCCCCTTGTAAAATTCTCCTACTCGACGAGACAAAGGGGCGAGGGAACGCAAAAGTGGTCCCGGACCCTAAGAACTGGAATTTTAAATGTTGTTTCTGTTCGGACTCTGCCTCGAGTCGGCCACCCCAGCTATGGGGTATGTGCCTGAGTGTATACATACATACATACAGACACACACAAAAACAAAAGTACAGGTACGTCAAAGAAGTGAATAAATCGTTTTTGTGATAAGCTCGATTAAAAACAAAATATATATTAATAATGATACTAATAATAGTAATAATTAATCAATCATTATAGCTAGATTAATAGTTGTGTATTATGAACATATCGATGATTTTCAAAATTACTCCTTATTTACTTTAATACGACTATATAATTGATTTAACTTCTTAAACTTAGTTCATTAAATAATAATGTATATAAAGTCCCCGATTAAACGGCTTTACCCTTTGACTATTGAATTATGTAAATCTGTGGACGAAACAGTCTGTAAACTTGTACAGTACAGTACATATGTATAATTATGTATGTATGCAGACAATAATTAATCTTTGAGTATACATAGCCTTCCAGTGGTATATAAATTATGAATAACATTTTGAGTATATATACAGTAGTTCACATATAAATATTATAGCCTCCTTTAAATCTATATCTATCAAACCAAAAATACTGCCTGAAGGAAATCCTCAGATAGTTTTCCACCATAATATATTACAAATTGACTTTATATTAAGACAGTAGAGTATTGAAAGTGAATCAACACCTAACAATAAAGAAGTAAAGCAAGAGGAATACATATTAAAGTTGAAAAACTAATAATATACTGCATAATATATACTGTATATATACAATATTAGAAATCTCATTTTGGCTTACACATTGACAGGAAATATATAATCCAGGTAATACACTATATTGATATAGAATATGAAGTAATTGATATGTGAACAATAGGGTATACTGTATAAAATTCTATATATGCCACTCTAGCCCTGAGTAAGAGGGTAAACTATTCCATGATCAAGACACCCAGGGCTACAGGTTGATAATACTGTACACAACTATAGGTGGCGCTAACAAACTTGACAATAATCTTGATACCTGACCTCTCTGTAACTAAAAAAGGGCCTAGAGCAAACTGGCTGTAAATATCCACACTTATTTCCTGGTGGACTCTTCTCATATGATAGAAATGTCAGCCCGATTGTATTAATTCATTTTGAGTTACGAGAACTTAAGAGGTCAAGATTATTGTCAAGTTCACTGGCGCTACCTATATCAATGAATATTATACAGTACAACGGGATGCAAACTGCAAAATATGATCAAGTCTTCTTTTCCAATGTTCTTGTTCAAAGGGAAAATCTAACATTCACAACTATAGTCTAACATTAGTCTATTCGCTGTAAGTAGGCAAGAAATCATGACCTCTATCCTCTGTAACTCAAAAAAGGTTAGAGCAAATTGACTATAAATTTCCACATCTATTCCTTGACTGACTCTTCCCAAATGTTAGACATATTAGCTTGATTACTCTAATCGTTTTGGAGTTACAGAGGTTAAGTCATGATTTCTCGCCTACTTACAGCGAATAGACCATAGTTCTCAGACTTCCTATAACACTATTTGCATGGCAGTCATGTGGATCCATATGTTACCTTGAGTGCTTAACGATCCAAATTTGCCATAAGATTTTAAAATGTGCCAATAATGACTATTTATCTGCTTTATATACCCAGTTTAGCAACTCAAGCAATCCTGTGATATTGCAAATTAGTATGGAAGTTTGAAAAGTGTACAGTATCTTGAAAATGTGAGTCATCTGGAAGATCACTTGCAAGCAAATTCTCTCTATCTAATCAATCTAAATGATTTCAGTACCGGTATTCAAAACTTGGATTATCATTAGCTTACACAACTGCAATGTCTGATTAGTTTGCACAATTATATATCTATCTATTGCCAGACGCTGTGATCCCTGAAGAGGTGGCCACGAATGAATCGCCCCCATGCACCTCTGTCCCCAGTCAGTAGACGCCCCTCCTCCCAACCAGCACCGCCTTCATTCATATACTTCTTCACTCCATCCTTCCACCTTTCTCTTGGTTTACCTCTCCCTCTCTGTCCTTCCACCTCGCTCTCGTACACCCTCTTAGTCATTCTCTTGCTTCCCATACGTTCCATATGGCCGAATCATCTCAAGGTGTTCCTTCTAAAACAAAAATGTTAGTTGCATGAAATTCTGACTGGGATTCTTTGATACTAAGTGGATGCTACGTTGGTTTCAGTTCCCCAAATCTGTTTAATACCCTTCCACCTTCTATAAACCAATTTATTCTGCGTGAAAGTCCGTCTGATAGTCCTTGGCGTTATGCCCCGGGTGGCAGTTGGCTATGTGGTGGTGAAGGTACGAGGCCTGCGTCGTGCGGTAGTAACACAGAGAGCATCGGTAGGGCCTCAGTACTCGACCTTCATGCCGGGTCTGCACATGGCGTTTCAGATCATTGCTGCGATTGGTTTGGTAATTACAGTACAGACATCTAAAGGGCGGATCCCCGGTGTGCTGGCGGACGTGCTTGTTAATCTCTATCTTACTACGGGCCACATAGGGACAGAAGGGGCAAGGGTGAGTGGTCAAGACAGAGTGGTCTGGGAGGAGGGTGGCGGCCGGGCTGCCTGAGAAAGTGGTGATGGCGGAGTGGTCAGCCTCCCCTCCTCCCGACACCTGGAAAAGATACACCAAAGTTACTTGCGTTGATGGACACACTCTCTTAATCTGAACACACTGACACTGATACCTTTTCTATTAACATTTCTTTTCTAATATGATTTTCTTTTCAATGAGAAGATTACAGACTGCAAGACTTGGCAAATAAAATATTCAGAAGTTCCTTGCTCAAGATTAAAACTATTATCACATCAATTAGTAATAATGTACTGTACAAACATTAAAGAGGTAGTTCACTTGAAAGTTTTCTTGAGAACTGGAGGAATACTATCCCTTCCCCAATTAACCAGAGATTAACTATCCATGGCCTGGTGTGGGTGCTTGGTGGTCATATGAGTTTGGAGGTGGGCGGCGCAGGCGGTGGCGTAAGGGCACACCTGACACCTAAAGGGCCGTTGCAATGTGCCCTGGTGGACGCTCTGAATGTGGCGCTTCAGATCGTGACTGCGATTGGTCTTGTAGCGACACTGGGTGCACACGAAGGCCCAGCCGCCTGTGTGTTGCCTCACATGATCGCAGAGGGCCAGCTTGGTGGGGGCCGCGTGCTGACAGAATGGACAGGCATGGCTGGCACCCAACACATCAACTCCGCACCCTCCCACCTGCAAAGACACCCACTCTGTACTCTGATCTATCATAAACTATCAACGACAAAATATTATACACCCTTCCACTTACAAATACACCTACACTGTACTGTACTCTGATCTGCAACAAACTATAACTGCCAGTAATTTTAGATCACATTCCCATTCTGCAATAACACCCACACGGTACTCTGATTCAATATCAGCCAAGAGGATATTCCATGATTTGCACAGGTATACCTTGATCACCTAATGGCCAGTCTCCATAACTAACAGTCCTCTGCAAACCCCCCCCCCCGAGATCTTTCCTCAAGACTTTGCCCCAGGTCTTCCTGGTTTACTGACTGTCATCCTTCCAACAACTTCCATACTTCTAATGCGCTTAACCCATCTATTCTATACACATGGCCAAACCACTGCACTCTGACAGTACACCTCACACTCTACACCCGGGTATTTGCATATAGTAACCAACACATACTGTGCTCTGATTTATCAAATACTATAAATGCCAACACATTTGGATTACATACTCTCACTGCATCCCCTTCACTACCCCAACATACACACCTGCAAATATCAACATATTACCCTAATTAACTTGTTCAGTAGTTTGAGTAGGTACTCATATAGTTAGTAAAAATATTATGACCCTTGTCCCCTCCAGCACTTTCTATCTATCTATCTATTGCCGGATGCTGTGATCCTCGAAGGGGTGGCCACGAACGAAACGCTCCCATGCACCTGTCCCCAGTCAATCGATGCCCCTTCGCTCATATACTTAACTCCATCCTTCCACCTCTCACTCGGTCAACCTCTCCCTCTCTGTCCTTCCACCTCAGTCTCATACACTCACTTAGTCATTCTCTCGCTTCCCATACGTTCCATATTGCACCCAGTTAAATTAACTCCCTTAACATAGGCTACCACAACAAGTTTTAGCTCAATTCATACAATACTCACAGTGGTATTAATGAGTTACACAGAGACTTCACACATTATGTTTGGTGATGACTGTATGAACTCAACTAGAATTGCAGACTTTGTCCCAAAAATTCAAGTCAATATGACATAATTCAGTAATCCCCCATCCCCCATTTACCATACAGTATATATTTTCATTGTGTGTGTGAGATACACTCACACACATGCATATATATATATATATATATATATATATATATATATATATATATATATATATATATATATATATATATATATATATATATATATATATACTGTATATATATATATATAATTTCATACACAAGCAAAATCCACACATACAGTACGAACACTATACAGGATACAATGATACCATTCTTCCTGGAAATATTCAAACTTTCAACTATGAATAAGTGTCAAAAATAAGATAAAGGAAACCACACAAGATAATATGAAGCTTTATTATGTTCTGGATATCAACACTGGGGTAAGAGCGTGCGGTGGATAGGGAAACAGATCCTTAATAATACAGGTGAAAGTGGCTGTGGTGTGGGTGCGTCACAAATTACAAACTTTCAATGCCGGCTTTCCAACGCCCAACCATATCACAAAACAAATGATATGGAGAAGTTATACCCATATCACAAAAAGTTGGATTTTCCAAGACTACTACCAAATAGTAGGTTTTCCTATTTAGTAGTGGGAGGTACGTAAACCTCCCATTTTGGTTCTTGAATAATTCTGATAAGGATGCAAGAAAGGTCAAAAGTTATATTATTATTATTTTTCTTTTTTCTGCCATATGGGTATAATCCTGCCTTCCATAAATAATGGCACTGAGAATATTAGCAAAATCTTAATATTATTTGGTGTGGATGGCTTGACTGGAAGCAGAACCTTCTATGAGAATTGTGCTCATAATTTCTGATAGATGGCACCATGTGAATTTGGAGATATCAATTAACATCTAATCAAACAGTTTATATATCTGAGAATGTGGCCATCTAGTGATTTATTAACTCTTTCAGGTCCGGGGGTTGCCATTTAGTATTCAGAAATCGAATTCTCCTAATCTCTTAATTACCTCTCCAAAATTCGTTTTTTGCCCAAAACTCATTCAAAGACAACTGCAGAGGTTGAAGTAATTAAACTAAAGGTTTCTAAACACCCCTGATGGTCACAAAGGTTTTAAAGTATCCCTGTAAGGATGCAATCACGTCCTGGTGTGCGAAAGGTTTAATCACAGAATATGAAGTGTACAGTATTACCATTAATCTCCTATAATAGACCGACAAATGTACACAACCTGGTGCCACAGATAATAGCAGGCTTATTCCATAGAAGGCTCCTCTCATTGGACGATGGCAAGTGCGGCCTTAGTACTGCCGGCTGCCACAGTGTTGGGGTGGCACCACAGTCGTTCTACAGTACATGACTTACTTTTACCTCAGATAGTTCTGTACTTTCACGTTTCTTATTATCATGATTCATTCCTAATACTGTATTATAATGTAAAACTTGAAAAACAAAAAATAGGACGACACAAGATAAACGCAAAAGAACTAATCAAAATCGCTATGTGGAAATAACGCTTCTTTAACCCAGGGACTGCAAAGGTCCTCTCAGAAGCAATGGTCTTTAAACATGAGTAAAAATAACCCTTCAAAAACCATGCCAGTGCCGGAAAATGTTTGTCTGAAATTTGGGTGAAATTTGGGTGACACATAGAAAGTAATATCTTTCCATACCACATCCTCCACTCCTTCCCCTCTTTATACCCCCCCCACCCCCCCCCCCGCAATATCTCAACATACCACATCGTCTACTCTTTACCTCCTTTATACCCCACCCCCATCCCTCCCTCAACTTGGCCTTATATTTTGCACATGTTCTACCAGTTCATGGGTTAAGTTGTATGCTGAATTGGAGCATAAAACATAATATAATAAATCTTTTAAAGCGAGATTATGGGTTAGTTGGCTAAGAGCTTTTATTTGACCGTGATCATGATAATAGTTCTGTACATAAATTCAGCATTTGACAATAACCATACTTTGTCAGTGTAGTTACAAATTTAGCAACTATAGACTGTTCATTCTAGGTTGGGCAGAAATCGTAACCTCTAACCTCTGTAACTCAAAAAGGGCTAGAGCAAACAAGCTGTCAATTTCCATACCTATTCCCTTGCTAAATCTTCCTATGAGGTAGAAATATTAGCTCAATTACTCTAGTCCTTTTTGAGTTGTTGTTGTTGTTGTTGTTGTTCCCTAAGCTGCCTGGCCGAACAGCCCCGAGTCCCTGAGGAAAGCCATGGCCACGATCGGGCTTTCCCACAGAGCTCTCATTGAGTCTAGATTGTGTTGTTGGCGTAAGTGGTTGTGTGAAATGCAGTCTTCTATGATGTGTTTAATGGTATGGGGTGCTGTGTTACATCCCGGGCAGGCGTCGACAACGGAGTCATCCAGTCTCTTCTGATAGCTCAGGAGAGCTGGATGGTGTCCGCATCTCAGCCTGGCCAGGTGGACTCTGTCCTCGCGAGGGAGGGAGGATTCGGAAGGATGGATTTCGGGAGGTCGTGCATGCAGCTGCATGTTGTCTGTGAGTGAGTGGATGGATCGGCGAGAGATATGAGTATGGATGTGCTTCTGGAAGTTGGTTCGGGGTGGGCAGGGAGGGAGAGAGGACAATAATTGTGTGTGATACTGTGTGCTGGGTGTTGTTTTGATATTTCTTGGTGTCTTGGGTGTGTTGCCATGTAGTTTAGTGGGTGGTCTTGGTTCGTGGAGGCTGCTGCCAGGAATTGAGTGCCTCTCATGTCCAGATGGTCTTTGACTTTGAGGATTTTGGTTTCTTGATGTAGGTGATCTGTGGGTGCAGTAGCTGTGCAGCCTGTAATGATCTTCAGGGCTTTGTTTTGAATAGTCTGTAAGGTCTTATGATGTGTTTCAGCTAGGCTAGAAGCCCAGGCTGGGCTTGCATATTCCATCACTGATCTTATGTATTGTTTATATACTGTGGTGGTAGTTTCTTTGTTGTGTCCAAATTTTGTGTGAGCAAGTGACCTGAGGGCGTTAAGTCTGGGTGTCAGTTTCTTTTCAATGTTTGTGGTGTGCTGTTTGAATGTCATATGAGTATCATATGTTACTCCTAGGATTTTGGGTGTGTGTGTATGTGTTAGGGGTGTGTTGTTTATGGTGAGTTGAGGGATGTATTCGTGTTCTCCTGTCCAGCTTGTGAGCAGGGTTGCGGTGGATTTGGCTGGGGCTAGATTAAGTCTGTTTGTAGTGCACCAGCCATGTAGTGTGTTGAGATAGGGTTGAAGGAGATCTGTTGCTCTTTTTGGGTCATGGTGTGTGCATGTGAGTGTTATGTCATCTGCATAGGAGGCTAAGTTTATTTGGGGCGTATTGGGTGTAGTTATATCGTGCATGTACAGATTGAAGAGTGCGGGCGATAGGACGGATCCTTGTGGGACTCCGTTTGGAAAGTTTCTGATTTTAGATGACTGACCGGCAAAAGATATGTGTGCACATCTGCCTGCTAGGAAGTTGGCCAGCCACCTTTTTGTGTTGTTGTGCATGTTTGTGTTGTAGATTTTGTTTGTTAGGTTGTGGCGGGGGATGGCATCGAAGGCTTTACTAATGTCGAGTGTGGCTAATAGTGATCTGTGTGGTGGTCTAGCTGAGTTGATGCCGTCAAAAGCTCTTTGTGTAAGGTCTGTGAGAAGAGTGTTTGTGGAGTGCAGTGGCCTAAAGCCATGTTGTGTTGGAGCTAGGGGTAGGTCGGGTGTAATTAGTTGTAATACTAGGCGTTCCATGACTTTGGAGGGGGAGCAAAGGAGTGTGATGGGGCGGTGCGAGGAGGGTAGCGTGGGGTTTTTGTTGGGTTTGGGGAATGTGATGATTCCTTTTTGAGTTATGAGAGGTTATAGGTTACGATTTCTGCCCAACCTAGAATGAACAGACTTTAATACAGTCAGTTATTGCATCTATTGCTTATACAGTGGACAATATGAAGAGAAATGAAAGTGACAAAAATGCATTAATTAATCCTATTCAGTACCGGTAACGTCCTTTTCATTATATTCTGGCAACTATTAGACGAGTTCATTCAGTTTCAAAAGGGCCTCCAGCAAGTAAGAGTCTTCGAATTATCTCACTTAACCCTTTTTATTACCACAGATCTTTCTTAAGCTGCACAAAATCGTCTAAATATAGCTAGAATAATACTGAAAAGATGTCGTCGGTACTGAATGGGCTAACCAGAACATTTGTGACACTTCTTGCTGTAACAATGAATATGAAAACCTACAACCACACAAAAAACAAGAACTAGTCAAACATCATACAAAACTTGAAGTCTTGACTAATTCTGGCTTCTTACAAATTCCAAACTGTTTTAAGGTAGACCTCCATTGAAGTGGCCTGAAAATGTCCTGCCAAGAAATTAATTATGCTTTATAAAATCAAGTAGCCTACATTAGAATATAACATCTACCGAGAAATATGATGATAATTTATGCCTGGCCGTTTGAATCAGATATTATAATGTAAAACTTGCAAAATAAACAAACCATAAGAGGGACGACACAATATAAAGTCAAAAGAACTTATCAAAATCATGGATAATTTTAAAGAAATAGGCAATAGTTTTAAACAATGGCTGGCTCTCTCCATCTCAGTGGTATTTTCAATGCAGGTATGGGAAAGTGAACCTCTTCCCATTTACAGTACAATATAACACTAGGGCCCACAATTTTCCACTCGGTTTCTTTCCAGCTGACGTTAAATTGCTGTCTTATTCTTGATTACTCCGCTACTTTGCAGGGTTTTTAGCAAAATTTGTTGTTGATTATGAAAACTTTGAATTAATATGAAGCAGAAACATGGTAGTCTCATATTCTTCCGTTTTTTATCGAGGGATCAGTTTACTAAGGGATTCAATTTACCGTCAGTTGAAAAGAAACAGACTATACAGTAGTTTAAATTTTCTGTATAAGGTAGGTATGAGGGGTAACATCCCAGTGAGATTGATTGATGACACATTACACTACAGGTATATATTAACAACTTTGGGGGTTCTATAGAATTACTGTATATAGAAGGAAACTAAAGATCGTAACATTATGGCACCGTAATATATCCGATATATAAAACTGTCAGAGAATGTACAGTTGGCCACATAAGTTCTGTTCCTCTCCTTGATCTTATACATGGAAATATGATGCGCGTGATTGAAGTAGGCCTACCAATGTAGTTTCTTAAGCCGTGGAACTCATCTGATTAGTCAACTGATGATTAAAAGAAACCACACTCGCAATTCATTCATACTAATTTTACTTTCTAACATAAAATCACTACGAGGAACAGAAATTGTGTGGCCAACTGTGCATTGCTATTATAAATGCACATAGTCTATCATAAAACTTCACACACGTCTCAAGATTATAATTATGCAAATATAACCATTGGGATTATAATGTAAAACTTGCAAAATAAACAAACCAAAACAGGGACGACACAATATACTGTACTGTAAAGACAAAAGAACTTATCAAAATCGCTATGTGGAAATACCGGTAACACTTTAGCAAAATAAAATTTTGAAATAAAAGAACACAAAACCACCACATAGGATGTACATCACTACATGAGCAAGTCAATGGAAGCATACGTACAGCTTACAGACTCGTTGATCTACAAGACGAAGAATTCAGTCTCGTGTCCTAATGGTGATATTCCAGGCAACCATGTTTTGGGCTGCCTCACTTGTCAAGTTATAATTTTATGTAGATTAAATAATATTATGGTGAATAATGTACACCCTTCAGCAAAAATAATCAGTCGAGCTTATAGCAGATTCCTTCGAGCGCCATTTCCGACAGCTTTATTTTCGTCAACTAATTTTTGGCTTATTCTAATTTGAACAGTTCTATTTATTCAGTCGCCTAAGATAACCTACCTTCAGTCTAATCGTTGTAAAGTATATTATGTACCATAATTAGTAATATTAATCAGTCCCAAGAATTATATTTACATGGTGAAAGAAAGATAGATTTGTGAATGTGTATGAATGGCTGTGCTGGACTGTATATTTGAAGATAATACAGCTCAATAAAGAGAGCAACATAATACTAACATCATTTCAACGGATCCTGTGAGCATTAAATTACTCTCAATAAATACCTCTCACCAATTACAGTACTTTCACTGTATCATATTCAGCTTAGTAAATCATTAGCAGATGTCTACTGTACTTACATTTTCTTGGGTTAAGTTGACTGTATAGATGGCAAGATAAGATCATAGGGTCATACCAAACGAATGACTATGTACAACTACATTAAGTAACCCTAAAAAAACTATAGGCTCCACAAGGGCAGACACACAGAGATGAGTGAAGTGGCGAAGTGTAGCCTAATGCAATCCCCTTGGCTTATGGATTACTGTATAATCAGCTCAGTAAGACCTCTACCACTATATGCTTAATTCAGTTTATAACCTCAAAATTAGATAAATAATTCCAGTAGTCCATGGGTGAACTTTATATAGTTTATCTGCAGAATATGACATAGAAATATTTGATACAAAAACACTACAATGATTATTTGGGTCCAATGTATAATGCAAAGCTTCTTCCCATGTAAATTGAGCGTCCCTACTGCTAATACAGTTTACACATGGACGGGATAACCACAGAGTGGCAGCTAGAGACAACAGTCGAGGGTGGTGCCAGCGACCCTCACTTTCCGCCATCTTACTATGCCCATACCATCTCGGTCTATTATGACATTCTAAGTACAGTACTGTATAATAAAGTAAGAAGAATGTCAGTATATAAGCATATAATCTTAAATTTTACAATAGTGATGCAAAAAGATACAAACATGTGACAAACATGTGACTGGGGACAGAGGTGAATGGGGCCGTTTCGTTCGTGGCAACTCCATCGGGGATGACTGCGTCCGGCAATAGATAGATAGATGCAAAAAGATACAAACATGTGACATAACCTATTATTTTCAATAGAATGTGACGCACGTTTCCATGAGCAATGAACTAGGTTGGGCAGGGTATTATGGCAGCGCTCTAGTTGATATGCTAACTCTGTGGGGATAACACCTCACTAACGCCAAAACTTACAACTGGATTTTACAACAAACTTTTATGAATATACAGTACAGGTCACCCTCACTATTCAATGCCCCCGAATTACGATATTATTATAGGTTTTTATGTGTTTTTGTTTGTGTTTTGGCTGGTCCGAGAATGCAACCCCATTTACCCCATTAATGTTAGGGTTCGCTATACAATTTTTCTATTTAAGATCGGGTTTTCAGGAAAGTAACCCAATCGTAAATCGAGGGAGACCTGTACATTAGTTCAATATTGATGTACGGGGAAATGGATGCAATACTGTACAGTATAATATGATTAAGTTGCATGTCTCTATCTGATCGTAAATGCTATAGGTGTACACATGACATTTTCAACACCTTCACTACTCGCACACCCTTATTTATCTCATACATACATACATACATAAAATAAAGAGTGCTCCACACGAAATGTTAAACTAGATGGTTAAAACTAGATGATTTTCCTTATGATGCAGTTTTTAACACCGTGCACTCCCTTGATTGACAGGGCTAGGGCGTGCCCTTGTTACAGGGACTTAATTGGATTTTTTTGTCTTTAGCTTAGGAATTATCTTTAAGAGTCAGAGGGGTAACAGCTATATCAATTAACCCTTTCACTGCTATAAATACTAAGGGCCATTTTATTAAACCATGGTAAGAGCTTTCCCGACCCAGATTGACCGTAATACAGATAAGCGATAAGGGTCAATCTGGGTCGGGAAAGGTCGTAGGGAAAACTCTTACCATGGTTTAATAAAATGGCCCTGCACCTTATAAAGTAATCTAATGAGAACCCCTTCCCCCCCAAAAAAAAAAATATGAAAAGAATACAGTTCCATATTAATGAGATTAAATTTGTTCTTGATGCAGGTAGATGATTATATTTAGCTAAAGAGCCTCCGAGAATCAACATAGGTAAAATAAAAACAAGTCTATCAGAGGAGTAAAATTGTCTGGATCTAGATCAAATAGAAGCATATGACGAAGATGTTTTCATATTATCAAAAAGTTTAAAAGTAATGTATGTACTGTACCTAAAATAGTCTCCTTCAAATCAATTGTTTTTTCATAGCTTGAGAATATATACTTCCACAAAAACATACCAATATACTGTATTATAATGCATATACAGTACAGTACTGTACATCAATAAATTATAAGCAACTTAATTATAGCTAAATGGTTCATGGCAATCCTTTTCACTAATGTAGTTTTTACCCTTGAAACTGGCTAATATTAGACGATTTTATGCAGTTTAAGAAGAACCTATACTAATTAGAGGGTTTATTGAGATCATGTTTACCCCTTTCAGTCCGAGAAGTAGATTACAAACTAAAGAAAATCGTCTAATGGTAACTAGAAAATTATGGAAATTACGTCATCATGCTGAAGCGGATAAATACATACCGGTACTGGTAAATGATATACAGTACACTACAACACATTGCAATCTGTATTTACTATCTATATAATACACATTGCTTTATTACATGTTTGCTATATGTATTATTGCTATAAACAAAATATTTATTGATTGCAAAGTACACATATTTCTAAATAATTAAATAGGCCTATTCATATTACTTTTTTAGTGAAGAGTATAAAAACTATTTCATAATGTATTACTGGGCATTATTTGTCTGGCTAAAACCGAATAGATGTGTGTGAATTTGTTTTATGTTTTTTATTTCTTTGTTGTGTTGTGTTGTCCCTGTTTGGGCTCTGTCTCGAGTTGCCCCCCCAAAAAAAAAGTATGTGCCAGAGTACAGTACAGTACTGTATATAGATGATAGCTATGATGAAAAATTTATATATAAATACAAATACTTATAAAAAGGACAGATATTGAAAAAAGCTAAAAAATATTACAAAAATTATAATGTGATTACCAAATATATTTTCATGAGTGTGTCTGTGTGTATATCTTGAAATTATATTAAGCAATGACCTTCATAATATTGAGACACAAAAATGCAAATCATATAAAATAATATATATTACCTAAACTATACAAAACAAATACCTAACTATATTTTTCCTTCAATATGCAGTATATACACTATATTAAGGGGTGCGAATCCAAAGGGACCTAAGTGCCATTTTTAAACATCTAGCCATTTATCTTTTTGGTACCGTACATTATTCATGTACAACCAAAAGGAAATCCAAGGGGCACTTAGGACCCTTTGGATTCGCGCCCCCTCATATATTTTGTTATTTGCCAAGGATACATTTTGTCAATATAAATGATGTTCACTATGGCACTTGGTTACACGACTTAAACCCATGGAATGACCCTGTTTCACAAATATACGATTGTCTAAGGTACACGTTGTTATATATTAAATAGTATATATTACCTTAACCTACATACATACAAGTTTAATGTATGTATGTTGTATGTAATGTTAAGGTACACATTAAATATTAATTAGTATATATTGCCTTAACTTACATTGTTCATAGATTTTGGAAATGTGTATGTTACCAGGTCAACATAAGGAAGAGGAGAAAGGGTGGGATGAGAAAGGGTGGGATGAGAAAGGGAGGGAGAAAGAAGAGGAGAAGAAAGGGGGGGAGGAGGAAGAGAAGGAGAATGATGGACAAGGAGGAGGAAGAGGAGGAAGACCATGAGAATGATGGAGGAGTAAGAGGAGGAGAATGATGGAGTAAGAGGAGGAGAATGAAGGAGGAGGAGGAAGGGAAGAAAGGGAGAGAGGAAGAAGAGGAGGAGAATGAGGGAGGAAGAGAAGAATGAAGGAGAAGGATGGATGAAGAGGAGTAAGATGAAAAGAGGATAAAGAAGTTGGAGGAGGACAAAACGGAAGGGAAGATGGAAGAAAAAGGTAAATAATTTATGAAGAACAATAGAGAAGAACAATCACTTACGCCCACAACATAATCTACACTCATTGAGAGCCCCGTGGGAAAGCCTGACTGTGGCCATGGCCTTCCTTAGGGACTCGGGGTTGTTCGGCCAGGCAGCCTAGGGAACAACAACAAAAACAAAGGAAGAGATTAAGAGCATACGAGTTACCTTTGAAGACTGACAAAGCAAAAACACCCACCCATACTTTCCTTTATTAGTCTTGAACATTTAATCATTGTGAATATACGTATCACTTTTATTTTGCTAGCTACTTATGTGTTCAACTTAATTAGCCACTCACAGAACATAAATGAATACAAATATATACATTATATACCTTTATTATCTAAACAATATATATAAATTGACTAATAAATAATGGCACTGTGTTAAAGAAATTACTCAAGATAATCTAGGCCTTATGACTAGGCTATGAAATATAATATGATAGACATGATAATAAAAACACACCATGAAAACTGCACTGAAACTTATTGAATATTATTTTGTACAATTAATAAAAAAAAAAAAAAAAAATATATATATATATATATATATATATATACCTGTATATATATATATATCATAAACATACATCCATAAACTGAAAATAATAATATAATATTAGCTAATTTAAGTGTTTAGTAACATATTCATACTGAAAGATTAGTGTTAAATTCATGCTTCAAATATAAAGTGAGAGAATACGAGTACAGTATTTAACTATTATTAAAGTTGTGTATTTCTCTTGCGTTCAAAGCTTTCCTCCATGTAATTATGTAATACAGTATATGTAAAATGTAAACACAGAAACTAATTTTACATGGAATTTGACTAACTCAGCATAGTCATCTATAACTTATTTCAAAGCAAAATATTATACATTATCACAAATATATGGTAGTACCATACCATATGGAACAGAGATAATGTATCTATCAGAAATTCTATCAATCCACACCCTGTGTTTAATGAATCATATATTGAAAAGCAAAGCGGCATAGGTCAATATTAGTTGATGTATTGAATACATAGTGTCATATAATCTTGTGAGCATGTATCTCCGAAAGAATTTATATAAGAACATAAGAACATAAGAAAATGGGAGTCTGCAGAAAGCCGATTGGCCTAAGCAAGGCAGATCCCTCCTACCCTTACAGTACCGGTGACATATATTTGTTTACATTTCAGCTGCGTTTAGACGATTTTATGAAGCTTCGGAAGGATATATGGTAGCACAAAGGATTAATTGAGATAGTCTGTCATCTTTTAATGGATAGACATCTTTCCTAAGCTGAATAAAACCGTCTAATAGTTGAAAGAATACAATGAAAAGGACATCACCGGTACTGTAAGGGTTAATAAGTCAGAAAATGCCTACATTTCCCTAATATAACCGTGCCAGTAATAATAACCTTAATATTTAGATAAAAGACCATAGAAGCCTCTTACTTAACCCCTTCTGTACCGAGGACATCCTTTTCAGTTTATTCTGGCAACAACTTATCAATTTTATTCAGTTTAGGAAGGATCTCTAGTAATAATAAGGCTTCGAACTATCTCAATCAACCCTTTTAACTATCACAGATCCTTCCTAAACTGCAGAAAATCGTCTTAATATAGCTAGAATGAAATTGAATAAAACGTCGTCAGTACAGAATGGGTAAACAAGAAACCATTGTGAAGGCAAATAAATAACACACACAACACCTCACTTGGGTAATGGAATGGAAATATGTGGTCCGCAACACAAAGTGATAAGAAACTCGGGTGTGAGAATCATCTTGTAGCAATAAGATCCTGTTCATGGGACGGTATATTTTTTGCCTAAGATTTACATCACACAAACTATTTCAGCGGCAGAATGTATCAGAGTTATAAAAGTCTAGCCAATGATCTGGTGTCAAACCGTAGCAATTTTGTTTGATGACTTGAGGATGCCTATAAGTCACTCACAAAGGAACTAACAACTACAGTACTAATATGGCTACCGGACTCCGACAATAATCTGCCAGTAAACTTGTTGGTGTGACACGGGAATTACACTCCCGATTTCATTAACTTTCCACCAGATGAATACTTAATATATTCTATTCTAGCTACCTCCAAACAATTTTAGTCAATATAATCACTATAATCAGTACCGGGGAGCTGGTATTTATGAAGGGTACGCCTGGGTGCGTGGTGGGCAGGCACTGTAATGTGCTCCGCTGCATGTTTGTCTGCCGACACCGGAACTTCTCCGGTCGGGAGCTGGGGGAGTGCTGGAGAGCCCTTAGTGATCCCTGTCTCTGGGTCTTCTCCTGGGCAACCTAGATGTGTGTGTGAATTTGTGTTTTGTTTTTGTGTTGTGTTGTCCCTGTTCGGGCTGTCTCGGGTCGGCCACCCCCAGCTATGGGGTATGTGCCTGAGTATATACATACTGTACATACATACACTAATGTGGACATGTAATATGTAGCCATGAGTCAAACAAATCACTAATTTACCTTCATAACCAACAATACTCTGGTCAAATTTCATGGAGTTTATTTTCTCAATTAATATTAGGATGAGTGTATCAATGATGATAGTATTTAGAACAATTGATAACGTTTAGTATTCATAAATAGAATTCTCTTAATCTCATAATTACCTCTCCAAAATTAGTTTTCTGCCCATAACTCGCTCAAATACAACTGCAGAGGTTGAAGTAAAAAATACCCTCATTGTTCCCTGATTAAATAACACTGTATGAATATTCCCATATTCAAAATATGTTACCGGGGGACAATGCCTAGTGAGTTCACTGCTCAATAGGTGGCATTCTGAAAGTGAGGGTCTGAGTCTGGAGGGTGAGACGGTGAAGCGCTTGAGCGAAGCAACCAGCCGCTTCAGAGATGGAGCTGCTTCGAGCCATGATGGATGCTTCACATGTCTCACTCCCCAGGCTGGAACAAGACCTCACGGGCTTCACTGTGTTGAGCGGTGGAATGTACAGGTTCTCAGCCTATGCCCGAAAGGGAGTAGTTGGAATAAAAAAAAAAAAAATAAAAAAAAAAAAAAATAAAAAAAAATAAAAATAAATAAAGGTTTCTAAACACCCCTGATAGTCACAAGGTTATAACCCTCTCCGACATATGACGCGATTTAGAGCCTATTGGGGATACTTTAAAGCCTTTGTTACCATCAGGGGTATTTAGAAACCTTTAGTTTAGTTACTTCAACCTCTGCAGTTGTCTTTGAGTTAGCTGTGGGCAGAAAACTAATTTTGGAGAGGTAATTATAAGAGTGAGAGAACTCTATTTCTTATTGCTAATCTGGCAACCTCTGCGTCATAAATGCGTGAAAGGGGTAAAGTATCCCTGTAAGGATGCAATCGTGTCCTGCAGTGCGCGAAAGGGTTAAGTAAGAAAGGACTTTTTCAAAGTCGACATACTCATTGAGAATATCCAATTCCAAGAGGTATTCCCAAAATTAAATTGTCTGAGGTAGCAAGAATATAATTTAAATAATCACCATATTAACCCCTTCAGCACGATGACGTAATTTTCATCATAATCTGGTTACCATTAGACGATAGTATTTAGCTTATAATCTACCTCTAGGACTTGAAGGGGCAAATACGATATCAAGAAACCCCCTGGAGAACATAGGTCCTTCTTAAACTACATAAAATCATCTAACTTTAGCCTGAATCAAAGGTAAAAAGACGTCCTCGTGCTGAAGGGGTTAATGAAAGAAATGAACCTTAACTTTAACAAATTCTATAGCATCAGAAAAATATTATTGACTTGCTATATTACACTAACAGCTATTTATTAGTTTGCTTTATGTAAATCATGACTAGTAATTAGTGTCATCAGTGACCATATTCATATAGGCGTACAGGTCTCCCTCACTATCCGATGCCCCGGTTTACGATATTATTATAGGTCTTTAAGTGTTTGTGTTTTGGCTGGTCCGAGAACGCATCCCCATTAACCCCATTCATTTTAGTGTTCGCTAAACTGTTACAGTATTCTATTTAAGATCGGGTATTCATGAACGTAACACAATCGTAAATCGAGGGAGACCTGTACTGTTATAAACCGTAAATAAAAACTTGGATCATGTGACAAGCTCAATAGAAAATGGAGACTAAAGTTTATATTGAAAATTATTGAAGTAGAAGCTACTAAATATATGACTGGATTCATTGTGAAGAAGCTCATTATTTCGCAGCAAATTATGCCCGTTTGAATAACGGGTTGAACTTTTACGAAATTACGATTCGTTCGTTACTCTCCTATCAAGTGAAGTAAAGGAATCAAAGCCATTACAGTATCTAAAGAGGAGTCACGCTACCTATTTTCCAGGCGATTTCGTTCAGCAATGTGGTCATGTACTGTAGTTCCTAAGTATTATACAAACTCATCTACCTAAAATAGCCTGATCTTTGGCAACTGTGGTCGGGAAGTTTAAAAAAAATGCAGCCTCTTAAGGGGAGATGGGCGTATTTATTAATTAGCTCATTTATAAATCTTTTATTTATTTTTTGTTTCCTCCTCAGACCTCCATCAAGTTTTTAAAAAACAACCCCCAAGACCCCCTTCAAGATAAATTTGTACATTTTTCGCTAGAAAAATGTCCTGGCCTTGGCCGGTTACTCCTAAATTACAGGCTCGCTATCGCTCACCAGGAAAAACTGACACCAAAATTATACGAAAAGTCTTAATATTGACAAAGAAATGGGGCGAAAGGTCATAAAATCGCCAAACTAATGGAACAAACGTCTTAACATCTAAAAAATAATAGGGCTAAACATGAGGAAGAAGTGGGATCAGAAAACGACCTATCTCCCCTTAAAATAACCTACGTTGAGCTTAGTTCCCGATACCGATGAAACAGAGCACCAAAATATTGCCAGAATAAAGTTGCCGATTGAAAGTAGCCGGATAAATCGGTAGTGTGACTGCGCCTAAAGGAGAGTATCGGTAACGGTGACTTAGTGTCTTCCGCGCCTCATCCGTTAGCTTTGTCAAGTTGCTGTTGTTGTTGATCGAGTCGAGCCTGGTGGAAGAGCTCATGGTGGCGGTGCTTTTTGTGAGAGCGGATGGTGGATGGGTCGCTGGCTCGGTAGGGACAGAAGGGGCACTGATACGGACGCTCCCCCGTATGGGTTCGTACGTGACGTTTGAGGTCGTCACTGGTGCGACTACGGTGATCGCAATACGTGCACAGGTAAGGCCTCTCCCCCGTGTGGGTACGCAGGTGGAGCTTAAGTTTGTCGCTACGGCTGCACACCTTGCCACAGAGAGGACACGTTACCTTGGCTTTGCCCGCCACGATCCCCACCCTGCTCAACTGCTCCAGCCACTGGCGGCACTGCAAAGACGGGAGAACACAGGTTATGACCAGCGCTGACCACCCACCAGACACAGAAAACAATCACTATTTCACCAACCACAAGATTTCGTCTGGATAACTTATCTTAGCTAGCCATGATATTTATAATATTACAGTATTTTGTTTTTAACATTCTCAGAGCTATTTTGAAAAATAAAACGCTTGTTTGAATAATCGACTGACTGAAAAGGATCTGCTGTGTCATCAGCAGAGAATAGCAAAAATTAAATACTATATGTAAAAAGAAAGAATGTAAAAGAGCTCAACATTAATAGACTGTAATTGAAGACATGACTCAAAATATAAAGGTAAAAATGTGCTTGATTCAAAATATTACAATTATCTGTAGTGATGTTTTTATAAATAGTTGTTACTTATAAACACCATATGAGGAGGAGCACTTTATTGACGACGTTTCGCAGATAGCTTCTTGGAGTCTGGATATTATCTGAACCATTTCTGACTCATCAAAATTAGTCATTCAGACTTAGACACGGTAGTTTGATTAATGATTGTTTTCTGCATACTCGCCCACACACCACCAAGAGAGCCAATATTAAGGGCAAATACAGCAACTTGACAAGCTATACGATTACAAAGCATTTTCCAAACTACGGAAGGTACTTGAATTACCAGCTACTGTATACAGTACTTAAAATAATCAATCTTATTTAGTCTCCCTCGCTTTTCAAGTACTGTATTCTGCATTCAAGTAGGTACCGGTACAAATAATATAAGTTGGATATATATATAGCGAGGTTCTTAGAGATCTGTGCCCCATAAATGTTCTTTCCTTTCACTTAAGCATTAGGCTATTCAGTGTGCAGTTGGGTTTGAGTACATGATTAGATTGATATCCAGTATTTGATAAATGGATATACAGTACTGTACTGTATTATCGCCATCATGTACATAACCTTTAACTGTCTTGATGGTGTAATGCTTAAATTGTTTAAGATCTGTATGTGGTAACCCAGTTTCGAATCGCGGTAGGATCACATGCTTTCATAAATTTCATAGGGAGAAATGTTTGGTGTTGGGAGTGAAATTAATAAAAATTAATTATATATTACAAGAAAGCTACTACTCCTGGATACTTTCAGCTTGGTGTCTGATCAGCTTTCCTCAACTGACAGAATATATAATAAAGGTAAAAATAAAATCAACAATAACCATACAGTATATGATAATATAAGTGTTCCAATAATGGGAAAACTCATACATATACTGTACAATGGTTGTTTCCTCCTACATTTAACACAATCGGATCTGAACTCTTGTGAGTTATAATGATACAAGTATTTTGTTTACAGTAATTACTATGCCTGTACATACCGTAAAACCGTGTAACTTCGGAAATTTTTCGAGTTTTTTTAACGATATCTCCCGACTGTAAACACATTATAGAGATATAACTAGGTCAAGTGATGTGTGGTGATAGTGTGCGGTAATCCAGGAAGCTTCCTAAAATTATCCCCCATAATAAGAGAGCTATCCTTATCCTAAATGGTGTCCGAAGTCATCTTGAAAAGTGGATAACTTCGGACATGTATGGATAAATTCGGACATACAGTGATTTCTTATGGAAAATGATTGCCAAGAAAGCTGGGATAGCTTCGGACAAGCAGAGGGGAACTTCGGACGTACGTTCGTGGTTTTATTAAATTCATATTTTGGCTCCTACTATTTTATATGAATATTTTATTATTGCTGCTTATTCCTGTCCGATGTCTTACTGGAAAATGCACAGTCAATACTTTTAGGCCTGTATAATTAGTATAGGAGGGGGTTATATACAATGTTTAACAAAAATTATTTTTGGATCTGTTCTCGTTAGGCATTGAACTCACTCCTCGAAAATATTGAGCAGGAAAAATAACCAATGCTGTCAAATCAATAACTCGAAAATTAACTAGGCCCAGTGAAAATATATAGGTATGTATACTCTTTCACTGCATATACATTTTTATGAATTTGAGCATTTTTATAGGTATAACGTATGTGTTGGTGTTTCTTACGGCAGTAATAATTCTTTTGGACAAGATATATGCCTCTCCTAATTTATATATATTATATATCCAGAATTATCCTAAATACATAAATCGGTTAGCATATTATCATACTTATATGGATTTTTGGACTCAGAGAATGATTATTTGATCTTTAACCACCATTTTAATGATGGACAAGTATTATGAATTATTTTCATAGGGCAAATAATAACAAACGATTTGTTTGTTCCATGTCCGAAGTTACAATTTTTTTTTGTGGAAAACACAATAGGTTGTTGTTGTTGTTGTTGTTCCCTAAGCTGCCTGGCCGAACAGCCCCGAGTCCCTGAGAAAGGCCATGGCCACGATCGGGCTTTCCCACAGAGCTCTCATTGAGTGTAGATTGTGTTGTTGGCGTAAGTGGTTGTGTGAAATGCAGTCTTCTATGATGTGTTTAATGGTATGGGGTGCTGTGTTACATCCCGGGCAGGCGTCGACAACGGAGTCATCCAGTCTCTTCTGATAGCTCAGGAGAGCTGGATGGTGTCCGCATCTCAGCCTGGCCAGGTGGACCTGTCCTCGCGAGGAAGGGAGGATTCGGAAGGATGGATTTCGGGAGGTCGTGTATGCAGCTGCGTGTTGTCTGTGAGTGAGTGGATGGATCGGTGAGAGATATGAGTATGGATGTGCTTTTGGAAGTTGGTTCGGGGTGGGCAGGGAGGGAGAGAGGACAATAATTGTGTGTGATACCGTGTGCTGGGTGTTGTTTTGATATTTCTTGGTGTTTGTGGGTGCGTTGCCATGTAGTTTAGTGGGTGGTCTTGGTTCGTAGAGGCTGCTGCCAGGAATTGAGTGCCTCTCATGTCCAGATGGTCTTTGACTTTAAGGATTTTGGTTTCTTGATGTAGGTGATCTGTGGGTGAAGTAGCTGTGCAACCTGTAATGATCTTCAGGGCTTTGTTTTGAATAGTCTGTAAGGTCTTATGATGTGTTTCAGCTAGGTTAGAAGCCCAGGCTGGGCTTGCGTATTCCATCACTGATCTTATGTATTGTTTATATACTGTGGTGGTAGTTTCTTTGTTGTGTCCAAATTTTGTGTGAGCAAGTGACCTGAGGGCGTTAAGTCTGGGTGTCAGTTTCTTTTTAATGTTTGTGGTGTGCTGTTTGAATGTCATATGAGTATCATATGTTACTCCTAGGATTTTGGGTGTGTGTGTATGTGTTAGGGGTGTGTTGTTTATGGTGAGTTGAGGGATGTATTCGTGTTCTCCTGTCCAACTTGTGAGCAGGGTTGCGGTGGATTTGGCTGGGGCTAGATTAAGTCTGTTTGTAGTGCACCAGCCATGTAGTGTGTTGAGATAGGGTTGAAGGAGATCTGTTGCTCTTTTTGGGTCATGGTGTGTGCATGTGAGTGTTATGTCATCTGCATAGGAGGCTAAGTTTATTTGGGGCGTATTGGGTGTAGTTATATCGTGCATGTACAGATTGAAGAGTGCGGGCGATAGGACGGATCCTTGTGGGACTCCGTTTGGAAAGTTTCTGATTTTAGATGATTGACCGGCAAAAGATACGTGTGCACATCTGCCTGCTAGGAAGTTGGCCAGCCACCTTTTTGTGTTGTTGTGCATGTTTGTGTTGTAGATTTTGTTTGTTAGGTTGTGGCGGGGGATGGCATCAAAGGATTTACTAATGTCGAGTGTGGCTAATAGTGATCTGTGTGGTGGTCTAGCTGAGTTGATGCCGTCGAAAGCTCTTTGTGTAAGGTCTGTGAGAAGAGTGTTTGTGGAGTGCAGTGGTCTAAAACCATGTTGTGTTGGAGCTAGGGGTAGGTCAGGTGTAATTAGTTGTAATACTAGGCGTTCCATGACTTTGGAGGGGGAGCAAAGGAGTGTGATGGGGCGGTGCGAGGAGGGTAGCGTGGGGTCTTTGTTGGGTTTGGGGAATGTGATGATGATACCATGCTTCCAAATGTCTGGTATTGTGTTGTGTGAATAGCTGTAGTTTGATATGTTAGTGAGTGCTTGTATGCCTTGTGGTCCCAGGTGTCTGAGGTGTATGTTGCTTATGATGTCTAGGCCACAGGCGGGTGAGTGCTTGAGATTGTTGATGATATGCTTTGTCTGGTGATTGGTGAAGGGTGTATAGTCAGGGTCTGTGGGGAATTGTCTCTTACGTCGGATGACACGTCGGTCGTCTTTGTGAGGTTTTAGGTGGCTGACATGTGAAAAGTGATTGATGAGAGTGTTTGCTTGTTGTTTACATGAAGGAGTAGAGTCTGTTGTTGTGATTGCAGCATGTGATTGTGTTGTGTTGCTGTTGGAAAGTGTGATGCTGTTTAGTGTTTTGTAGAGTTTTTGGGGGTTTGTTTTGTGATCAAGTGTTTGTAGGAAGTTATTCCAATTTAGTTTTTGTTGTTCTTGTATTTTGTTGTTAGTTTGGGTGTTGAGTACTTGAATTTGTTGTGTGATGTCTTGTGTGTGGGGTGCTGGGGAGTGTTTCAGTATGTCGCGTTGTCTGATGAGGTTTTGAATTTCTGGTGTGAAGTTGGGGTTGTGTCTTTTTCTGTTACCTCTTGGAATGTGTTTCTTGTCAGCGTTTTGGATAGTTTTATTGAGTATGTGTACAGCATTGTTGATGTTAGTGATGGGTGTACTGTTTAGAGTTGTGAAGTGTTGTTCTGTCTCATTTGTGAATGCTTCCCAGTTAGCTCTTTTATAATTGGTGTACTGTATGTGTGTTTGTGGCTAGCTGGGGTGAGTCTGGTTTTGGTGGTGATAATGATCGGGAGGTGGTCAGAGCCTAAGGTTCTGACCACCCTCCAGGATGTTGTGGGGGCGAGTTCTGGGGAGCAAAAGGTGATGTCTGGAGATGATGGGTTATAGAGGGCTTGGTGAGGAATATGGGTATGTTGATGGATGTCGTTAAGGATGATGAGGTTATCGGTTTGGTTTTGTAGTACCAGCCCTCTGTCTGTGTCGGGGTTGTCGACAAACCAGGCTGACGTCTTGGCGTTGAAGTCACCACCCAGGATGATGTGTGGGGTGTGTGGGGTGTTTGTGATGTGTTGTAGGTGTGGTCTGTATTCATTTGGTACTGTAGGGGATGTTTGGGGAGGAATGTATGTGTTTATGATGGTTATGTTGGAGTTGTTGCCAGTGCGTATTTTAATTGACTGTATTTCTGTTGTGTTATCATTTGGGGGGAGGAGGGATTTGGTTTGTACACTGGTTACTATGTATGATATTTCTTTGTGTACCAGGGTGATGAGTCCACCGCCCCCGCCGACAGCCCGGTCTTGTCTGATGGTGGTGAAATTATGAAATGTGGGTGTTTTTTGTGTTGTGCGGAGTTTTGTTTCTTGTAAGATGGGTTGGGTTGGTTGTAACAATAGGTTAAATGATATTGTTCTAGCTAGAGCGTTATACAAGTGTAACAAATTTCCTTTGGTGGATGTTGTCTCTGGTAATTTTACTACAAAATTATATCAGTCACAACATCATTCATACAAACAAATTTCTTCAGGGTGATAGAAGTTTGGCAGGGTAGCGAAAAATGTACAAATTTTCGTCATATATATAATATTTTTTTCGTGTACATATACTCATGTCAACTCCCTAGGGCTTTTACATGCTCTTCCTTTGCCATTTCTCTAAACGGACCCCACAAAAAAATAAAAATAAAAAACGTTTCCATTATATAATGACAATGGCTAATTACTTATTATCGCCGATGTCCGAAGTTACGACCCAAGTCCGAAGCGACCCGGTTTTACGGTACATTCACAAATTGTGAGTTATAATGATACAGGTATTTTGTTTACAGTAATTACTATGACTGTACATACATTCACAAATTTAAAGACAAAGTGGTCGACATGAAGTGCCATTTCGGTCTCACGTCCTAATGGTGGCGCATAATGGCCGTAGCATAGTCAGTAGAGCGTCAGCTGGTGATCAAAGGGTCGGCGGATCGAGCCAGTACTGTCAAAATTTTATTGGTAGAATGTCAAGCCCGGGCAACTTGACCAAGCGATTCGTGACAACGCCTAATGTTCATGGCCACCCCTTCTCGGGAATTACGGCATATATATGTTGTTGTTGTTGTTGTTGTTCCCCAAGCTGTCTGGCCAAACAGCCCCAAGGTCTCGAGCAAGGCCAAGGCCATAAACGAGCGCCCCCACAAAACCCTCCCTGCTTACCACTAACAAAGCCCGGGTGACCGAAGCCACTCCAAGGCAGGGAGCTGAGGAGGGTGCGGAAACGCCCGGGAAACCAAAACCCCACCCAAGGCCCTGTGCCCCTCAGCAATTATGAAGGGAAAGTTGAGGGGAAAGGGAAAAATGTGACGCTTTGGCTCCCAATCTGCCAACTTCTAGGTTGGCAGTAGGGAGGGCAATCCACGGAAAAGACGCCGTCACTTGAGATCTAGAAGATATATAAGTAAAAGGAACAGTCAGAGTAAGCTATGGGTATGGCAGAGAACGCTCAGCTCTCACTCTGATAGACCAGCCCATCACCAGGGCGGCATATATATTATACAGTACTGTATATAATAAATAAAAATATATATATACCGGTACACAAATGAAGTTCTACAATATTATGGTAAATGGGATGGCACTTTTTGGTTTCATTCTTCTTTTATTTCACCTTATCACAAAATATCCATTAAACTTATATATTATGAGTATTATGTCACTGTGAATTGTGAAAATCCTTTCTAAAGGTACAGGACCGGAGTGTGACAATCTTTCAGGGATCCAAGATATTAAAAATGGTAAATACTGTAATACTATTTAACCTAGGAAGCGCGATAGGCCTCACGGAAGGCACGGTATTTAAACATGTGTAAAAAGAATCCTTCAAATACTGTGCCAGTGCTGTGAAATGTCTCAAAATTGGATGACACATAGAAAGTAGTACAGTAGTATCTCCCTATACCACATCCTCGACTCCTCCCCCTCCGTCTCTCTCTGTACCACATCCTTCACTCCCCCCCCCCTCTCTCCATATACCACATCCTCGACTCCTCCCCCCCCTCTCTCTATACCACATCCTCCACTCCTCCCCCTCCGTCTCTCTCTGTACCACATCCTTCACCCCCCCCCCTCTCTCCTTATACCACATCCTCCCCCCCCCCCCTCTCTCTCTCTATACCACATTCTCCACTCCTCCCCCCTTTATACCCCACCCCCCTCTCTCCCTATACCACATCCTCCACTCCTCCCCCCTTTATACCCCACACTCCCTCCCTTCCTCAACTTGACCATTTATTTCATTTATTAGCAGTCCATGGGTTAACAAATTGATCATATATATCGCACACTCTTCATTTATGTAGGTAAATGAAACACCAATACACCATTTTATTATTGTTTAATATTTGCTCCGGACAGAAATATCTGGTACATCAAGTGATGTTTTTATATACTATAATATACCACACTATACAGTACTCCGTTTCTTTTCAACTGACGGTAAATTGCAAAGTTCCCATCAAGATTTCTTAGTTATTTTGAAGATTTTGTAAGATTTCTCCATTATTTTGAAGATTTTGTAAGATTTCTCCATTATTTTGAAGAATTTGTAAGATTTCTGCAAGTTTTACATTACAATTTTGAAGAATTTGTTAGATTTCTTCGTTATTTTGAAGAATTTTTAGTGAAATATGATACTAATTATATAAACGTGGTCTTAATATGATGCAGAGACATAGTGGTTTCATATTTTTCCATGAAGTACCGGTACCGAGAAATTAGCTTCTAAGGGATTTTATTTACTGTCAGATGAAATGAAAAAGAGTATAGTCACCAAGTTAGAACCCTTTCAATCAAGTCACCAGTAGTTATATTTTAGTGTTACTTACAAATAACTTTATTAAGCTCAGGAAGGACCTCTCAGTGACAAAAGATAAGAAGATTCTTGAGAGAAACTTCCTAAGCTAAACCAAATCATCTGACATAGCATGAATAGAATATAGACAGTCATCAGATTGCCAAGGTTAATTAAAATTCAACAGCTTTATAAACACCTAACAACATACAAAAAACAGTAATCACCATGGTAACTCGGGATCAGACCCAATTCTCATTTACCCTTTCCATTCAATTCATTATGTATTATATTCCACCTACTGCCAGACAATTTTATGCAGCTTGGGTAGGATCACTCGCAGGCAGATTCTCAATCTTTATCATTGTGAATCTTCTAGTACTTTATATACTTTCAAGAAGTTTGGGTGGTATTCCAGGCAGCCCTGTGCAAGGCTGCCTCATTAGTCTTGTCAATTTTAAAAATGGAGATCAGACCGAAGTACCTGATTCCAAGTCATTATAACGTCTACCCGTCGCACTGCTCTCTCCATGTTCACTAACCTACAGCGATTCACACAATTTTGATAATCCCTCCTCTCCACATGAATGGAATGTGTAGAAATAATTCAATACTTAACAAACCTGGCTTAAATCAAATTATATTTTACATATTTTTGGATGAGGGCTGTTCCTATCCAGAGTGAGGTTTGGCATCCTCTACCCAATTTTAACCATTTCTGTCTGTCTCTTTTGCTGTTTTACTTTTCCTTCTGGGGATGGGAGGCTAGGAATCCTCCTCCCCTTGTAAAATTCAACTACTAGACGAGACAGAGAAAGGGGCGAGGGAACGCGAAAGTGGTCCCGGATCGCAAGAATTGGAACTTTAAAATGTTGTTTCTGTTCGGTCTCTGTTTCAAGTCGGCCAACCCCCAACTAGGGGGTATGTGCCTGAGTATATACATACAACATATTTTTACTCAGCTTCTTAATCTTCATTCAATTAAGTATATGCAACACTCTTCCAACATATTTTTTAATACACCCACCAGTCAAATATATATATACTGTATGGTCTCTCGTAGCCTCCAAAAACAATAGATCCTTCCTATGCTGAATATACCTATCTGGCAGTACAGTAGTTAACATATAATCATTTCAAGTTGAAGTTATGACACAATAGGTGCAAACAGGTTCAAACATCATTAATTTTTTAAACACTTCAAATACAGTATACAGTACAGTACTGTATATATACCGTATATATTATATATATTATATATATATATTATATATATATATATATATATCTATCTATATACAGTAGGGTCCCGCATAAAACGAGTCTCGATTAAAACGACCGACCTAAAATATTAATATTTAATTTTCGATCAGAACGAATGTGATCACATAAAACGAGTCCGCCGCCAAAGTGGGGCAAATACAAGGAGTTTTCATATAGAGCGCCGAAATATCGTACAAAACGTACAAAATATCGTACGCTTTCATATAAAACGCCGAAATATCGTACAAAACGTACGAAATATCGTTCGCTTTGTACGAAAATTTTCGCTTACAGTGAACATTAACGATATTGCGCCACCAAAATGCTGTGTTCACATAAAACGAATTCACATAAAACGCCCTCGTTTATCGACCATAAACTCGTTTTATGTGAGACCCTACTGTATATATATATATATATATATATATATATATATATATACCGGTATACAGTATATATATATATATATACTGTACTGTATATACAGTATATACCAGTATTCGTCTGCATATGTAAAATAAACATGTTCATTAGCACACCAAAACAAAGCTTATACGGGGCTATCCGGCCAGGCAGCAATGACGAACAACAACAAATCTCATATGTTCACTCATCAAAATAAAGTGCTATAACAAGAAATCCAGATACATATAAGATTACCTATATACTTAAGGGGAGATGGGGCGTTTTTCTGGTCTCCCGTCTTCCTTGTGTTTAGCCCCATTAATTTTTAGATCTTTTGACGTTCAGTTCATTAGTTTGGCAGCTTTAAGACTGTTTGCCCCATTTTTTTTGTCAATATTAAGACTTTTTGTGTCATTTAGGTGTTGATATTTTCCTGGCGAGCAATAACGAGCCTGTAATTTAAGAGGAGCCAGCCTTCAGCCGGGATACTAATTTATCTTGAAGGAGGGTCTTGGGGGTGTTTTTTTAAAGTTTGAAGGAGGTCTAGGGAGGAAACTAAAACAAAAAATTATAAAATAATATGCAAATAAGCAAATAACAACGCCCATCTAAACATCTAAAACACCACCATATGGTTCAAGTGCCGGCAAATGTTGTTCTAAAACATTGTAAGGTTTGTTTCCATTATTTGAGGAAGATTGCAGACATTAAGGTTATTAAAGTTCATTATTACTGTAATTGCCTCTCAACTTCTGTGTGTGGATTATTTACCAGAACAAGGCAAATCAATAATACAGTACTCCTTTAAGTAATACTTCAGTACAGTACAGTACTACTAAAAAAAAATAAACCCACCAAACCAGTACAGTACTAATAAATATAGTAATAAACAAAATATATATATATATATATATATATAAATATTTAAAAATGGGGGGATGAGGATTCTAAGAGTCTGGCTAAGATTACTGTACTAAAAATACATTACAGAACAAACTATTAAATTCCAGGTACAGTCAGGTACATTAGTTTTGCCACTCTTACTCGTTCATGATTCACGTGGACAAGAAAACCATAGAATCAAAGACAACTAACAAATTTATGTTGAATTGTTGAGCATCATCATCATCAGAATGATAAAAGGTGGTGGGCTGGTTCTAACAGATAGTCCGTTCATTCTAGGTTGGGCAGATATCGTAACCTATAACCTCTGTAACTCAAAAAGGGCTAGTGACTGTCAATTTATGCACATATTCCCTGGCCAAGTCTACCTACTTGGTAGAAATATTAGCTCGATTACTCTTATACTTTTTGAGTTACGAGAGGTTAGGGGTTACGATTTCTGTCCAACCTATTGTAGAATGAACGGACTATAGTGATTGAGAGCTCTTTGCGTCTTATAGCTCATGATCTTATCTACAGTAGATAGAGGAGGGCCGGGTGTGATGCTACCACTATACTATGTTTCTTTTCAACTGACAGTAAATTGCAAAGTTCCCATCAAGATTTCTCAGTTATTTTGAAGATTTTGTAGTGAAATATGGTGCTAATTATAATATACTTGGTCGTAATATGATGCAGAGACAAAGTAGTTTTATATTTTTCCATTAAGAATTGAAAAATTAGCTGCTACGGGATTCAATTTATCGTCAGCTGAAAAGAAACAAGGATCAGAGAAAGGATTCTAATATAAAAGCTACAATACTGTACTGTAGCAAGTGGACAACTTTCTCAAATCCTTACCCCCGATGGGGGATGTAGCCCAAAGGGTAATTATACTGTAATGTGAAACTTACAAAATAAACAAACCAAAACAGGTATGATACAAAGGCAAAAGAACTTATCAAAATCGCGATGTGGAAATAACACTTTAATCAAATATAACTTTGAAATAAAAACACTAAACCACCACAAGTTTCCTGGACTGAGAGTAGAGACCACTGTAGAAATGACAAGGTTGGTTAACTTTTGATAAATTATTTGGCTGCTTGATTTCTACTTATGATGCCTGTAGCCAACTGTTTTTAGTCATAAAACAGAACACTCTGTACACTTGAAACCCTTACAATAAACATAAGATAAAAGAAATCTGGTAATTTATAGGGTAGAGCTTGCAGTAAATACCACAACTCGTAAATGTGCCATACAGTATTGTAAAACAATGGAGAAGAGAGAGATGGACAGATTAGAAGATTGGAATAAGCGTGAACGTATAGACAGACAAAAGAGCAGGTAGAAAGGAAGATAAGAATAAAGATGGATATAAGAACAGAAGAAAAAGAAAATTGGCAAAACTAGGAGAATAAACCCTAAACAAATTACCGATGGGCGACATGCTAATCGGTGCCACTTGCAGATGGCGAACTATATAACAGATAACAGAATTTGAATGAAAACTTGTTACTGCATGTTAGCTGTACAGGACAGTACATTACATTAGCTTCACTAGTAAAATTATTAATATTCAGGAAAATATGTAATTCCAATCTAGATTTACAGGACTTCAAATATACTGTATTATGTTCATAAAATAAAAATAAACCTAGCGTGACTAAATTTGAGATGTATTGATTGTCTGAGCTAAAACCCATTATTTAAGATAAATAAATAAATTCCAATTAAAAAAGCCTAGCATGACTGAATGGGGGGGGGGGGATTTACTTTATGCCCAAGTTTAAGAAACCAAACTAGGATGGTTAAACTTGCGATCTATTGTGCCTGAGAACATGCTTCCTGAGAGTGGACCGGTCACTGGCCCGGTAGCTACACAGGGGGCAGGGGAAGGGCCGCTCGCCGGTATGTTTCCGCATGTGCTTCACCAGGTCGGAGCGGCTTCTACTAGCATAGGGGCAATGGTAGCAAGTGAAGGGTTTACAAGTATGGCAGTTGTCTACTAGTAACCACCCGTGATGACATTTGCGGGTCTCGCCACCCATGGGCGCCACTGCAAACACCCCGCCTCCCTCGCGCGCACACTGCAAAAGACACACCAGCCGTTAGTCTGGCACAACCCCGCACACATCTCTGTTAACCCCATTCAATAATCTTCTCTATATAACACTGTCTTGCACCATTATCACAACACAATGTACCACCCTTAATACCTTGTATAGCCTTGGAAAAGGTAAATACTGTACTGCATATAACAAGAACTGTGCATATTATTATAATGCATATATAGCACAGTACTGTATTAATACTGTGCTATTCTGAACTCATTTGTTTAAGATTCTATGCACACTTACAAGAAGCTTCAGATAAAATGTTTCACCCTAATGGAATTCTGGGTGAGCTGCAGTAATATGCTGGTGAAGGTTGACGGCCAGGTGAGTTCTGTACAGACAGTGAGGGCAACAGTGAGGCTTCTCCCCAGTGTGAGTCCTGACGTGCTTACTGAGAGCACTGGAGTCCGAGCACCGGTAGCTACAGTGAGGACAACCGTACGGCTTCTCCCCCGTATGTATCCTCACGTGCTTTTTCAGATCCCCTCGACTGGGTGAGGAGTACCTGCAGAACTGGCATGAGTGGAGGACAACCTCTTGCGTCAAGACTTGCGGACTGATTGAGGCAGCCGGGGGCCCTCTCCTGGGTGAATCGGGCGGGAGGACGGGGGAGGGAGCTTGAGGTTGGACGACCAAAGCGTCATGGGGGCGAGAGGTAAGGTTTACTGGTCTTGGCTGCACTGTATCACCGGTCCATGGCCGCCGCTGGAAAGAGATGCCTTCGTTACTCTCCCGTCACGACTCCAACTTGTGCAATAATCTTCTATGAACAGATTTGAATATTTGCTTTGGAATATCTTGCAAATGCATGCACATAAATTTCTTCATAGTATCTTGTACAACAGTTAATGATGAATACCTATCATCAATACCTATGAATGATTATCATTAGTAGATATCTCTATAGTACTGTACCTGTAATGCAAAATTGCAAACAGTATTTTTTAATAGCAGATCTATGCCTCAGAGCCCATCACCATCGCTACTGGTTGATATATTCAATATATTAGTAAAATAACCAAATCTTGAGATGCCAAATTATAATTTTGCAGCATAATAAATGCAGAAGCTGTATGGGTATAAAAAAAGTATGTCATAAGAAGGGTCGAACATCTTGAGTAACTTTTACTATTACATGTCTCCCTCACTATCCGATGCCCCGATTTACGATATTATTATCCGTGTTTAGGTCTTTTGATTTTGATTTTGGCTGGTCTGAGAACGCATCCCTATTTACCTTATATAATTTAGTGTTTGCTATTCGATTTTCCTATTTAAGATCGGGTTTTCAGGAACATAAGCCAATCGTAAATCGGGGGAGTCCTGTACCAAGGACTACCGGTAGAACATCTCGAGTCACTTGTACTATTACTACGATAATTCTGACTCACTAGTTATACATTTTTTATCCATACCAATACTGCTTATGAGGCTGGTATATACTTTAACTTTATAAACTTAAGGGGAGATGGGTCATTTATCCGGTCACCCTTCTTTCTTATGTTTAGCCCCATTAGTTTTCAGATTATAAGACGTTCGACCCATTAGTTTGGCGATTTTCAGACCTTTCGTCCTATTTCTTTGTCAATATTAAGATTTGTTGTGTCATTCAGGTGTCAACTTTTTCCTGGCGAGTGATAGCGAGCCTGAAATTTAAGAGGAACTGGCCTTCGGCCGGGAATTTGTTTCTATCAAAACATGTTCACATTTATCTTGAAGGAGGAGGGGGGGGGGGGGGGGGGGATCTAGGGAGTGTTTTTTAATGATTGATGAAGGTCTAGCGAGGAAACAAAAAAATATATGAATTCAGTATCCCAAAAAATAACCACTGTCCCCTTAACATGTCTGTATACATTAATGCATTTCATACTATTATTACTATTTTATTCAACTTAAGAAGGAACTGCGGGAGTCAGAGGGTTAATTGAGATAGACTGGGACCCCTTTCATTCCTCGAGGTCCTTCCTAGGCTTCATAAAATTGTCTAATCTTAAGCCAGAATCACAGCAGAATGACACCATTGTATACCGAAGGGGTTAATAACTTGGGAATCATTCATATAAACCTACTGTAGTCCGTTCATTCTAGGCTAGGAAGAAATTGTAACCTCTAACCTCTGTAACTCAAAAAGGGGTAGTGCAAATGAGCTGTCAATTTATACACATACCTGTATTCCCTGCCCAAGTCTTCCTATGTGGTAGAAATATTAGCTCGATTACTCTAGTCATGTTTGAGTTATAAGAGGTTAGGGGTTACAATTTCTGCCCAACCTAGAATGAACAGACTATAGAGTACAGTATAGGACTCATTCATATTGTACAGTTGCCCACATAAGTTCTGTTCCTCGTTGTGATCTTATGTATGAATGTAAAATGTCCTGTATACTGTACAGTATATGTAAATACTGTACAGTACTGTATATGTAAGTACTGTACTGTACTGTATATACTGTGGCACTTACTGCACATCAACACACATCGCCTGCCGAACAACAACCTTTCGCACCCTACATATCCACAAACCCTGCCGCACATCTCCCCACACCTCCCCAGACCCAGAAAACACCCACATTAATCCCATCTATGGCCATTGACCACCCTACTGCTGTTGTTGTTGTTCCCTAAGCTGCCTGGCCGAACAGCCCCGACCAGGTCCAGGTCCAGCCCAGGTCCTGATGTGGTGGCGTCTACGCCGTGGGGCCACCTCCCGAGGCTGCCAACCGCGGATGGCTGCCGACCCTCCACGGCCGAAGACAAAATCAACGACCAGTGGAGGAAAACCGGATGCCGGCCGCGGGGAGCAGTTTCGGGAGCCAAACCGTCACAACCATCCCCTGCCCCCTCCCTGGGGGCACGGGTCCTTGGAGCGGCTTCGGTCGCGCCGGGAATTTCCCTACTGCTGTTGATCAAATACATTTGCAGGATGAACGTAGGATGCAACAAGCCCCCATATCAGGCTCCCCTTCCACATCGTCTCCCCCCTCACCACTGCCACCTGCCCACCTACAACCGACCCGTAACTCCACCCCCCTGCAGGCCTCACCCACCCATACACCAAGCCCAATATCACCCACAACCACACTTAGCTCACCACATAACCCCTTGCAGCCCCAGCCACACCTACTGGGGTTGTCTACACCAGTGTGCAGATATTATCTGGAAAGAAGGTGCTACTTTGGTCAAAAGGGCGAATATAATGGGAATTCATGTAGATTTGCTCATCCCAAAATTTGCAACAACATAACCAGTCATGGAAAATGTAGATTTGGTGAAACCTGCAAATACCACCACCCATCCCTTTGCAAGACATCACTTGAGAACAAGACCTGCTACAATATTAAATGCCCAGCTTTTCATATTAAAGGGACTTGGAGATATGCTAGACCTAACACGAATGGTAGCCCAAAAAACTCTCTACTATGCGAGGACGAGACAGAGGAAAAAGGCAAGGAGGGAAAGGGCAGATGAAGAGACTGAGGGAGATGGAAGAGCACATAGAACACCTCGAGCACCTCCTGGCCTCCCAAGAGTGGCCAATACATCCCGAAGACTATTAGGTACACATAGTACTCCAAACAATCCCTCCCCAATCTTGTTTGCAAATATCCAAGGCCTAAAAAATAGAACCACGAACAAAGTACCATTTATTAGGGGCCTGCTAGAAGAAGGAAACGCTATATTTGCGGCTCTCACAGAAACTCACATTAAAGATCAGGAAGATAGTGAGGTATGGATTCCTGGTTACAACCTACATAGGGCGGACAGAATGCATAGATCACATGGAGGTGTAGCCTTGTACATACAGTACATGACTCACTGATATGTACTGAATTCCTAAATAACAGTAATGAAGTGGTGGAAATGCCTGGAGTTAAAATAGAATCCCTAAATTTAGCAGTTATTGTTACATACAGGCCTCCAGACTCATCCCGAGAAGAATTCAAAACCCAGCTCAACAAAATAAAATCAGAAGTGGAAACCCTGGGGAACCCAACACCAAATATTATATGGCTAGGAGACTTTAACCTACCAAACATTAAATGGAGACAACTAGAAAACCAGTTAGTGGCAAATAACACCGGAGAAGCAAATACTAATACGAGAGCTTTTTGAACTTCGTGATTTATTTAGTCTTACCCAACATATTGCTGAACCCACACGGGAAAACAATATCGTAGACCTGGTCTTCACTAACAACAACTCTCTAGTACACAGCATTAACATATCGGACACAACATACTCAGATCATAAATTAATTGAGATCAAAACAACCTTAGAAAGTGTACAGACAACCTCAGAATCGAGAACAAATACCGGCCCCTTCAGTAAATTTAACTTCAATAACAAAAACATTAGGTGGGAAGAGGTAAATCAAGAAATGGAGGAAATAGACTGGGAAGATTTAATGGATAACCTGACACCAGCAGAATATCTAGTCTTAATAACAGAAACCATGACCCAAATCTGTAGCCACCATATACCTGCAAGACAAACAAAACGAAGAAGCAAACAAGATCGGGAAAGGAGGCGGCTGTACAGAAGAAGAAAATTACTCACACAAAGACGCACACATCAAAATCTACAGGATAGGCAAAAGGTCGAAATAGATAGAGAAATTGTGGAAATTGAACAAAGGCTAAGAATATCATATGAACTACAACATATGGAAGAGGAGAGGAAAGCTATTGCAGGTATAAAGGAAAATTCCAAATACTTCTTTTCATACGCCAAACAAAAGGCTAAAACAACATCAAACATCGGCCCACTGAGCAAAGGGGACGGCTCTTTCACAGGGGACAAAAAAGAAATGAGCGAACTCTTAAGCAGGCAGTATGAAATGGCATTCAGTGAGCCTGATGAAACAAAAGTCATCAGAGACCAAAATATATTTTTCATGGAAACCTCCCCACGGAAACCCCTCAGATGCTGGATATTGATTTCGGTCCAAAAGACATAGAAGAGGCCATTTCCAACATGCCATCCCACTCGGCACCAGGCCCGGACTCATGGAATTCGATCCTAATGAAAAAATGTAAGGAAAACCTCTCAAAACCCCTGGCTATAATGTGGAGAAGGAGTCTAGACACTGGTGACATACCAGATAGCTTGAAAACGCAATAATTGCCCCACTGCGTAAAGGAGGGAGTAAAGCACTACCAAAAAACTACCGCCCGGTAGCTCTAACCTCTCACATCATTAAAGTTTTCGAGCGAGTCCTGCGAAGCAAAATTTCAACATTCATGGAGACAAATGAACTACACAACACCGGTCAACATGGGTTCAGAGCGGGAAGATCATGTCTCTCACAACTTTTGGAACACTATGACAAAATTCTTAAAGCGCTAGAAGAAAAGAAAAACGTGGATGTCATTTACACCGATTTTGCTAAGGCATTTGATAAATGTGACCATGATATAATAGCCCACAAACTGAAAGCAAAAGGTATAACTGGGAAAATCGGACGGTGGATATACAATTTCCTCGTAAACCGAAAACAATCGGTAGCAGTAAACCAAGTCACTTCTGAGCTTTCGGATGTCAAAAGCTCAGTGCCCCAAGGAATAGTGCTAGCGCCCCTTCTGTTCCTCATACTAATTTGCGACATAGATACCAACACCAGACACAGTACGGTGTCGTCTTTTGCTGATGACACAAAATTAAGCAAGATAGTAAACACACAAGAGGACACGGGCCGACTGCAGGAAGACATGAATGTAGTGTTCCAGTGGACCAGGGAAAACAACATGCAATTCAATGAGGAAAAATTCCAATTAATACGGTACAGAGATAATAATGGTGTTAAAGAAATTACAAATTACTTAACAGAATCTAACCACATAATAGAATGGAAAGACAGTGTGAAAGACCTTGGGGTATTAATGTCTGAAAATATGTGTTTCAGAGTACATAACCAGGTCAAAGTGGCGGCTGCGAAACGTCTAACGGGTTGGATTCTGCGTACTTTTAAAACACGCGGTGAATTGCCTATTATAACGCTCTTCAAGTCTCTAGTGCTACCGCGGCTTGAATACTGTAGCGTATTAACATCCCCATACAAAGCAGGTGAAATAAATGATGTAGAGAGTGTACAAAGAAATTTCACTTCGCATATAAGTTCGATAAAACAGCTACACTATTGGGAGCGTTTAAGAGCACTGAATCTGTACTCACTGGAACGTAGAAGAGAACGTTACCTAATAATATACACGTGGAAAATCGCAGAGGGTTTAGTACCAAACCTACATACTCCGATAGTCATGAAATTCAGTGATAGGAGAGGCTGGGAATGCGAAATCCCCCGGATGAATAACAGGGGTGCTATGGGCTCTCTGCGAGAGGGCTGGTTATCACACAGAGGCCCACGTCTCTTCAACAAACTCCCACGGCGAGTAAGAGACATGAGGGACATCTCGTTAGACAACTTCAAGAGAGCCCTAGATGTCGAACTGCAAAAAGTGCCAGACGAGCCCATCCTCGCAAGGGAGCGAGCTGTCGCTTCAAACAGTCTACTGCACCAAATCACCACCCATAACGAGGGGCGTCGCGCTCCTTGGTGCCGCTAGAAGAGCGGCGAACACATCCAAAGGTATCCAAAGGTAAGGTACCGTCTTGATAGCGTAATGCATAGTGCGCGGAATTTTGGTGTGAGTATCCTGGGTTCAAGTCCTCGGAGTGCCACACGTATTTGTTGATTTCATTAATTGAGTTTAGATGTGAAGTTGGTTGGTGTAAAAAACATAACTTACTCCAGTTTTTTCTTTTTCTGTGTTTTTTTTTCTTTTTTTTTGGGGGGGGGGGGGAGGATAGTATGAATTAATTGTGAGTGTGAACGTTGGGGGAGCTACGCGTAGGGGTGGACCTAGGATGACATGGGCTCGGGTACTCCGGTACGATTTCAAAATAAAGAACTTGACAACATGGCCGCCTGGAAAGCTGCCATTTAGGACGTGAGACTGTAACCACATTCTCTGTGGACAAAACGGTCTTTATACTTGCATGTATGTATGTTTGTATGTATGTATGTATTAATTATCACTTGACTAATCAGACTAACAAGTGCAGAAGAAACTACCCGGTAGACTCGTAATACAATCATGGGCATTATATTTCCATGTATAAGATCACAGAGAGGTACAGAACTTATGTGGTCAACTGTACCTACCTTTGTCGAGTTCGTAATAATTCTCCATGTAAACAAACTGATGATTTTCTAACCCTCAGAAAAAGTCACATGCCTCTCTGAAGTCTAGAAAATCTCCGACACTTGAATATGGGCTTTGAAAAATTAGGTGAATATTATATGATATATCGATAGAGATGGCTAGCCACTTTCCCTCCTCGCCAACTCATTTTTGTTTGTTTGTTCCTCCAACTTTTCTTATTCGCTTCCTCTTTTCTATTATTTTGGACAAGCAATCAATACTTTCGTTAACATTTGCCACTACTGTAGTATTAACCTTCACGAATATAAACACTATATGAGGAGGAGCACTTTATTGACAATGTTTCGCAGATAGCTTCTTCATATCACTGTTAGTGACCTGAAGAAGCTATCTGCGAAACGTCAATAAAGTGCTCCTTCGTATGGTGTTTATATTCATTCTGCCAACTTATCAAATATTTATTCACCCAGGGACTGCGACGGTCATTCCAGAAGCACGGTATTCAAACATGTGTATAAACAATCCTTCAAATACTGTCAGTGCTGGGAAATGTCTCAAAATTGGGTGGCATATAGAAAGTAGTGGCATCTCTCCATACAACATCCTTCAATCCTTCCCCCCTTTATACCCCACCCCCTCTCCCTCCCTCAAGTTGGCTTTTTTTATTTCGCACAGGTTCTAGCAGTTCATGAGTTAATATTTACCTTCAAGGACTGGAAGTGAGGAAGTAGAAGCCCTCCTTCCTCACTCCACCCAGGAGGGTCCCCACTCACACTCACCGAGTTAGACCCACAAAAATAATGAGGTGGTACGGAAATTGTTGAAATGGTGGGATCTTCTGTACCTTTTATATATATATATATATATATATATATATATATATATATATATATATATATATATATATACAGTATAGTATATATATATTTTACTGTAAGCTTGGTAATACTGTATAATCTCGCAGATAAAAATCACCTATTTTCAGGTAAATCTGATTTTTAGAAAGCTAGATTTGTGGTTGAGTACCTGCACTTCTCTTTATCCACTCAACATTTGATACCCAAAGCTTACTCTACCACTCCCAAAGACTCATATACTTCCCTATTACGTAGTCCATCTAGCCTGTTCATACTGGCTACCATTCTGAAATAGAGTAACTCATCTCCACAGCTCTCAGTTACAGAGGTCCTCATCACTTGCTGTCTATGTCTTACTTCCATACTAGAATGTTGGGAGCCATACATAGTTCCTCAGTCAATTGTTCACTTCTTGATTGACCATTCTTCTTTACAGGATACAGGTCTCCCTCACTATCCGATGCCTCAATTTACGATATTATTATAGGTTTTTAGGTGTTTGGGTTTGGGGTTTGGCTGGTCCGAGAACGCATCCCCATTTATCCCATTAATTTTAGGGTTGGCTATACAATTTTTTCTATTTAAGATCGGGTTTTCATGAACATAACCCAATCGTATATTGAGGGAGACCTGTACTTGTGTGTATGCATGAATGACTCTACCAAGAATTTATGGCCACAACTGCACCGGGTTTGGCAGGTTTCCAAACCAAAAACTTATTCCTAATTGTAGGTTATATAAAACAACATATGCATGCTTTACACTTTATTATGTACTGACTAATGACTCAAAACAATAATGAAGATAGCATCAGTAAAAATATAAATATACACTGCACATACACAGCGTAAATACAAATAAAATAAGTTATCATTCTGTTTTTGGTTACTGCTTTTTCCTTTTATGTCAAGCCATGACATTACTGATATAACAAGTCAATTTTAAAAAAATCAAAAAATAATATAAAATAACACAATAACACAATGTTTTCAATTAATAGATAAAAATACTGGCTAGTTTGAAAGCATTACCATCTACTTAATATATTTATCATGAAACTCTTGACTAATAAATACCTATGGAAACTCAAAACTCCTAGCCATGGTACCTATCTTATCCATCGCATGCTTTAATTTATAGTGACTCTTGAGGTTACTAGGATCCCCTGTGGAATAAATGCACTCTTTACAGTGAAAGGGTCTCTCCCCAGTGTGAGTCCGGATGTGCTTGGTCAGGTTGAACTTCTTTTGCGTGATGTGATCGCAATAGGGGCACTTATAGATGCGGGGCTGAGTTGGCCGCTGCTGTTGGTTCTGACTATGGGGTTGGATAGGGAGGGGCCAGGGCAGGGAGGGGAGGAGCTGGTCAACTGTAGGAATGGTGCGCTGGTGGGTGGTGGTGGAGGGAAGGTCAAACACACCAACGCCCACTGCCCTGCTGCCACACTGAAAAGAGAGGCACCAGTTCAGTGAGTGAGTGTGGCCAATCTCCCTGCACCCACCACCACTATAGGTAGCGCCAATGAACTTCGACAATAATTTTGACCCCCTAACTTCATATACAGTAATTAAAAAAAAATAAAAGCAATCACGCTGAAATTCCTCTCATTTCGGAAGAGTCCACCAGGTAATAGGTGTGGATATTTACAGCCAGTTTGTTCTGGTCCCTTTAGAGTTACAAAGAGGTCTGGGATCGAGATTATTGTCAAGTTCGTTGGTGTTACCTATATCACTACCATGCACTACTTATTACCAATATTTATTTTTATTTTTCCTCAATTCCTTCTCTCACCCACTTACTTTCACCCAAAAATCTCAACTAATAATTTGTTCTCAATTCCTTCCCTCACTCATCTCATGTACTTTCTAAAAAAAAATATATATATATTTCATAAATAATTTCCTTCACCAGACACCACATATTTCCTCAGAATGCATAAAATGCTTCAGAGTTCAATTTCAATAATAGTGGTACTGCACGAAAACTTTTAAAGACTTGTAATATAACATAAATATTCCTGCTGCTAATTGATACAATCTTACTTCCAAGAGGGCTTAACACCTTTTGTACCGGCGACGTCTTTTATATTTTATTCTGGCTACTACTAATGGAGTTTATTCAGTTTAGGAAGGATCTCTAGCAGCTATAAGGCTTTGAACTGTCTTAATCAACTCTTGTAACTACCACAGATCCTTCCTGGGCTGCATAAACTCGTCTAAATATAGCAAGAATAAAATATAAAAGACGTCGCTGGTACAGAAATGGTTAATGGAAGGCAAACAGTGTTAACAATTACTAAATCTTTACTGTCAGTACTGTGGAGGCATCATTGGTGGCATAGTACTGGTATCATAGTCGATTCCGTGGAGTGAGCGTATATGCTTGCGCAGGTTGCCGCGCTCGTTACTGCGATGTGGACAATGTGGACACCCATAGGGCTTTTCTCCGGTGTGCGTACGAAGGTGAACTTTGAGGTTATCTCGGCGACTAATGACTTTACCGCACACGGGACACATGATGCCAAAGCCATCCCCTCTGACACTATCACTGCCGCCACCAACCTCACTGCTGTCAACTGCACACGGCTGCCACTGCAAAGAGAGTCACCCATTACTGTGGCAACCAAGCATTTCTATTCCCTTAGACTATGTCTAATGAAGTTATAGTACTGCCAACAATGGCTACTTTGTAATTATATCAAAGGGTGAACAACTCTCACAGAAGCAGCAGTGAACATTTCTGACATGCAGCAGGAAGTATATTTTTATCATTGCGTACCATTAACCCCTTCAGCACCATGACGCCTTGATTCTGGCTAATAGTTGATTATTTTATGCAGTTTAAGAAGGAGCTGTGTTATTAAGAGGGTTTGTTGAGATCGTATTTACCCATCTGAGTCCAAGAGGTTAATTACAAACTTTAAAAAAATAGTCTAATGGTAATCAGAATAGAATGAAAAATACGTCATAGTGCTGAAGAACTTGAACAGATGAAAAGTTTATAACTACAAACTACACAACTACCTTGACTAATGACTTAGATCAACATATTGGGTCCCATCTGTCCACTCCTGTCCCCCAAGTCCCTTCCGTGTATGGAGCGCACATGCTTGCGAAGATTGCCACCAGTTTTGCTGCGGTGCGGGCAGTGAGGGCAGGGATAGGGCTTCTCACCAGTGTGAGTACGCATGTGGACCCGAAGGTTATCCCGACGACTGATCAGTTTACCACATACGGGGCAGATAACACTCAGTCCACCACCACCACCACTACTAGCACTACCACCACCACCACTACTAGCATCCCCACCACCACCAAGAACAACTGTGCCGCAAGCGTCGCCAGTCCTGCCCGCATGCTGCCACTGCAAAGAAGAGCCCACCATTACTGCTGGGTACCAAACTACGACCATACTCCCCCATGCAACCCTACACATCAATAACTTTAAAATGCAAATGCCACAAACTATGTCAATATATTTACTATATACATTGAGGTATTATGATAAAGAGTATGTATACAAAATTAGGAACATTTCTTGACTATACAGTAATTGTGGAAATTAAAACTGTACTACCTCTGCAAAATTCAAAAGAACTGAACAGCAAGAATCATGCACAATTGATAGAAAATATCAACTCTTGCTATAATGTGGCTTTTAAATGACATGTATGATAATGAAGGGGTTTATATTACTGTACTATTGTAACAAGCAGTTTGGTACTGTACCATGCAGTAATAGTTGGCACCATTTTTTAAAAATATTTTGTTGTCCCCCCATTTCAATATTGTATAAGTACAGTACTCCATCATCAATGGTGTTGAAGACTTCCTTTTAACCCGCCAAGCGCACCATTCATGATTTTTTTTAAAGTGTCGCACGTGCAAATTAATTAGCTTCAATTCAATGAACATGTGAACATTTGAGTACCAAAAAATAGGTGTAAACCGCAAATCTCCAGTCAACGTATATTTGTGACAGGGGAGGTTGGAGGGAGGTGAGAGAGAGCGCAACATACACCCTCCCTCTATGATGTCTCGCGATATACTAGTGTGAGACGGGCCGTCTCCCAGGCATGTTGGAGGGTGGGGGGAGATGGAGGGAGAAAGGGAGAGTGGTGACTTAACATATTTCAGGGGGGAGAGACCAAAGACGGGGAAATTAGACGAAACAATTAGAATAAATGAGGAAGGGTGAAGTCAAGGGAGAAATAGTGTTGTTTTTTTTTTTTTTTTTTTTTTTTATGGGCTGTCTTCCATAAGGCCTATCACATTCGCCTAGGACAAACTTCCAGAAGACCTATCGCGCTTCCCGGGTAAATTAAAGTACCGCTGATCCAAGGTACAGGGTAGACTATCCAATTTGTACGCAACAATCCAATTAGTACACACAATCGGTAAAAATACTCCCCTACAATAATTGAGTACAGTAATGTAGCTTCATAAGTTTGTGTCTCTCCACCAACGTCCATGCTTCGCTCCCGTAAGTCAATGTCGGGATTACCATACTATCATGCAAGGACTTCTTTACTTCCATACTGACCACCCTATTTCTTGTTACTGCTTTCAGCATTCCTACAACCCTCTTCCCCTATTGCACCCTCTCCCGCACTTCTTCATCTATACTCAACACACTGCCCAAATACTTAAATGAGCTGTCATTCTCCATAGCCTGACCATTCAACCTCACCTAACACTGTGACTGTACCCCTTTCAAAGACCATAACCTCTTCTCCGCATTTACCTTCAATTTAGTTTATCACACATTTTTCCAAACATATTTACCAGACCCTGCAACTCCCATTCACTATCGCTAATCAGAACTTTATCGTCAGCAAACAGCAGTACAGGCAATTTCCACTCGTTTCCTTCCCTTATCAGCGGTACACCAACATCCACTGCTCTTCCTTGTATTTCTTTCATGACACCATCCATATATATATTGAACAACCAATTAATACACACAGGTATTTCATATTGGATTGTTTTCTTCTCTTTCTTTAACCCTTCTGGCCCGGGCTCGCCCTCCTAAGGACGTTGTGGAGATCCGGGCAATTTGGCCGAAAAACGTCTACGCCTAGGCTACCGTATCTTTTTGTTATTTTAACTGCTAGAAAATTCCTAAACATCTCTAAACGTACTGCGGTTTCCAATCTGTAGACTGGCGTTGAGTAGAGCTCTCTAAGTCAACTGGTTCAGTTGTGATGACGATTTCCGTGGAGAGCTTCGAGGCAATGTTAGCAATATGACACAATTTTCAACACTAAATCTGTCTTAGCAGAACACACAACAACAAAGCTCCGATGTCTGCTTGCTTTAGGAGGTGCGCGCGTCGCCTCCGACCAGCTGTGTTTACATACGTTGGACGCGCGGCTTTCAAAACAAGCTTAATAGGCTTTCAAGCTTACGGATTTTAAAAGGACACCCGGGCTCCTGCCCATCTGCCACGGTGTCCTTTTAAAATGCTGCCCGGGCGGGAAGGGTTAAATAGCAGGAATTTACTTCATATGACATTAAACTATTGTCCTGTAATTGATAATAAAAATACCTGTAAGTTTTGTATAGCAATCTTTATTGGATTTCTTTCAAACTTGATACCAGTATATAATTTTTACTATGCTATAAATAAATTTCAAACTTGATACCAGTATATAATTTTTACTATGCTATAAATAAAAAACTAGACTGTAGTTGAAAATAAGAACAGTATTTCACCTGTACTCTTATAACATTACAAATCACTTATCTAAAAAAACATTCAATTCCGTAATTAACCCCATCTGTTCCGGTGACGTCTTTTTCGTTAATATTCTGGCAACTATTAGATGACTTTATTCAGCTTAGGAAGGACTTCTAGCAATTAACAGGCTTCAAACACTCTCACTTAACCTCTTTAGTACTGTACCACAGATCCTTCTTAACCCGTACAATCCCAGCGACGGTAGAGCTGTCAGTAGATAAATCACTCCCCAGTCCCAGCGACGGCTACCAGCCGTCAGTAATATACGATCCTTGTAACTGCCAGTATCAGGCAGTGCCTGGTACCACGACGTTTGAGCACTGCTCTAAGACCTTGGCAACACTTCTCAGTTATATCCAAGGCCACACAGGTTGGGAGAGGCAGTATTCCTCCATCTTTTAAGGTGGGAGGTTGTTATATCTTGCCTCTGAAGCCATTTTGGTCACATTGCTTAGGACTGGGGGGTACATTTATGGTAGTACCCTATGGTACAGTAGGGGTTAAAACTGCTCAAAATTGTCTAAATATAGCTAGAATATAACTAAAGAGACGTCGCCGGTACGGACAAAGGGGTTCAAAGAAAAGTTAATGGTTTCCTATAATTGAGGAGTTACAGAATTAGTCCTGTAATCCAGTACCTGATAATCCAAAACAATCCGATAAGCCAGAATTAGTCCGGGTTACAAAATGTTAATCTTATTCTGGAGACTTTTAGACTATTTTATTCAGTTTAGGAAGGACCCTTAGCTATTCAGAGACTATAAACTATCTCAATTAACCCTTTGAACTAAGAGACCCTTCCTAAACTGAATTAAAATCACCCAAATATAGCTAGAATGAAAAGCACATACGTTACCCGTCTAAAAGGGTTAAAATATTTGAAAACATCTATGATTTGCCTATAACCAGTGTGCTATCATTGAAATTAAATATACAGTACAGTAGTTACAAGTAATAGTTTCTAAATCTGTTCATGCATTACCTACACTGTATGTATTTAACCCGTGGAGCCCCGGCTAGTTTTGTAATGTTTGTTTACCAGAACCCGGCCGGTTTTCAAAAAATGGTTTTATTCCAGAAACAATAGCGAATGGGTTAGGAATGAAGGAAAAACCACGAAAAACCGCTCAAAAAGCTTAAAAAATGGTCCTACAGAGCCCCCGAAAACGTATTTTACAAGAGTAAAAAATTGAAGGCAATTACCCCAAAAAAACAGGTTATTGCGCGCTTACGCGCACGCACGTGGACTTTGAGAGTTTTCAACCATCGGCACGGTTGCGTGGGATACGTACACAGTTCCCATACAAATCTGAGCCCTCTTGAGTGGCTACACCTGAGGTTACGGTCGGCGCAATTAGGGTGACGCGTCAGACGCGTCGCTGGGGCTGTGCGTTAAATACATCGCCGACGCGTCAGACGCGTCGCTGGGGCTGTACGGGTTAAGGGGGGATGGTTCACATTTTGGTAGATTTTTAAAATGTATTAATTATTTTTCTAGTGTCCTCCGTAGACCTCTATCAAACTTAAAAAAATATGCATTAGATCCCCCTTGTACAGTAGATTATTTTGTACATTTTACGGTAGAAAAATGTCTCCCAAAACTACAGGCTCACTATCGTTTGCCAGGAAAAAACATCGACACATGGCATGAAAGTTCTTAAAAAATTGACAACGAAATGGGCCGAAAGATGTTTAAATCGACAAACTAATGGGGCAAATATCTTAAAATCTGAAAACTAATGGGGCTAAACATGAGGGAGAAGGGGGTCTAGAAAAACAACCCATCTCCCCTAAGTCAAATTGAAGTACTTGGAGAATAAACAGGGGTGATTGAGAGCATATTTAGTGTTATTAACCCCTTCTGTACTGGCGACGTCTTTTTAAAGTTATTCTGGCTAATATTATACAATTTTATTCAGTTTAAAGGTGCCTCCAACAATTACCAGGCTTCGAACTATCTTACTTAACCCTTTTTACTACCACAGAACCTTCTTAAACTGCCTAAAATCTTCTAAATATAGCTAGAGTAAAATATAAAAGACATCACCGGTAAGGAAGGGGTCAAGAGCTTTCTCACTGTATACCTCCTCCATTATAGAGAATAGGTGGCACCTGCCTTTCAACACATTCCCATCTGTCCAACTCAGTAACCCAAGTTACCCGATATTCCCAGTCCTTTTTCCACTCAACAAGTAAACTCTGGAACTGTCTCCCTCAATCTATCTTACCCTCATCCTATGATTTAAACTGCTTCAAGCTCTGTGTAACAAAGCTGGGTGAAAAGATGCAAGTCCATGATTGTGGACTGAGCTGCACTAAGGAGCGGACTCAGAAAGACGTGGGATCGGACTTTGCAGTCTGATCTAAAATCAAAGAACCTGACAAGTGAGGCAGCTCTTAACAGGGCTGCCTGGAGCGCCGCAATTAGGACGTGAGACCGGAACCGCGCTTCGTATGGAGCACTCGGTCTTTAAATTTGTGGATGTATTTCTGTATATCCAGACATTTTGACTCTACGCACCTTGAACTTAGCTATCTATCATTCTATAAATTTTATGGAGGGACACTTGATACAGGCAGCTTTGTATTTTTGTCTCTGTCATATAAAAAATGAAGAAGTATTCATTAAATATTCAATAGTCCATCACATTTGGTAATCCATCATGACTTCTGGCTGCTGCTTCTATGACTACAGGACTTGTACTGTGTTAACCTTTTCATTACCGCTGCTGTTCTCGTAACTTTATGCTGCCTATTATTAGATGATTTTATTCAGGGTCCCCAGCAATTAACAAGCTTCAAACTATCTCACTTAAAGGTGAATTACATAAGCTGCATACCTCGTAAGATGTATATTTTGTATGCATCAAAACATATTAAGGATGCTCAGGTTTGTGTATAATAAAGTAAATTTACGTCAGTAAAGAAAACAAATATTAAAGTTTTTAATATCTGGCAGCGTCTGATAGTTGACTGTCTTGCAAATTTCCCGCCTTCCAGTGTTATGATGACGTCATAAATCCCGATAGTTGTCAGGCAACAGAAATTTACCTTCAACTTGAACCTATTTATTTTATATGTTAGGGGAAAATTTAAGGATATTCCCGATAATGGTGTATTACTAGAGAATTTAACGTTCTGCTAGATAACTTATCTCACGTTTTTATCATCTTTGTGTAATTCACCTTTAACCCTTTTAACTACTACTGTATAGAAAAATTACCAGGCTTCAAACTATATCACTTAACCCTTTTTATTACTATACAAAATTAACAGGCTTCAAACTATCTCACTTAACCCTTTTTACTACTATAGATACTTCCTAAACTGCACAAAAACATCTAAATATAGCTACACTAAAATGAAAAAGACGTCGCTGGTAGAGAAGGGGTTAATTGATAAGTTATACACAAGGTTTATATCAAATGTACTTCCTTGATAAAGTTATCACAGACAGGGGAAGGACCTTGTATGAAAGTAAACTATTAACAAACTATAATTTCCATTAAGATAATAAAGAAGTGCAATGTATAAGATTACAATGGTTTAAAACAATTAAAAAAGAAATTTTAATACCCTGATCATCAGGGCACCCACCCTAGCCCAGCTTTTGAGCAGGGTGTGCATGGTGCTAAAAACGCATCATATGTATGGCTCGAAGATCAAGATTAGCAAAATTATTGACATTATTTCTTTTTACCTTGTCCATTATTTTACCTAGATTAACATACTGTACAGGGAAAAATATATTATACAGTACTATCTTTCTCTTTGGGTAACCTTTGGTTTTCCTCTACTAACTACTGAGGCCACACTATGGGGTATTATATTTAGTCAGGCATTTTAGAGCTTACTCTTAAAAAATATATTCAGGTATTGAATGTAATACTACTGTACTTTTAAAAAGTATTTACGGTTATGTGTACTTGATATTATATAAATTATCATAACAATTCCAAGTAAACTACTCAACATAAGAAATTTCTTGGTCTGAAATATAACCTTGTAAATACAATACTAAACAACATTTTGTTGGAGAAAACAAATAAAAAATAATTTTGTTGGATACAAAAACAATTAAAAAAATAATATTGATGGAGAAAACAAATAAATAAATGTGTCCCTAAGCCTGATGGTACTTCTTGATGTGCTTTTGTAAGTTACTGCTGTCAGAGGATCGGTAGGGACAGCTGGAGCAGACGTAAGGCTTCTCCCCAGTGTGAGTCCGGAGGTGGGTCTTGAGGTGGTCGCTGCGAGACACACTGCGGCCACACACGGGACAAACAACACCTCCACCTCCACCTCCACCACCACCTCCGACCACCCGACCTCCCAAGTGACCACTGTACGCCCACTGTAAAGAGACCCATCATCTGTCACAGCCAAGTCCACCCAATCAACCTCTTTATCTAAAACTAATCATCATACTCCCTCATCAACCACCCATGCACAAGTAAAATATAGTTATGGGCATGCGCTAGACTAAGCACTGCCTCAGTGCTCATCTCTGTGTTTCTGCCTTTGAAGTTTGTACTGGGTAGTTACCTAGCCTGGCCAGCCCCATGAGTCTCGTAATGTGGCTCAGTGTCTGGTTAAATTACCGTAAAAAAAAAAAAAAAAAAAAAAAAAAAAAAAAAAAAAAAAAACAGCCTGGTTGACGGGCTACTACATTATATCCAGGTTACCACAGATGGGGCACCACAAATCCTGTTTCAGTTAACTACTATGTGAAAAGATGGATCAGCTGTATAAGTGTACCATCAAGGGGCACCACCAAGGGGCGGACCAAGAAAGACGTGGGATCGGACTTTACAGTCTGATCCTAAATCTAAGAGCCCGAGAAGTGAGGCAGCTCTTAACAGGGTTGCCTGGAACGCCGCCATTAGGATGTGAGTCCGGAACAGTGCTTTGTGTGGAATATTCGGTCTATAAATTTGTATGTATGTATCAGTCTCTTTCTACCTAGAAAATGAACCAATAAGGTGCACAAAGTATTTACCTAAAACTACTCATATAGTCTGATGCATCTAATACACAACTAATCCAACAACACTAAAATATTTAAAAAATTAACAACTTTTCCCCCCTAATCTATTCAGTACAAGTCTCCCTTACTATCTGATTCCCCAAATTATGATATTATTATAAGTTTTAAAGTGTTTGGGTTTGGGTTTTGGCTGGTCCCAGAATGCATCCCCATTTACCTCATTAATTTTAGGGTTCCCTATGCGATTTTTCTATTTAAGATCGGGTTTTCAGGAACGTAACCGAATCGTAAATCGAGGGAGACGTGTACCTAAAACCACTCAAATAGTCTGACTCATCTAATACACAATGATCATATAACATAACTGATCCACCAACACTTATAGTCTAAAAATGAACAACTTTACCACCCTAATCTATTCACTAAATATACACAACCGTTTTGTATGAGGACACCCGTTTCATGAAGTTTAAGTTTAACTAACCCATTGTAACCCTTGCACATTCATAACATATTTACTAGCCATGAATACACACTGCTTTATACACTCATTGATCATGTATATCCACTACACCAAACTTGTGCAAACCTTTAAGTCACACAGTTACAGTATTCTCTAGTTAACACAGAGATAACTCTATCACACAATCAGAATGTATATTTAGTTGCCGATAAGCTACAGATAAATCCCTCTTTAATAATGTTAACAATTCTGGTGAGTACCTGTATATCATTTTATAAAGAAGTACTGACGATATTAATTTGATCAAATTAATCTCTTAAACTGATGTATGTTGTATTTTACAGACAAACAGGTAATTCCTACTACTGTACTGTAGTATACTAGTTAGGTGTAAACCAATTTCATAAGGCCAATAACTATATAGTACATGTACTCTGTTTTTTTCCAACAGATGGTAAATTGCAATCTCTCCATCCTCATTACTACGCTAGGCTATACAGTAAAAGTCCGATAATCCGACGACCGATAATTGGAATCTCCTAATAGTCCACATTTTTGACAATGAGGCCAAATCCGAATTCACCCAATAGTCCGAATTTCAAAAAGTCCCCTTTTTGAGGCAGTAGGCCACCCAAATAACACATAATGGTACACACACATATATGTTCATGAAATAACTTTAAAAGTTTACCATTATGTGTCATATTGGATGTATAGCGTTATATTGTGCATATGCATAGCCTATATTGTGTTCAGGTTTTCGTCAAGCCATTAATACACAGGTTCATAGAGGTAAATTCCAATAATCCGAAAAATCCGGTAATCGGAACGAGGCCCGGTCCCCTGCTATTCGGATTACAGGACTTTTACTGTAGGGTAAGACAGGGTAATTTCGCCGCGGCGCTAATAATTTGCATTCAAACGCCGATATCTCCGAAACTATTGCATGGATTCGGCTGCAGTTTGGCTTAAGATTGTAGAGCAGTTTTGGTTTAGGTTGTAGAGCAAGTTTGGTTTAGATTGTATAGCTAGTTTGGCTTAGGTTGTAGATCTAGTTTGGCTTAGGTTTTGTTGCAGTTTCGCGGGGCCTGGAGCCGGGGCTAGCGGAGCATCTGCCGGTATGGTTGGGTGTGTGTGGGGGTGTTTGTGGGTGGTTTGTATGTGTGTATGTTTGTTTGTATGTTTGTATGTTTGTGTGTGACACAGTGTTGGCAGTAGCCGTCAGCTGCTGCCTGGTACTTTGTACTAGCAACCTACACGCCGCACCCACATGATACACGTCCACACCCGCACTAAATACTTCCACACCCGTAGGCCTAATAAATACGTCCACAACGACACGTCCACACCCGCACTACATGTCCACAACTCCACACCCGCACTAGACACATCCACACCCGCACTAGACACAGTGGCGCCTAGGCCTACACGTATGACACACCTGCATCTCTGCCCGCCCTGTTCAGTTGTGTGTGTGTGCGTGCACCATTTTTCTATTGGCATGTTTAGTGTCAGTTTGGGTATGTGAATGTTTTCATTGCTTTTACCTGCGCGCTAGTGTTTTGTCTGGCCATTAATCATATAATGTTATCTAGTTTACTAGCTAGATGATGCATAAAATAGGTCGCGGCGAAATTACCCCGCCGGGCGGGGTAATTTCGCCGCGAGAGGGACTTTTTTCAAAAATTCGGCAGCATGACCAAAACATTATATTTTTGTTTTCGTTTTTTGGGCATCTATAGCAGAAAGGCTGAATGTATAGATACAAAATAAATAAAAATTTTAAAATTCCATTTGTGGCAGTTTCTATTCGTCAAAATACGAAATTTTCGGCGAAATTACCCCGTCTTACCCTACCATGATTTTGTAGCAAAATATTTTGGTAATTATGAAAACTTGGCAATATGATGCATAGACATTAGACATAGCAGTATCCTATTTTTCAGTAAAAATCAAGAAATCAAATACTAAAGGATTCAATATATCATGTTTGAAAAAAATAGACTAAGTCACAAACAGCAACTGTGATGATTTGGAAACAAATTTTCAAGGTAGGACTGTACAGTATAATTTATTTTTGTATCATTTTTTTTTTTTTCCTGAGTATGAAGAATACAAAGGGAAGGTTGCCTGAAACGAGTGTCTCCCCCAAAGCCAAAAGAGTGAGAGCTAAATTCAAGGGACATTGGAGTCAAAATGCAGACACACAAAGTTTAAAGCAGCTTAAGTCATAGGATGAAGGAAAGATTGATTGAGGGAGAGAGAGTTCCAGAGTTCACTTGTTCAATTATTGAGTAGAAGAAAGATTTTTTTTTGGCCAATAACCTGAAAATCTACTACTACTCACATGGTCTTTCAATAAAACATACACAATACAAAAAACATCCTTTATTCCCTCCATTACTGACAAATTTGTACAAACACCCCTCTCTATACAGACAACAATATACAGCCAGTTTACATATTACTTTCTCAACACTCATCAACTAAGCTTCTTGCATTAAAGGGGAGATGGGTCGGTTTTGAGGCTCTCCTTCTCCCTCATGTTTAGCCTCTTTAGTTTTCAGATTTTATGACCTTCAGCCCATTAGTTTGGCAAGTTTAAGACCTTTCGCCCCATTTCTTTGTCAATATTTAGACTTTTCGTGTCATTTAGGCGTCAATTTTTTTCCTGGCGAGCAATAGCGAGCATGTACTGTATTTTAAGAGGAACCGGCTTTCGGCCAGTACATTTTTCTATCGAAAAATTTATACATTTATCTTGAAGGAGTGTTTTTTAAGCTTGATGGAGGTCTAACGAGGAAACTAAAAAAATAAATAAAAAGATACATAAATGAGGAAATAAATAAGCCCATCCCTCCTTAATGAATATGAGAATGAATACAAGAAAATTAACCAGAACTAGCATTGTTTTGGCCATTGTATCCCTGCCAAGACATAATTGGAACTATGAACCACATTTTTAACCTCGCATGTACAATAATAAAGACTAAAAAATAATAGACCCGGCTTTCGTGAGAGGGACAACCCATGCCAGTGGGGGCGCTTGGTTATGGCTTTGACCTTACTCGGGACCTTGGGGCTGCTCGGTCAGACAGCCAGGGGAACAGCAACAACAACAACTGAAGGACTTAAAGGATTGACCACTCAATTTAGGCTCCGTCCGACTCCGAGGCCCTTTATGTATCTTTATAGCACTATTTTTCTACAGTGGTGTTCGGCTAGTCCATCCACTAACCTGCTTCACACTTATGTAAGCAGTACCAATTTGTATCAGGCTTACTCCCCTAGACAGGTTGCGAACCAAGGCTGACGAGTCCCATCCACCCGGATTTTTATATGGTTGTCTCCCCTAGATCGGTTGCCGACCAAGGTTAACGAGTCTCATCCACCACGAAGGACATAATTATTAGGTGCCTGCTTACTTTTGTATTTAATAGAGTTTTTGCCCTTAATGCCAGTATCACACGAGAGCTTTTATATTCAACATTCGATAATCAACATTTCTGGGCTATTTTACACTGGTATCGGAAACTAGACCGATGCTAGATGATTGTAGGTGACTGAAATATTTTGAATGTTGACCTCATAAGCTGCCAGACCAGTGTTGAGGATAAATGTTGAGTGAAAAAGCGCTCGAGTGATACCGGCTTTATTTTCTTGTGTAGGACTATAAAAATCACATTAACAAGGCTCATATTCATATATCAGCAATTCCTATTTATAATATTTTTAAATTATATTACAATAAAACTGTGCTGGATACTTTATAAATGCATCAAGGAATAAAAGAACGTTATTATTTTCCCTTAAACAAAAATTATATGATAGTAAAATCAAATCAAATGTTATTAGGCTGAAATAGGTGGCTCTCTAGAAAGAATACCATACCTTTCTGTTCCACCTTACTTTTCTTTTCATATTTAGAAAAAATAAAAAAAATTTCACATAACACTAACTGATATCGTTCTTAACACCAATAACTCTCAATTAAATTAATAAAAGTACAATATATGATCCTCCAGGTATATACTGTACAGTACCGTAAAATGGCCTAACTTCAGACAAGGGGGTATATATACTTTGGATATTTCTGGATAACATTATATAAGCTACAGTTACGGAAAATGGCTCTGCGAGTCTGCATTATGGAAGATCACCGCAGACATACTATTTTTTTTCCCCCCATAACATCATGTATTTATCCCATAACTGCGGTTCAATATATTTTTGTCCAGAATGTCCAAAATTATCTCCCCATCCAAAGTTACAGAATTTTACCGGTACTACAAAATATTTTAAATAATACATATCAGGGGTAAATACACTAAATAGGAAATCTATAATCCCTGTTCATAAGTTGGTAAATTGCTATACAAAAGAAAATACTGCTCAGGTGATAACACTTAAACATAATATTGCTGTAAATTGCTTACATTATGTACAGTCAAACGCCCAAAGTTTGCTCCCACCTTTACTCCGAGTGAATTCAAAACCAACATTACCGACAGATTAAGGGGGAACGGTTGTTTTTCTGCCCCCCCCCCCTTCTCCCTCATGTTTAGCCCTATTAGTTTTGTCAAGCAATCAAGCTTTCAATAACCTCAACTCTTAATTCACTCCAAGTATAGGTGGAAAGGAAGTGGCTGTTGACTATACAAACAAGTTAAAACCTTTCATCCATTAAATAAACTCTAACTCCCGCGAAAATTATTAAACCCACCAATCTACTTAATTACTTAATCCCTTCTGTACCGGCGATGTTTTATTCATTATACTCTGACAACTATTAGACAATTTTATTCAGCTTTGGAAGGGCGTCCCAATAAAGAGGCTAGACTATCTCAAGTAATCCTTCCCAAGCTGCATAAAATCGTCTGAATATAGCTAGAATAAAATGAAAAAGATGTGGCCAGTACAGAAGGGGTTAATAAATGCTTCTCCTCATACAGAACATAGATATTGGTCTTTCAGTGTCTCCCAAGATTATATTATGGTTTTGCTTAGGTATTACAAAGTAAATGCCAGATATACTTGATGTATGTATGTCTGTATATACTCAGGCACATATCCCATAAGCTGGGGGCGGCCGTCTCGAGAAAGAGCCCTGACAGAAACCACAAATAACCACAAACCACAAATAAAGTTCCAATTTCCAGTACAGGTGTTTGTAATAAGTTATAAGTTGCAAATTCAGTAGCCCTTATAATAGGCTTCATTTAATTTGTATACCTGTATTCATAAGTCGGGTATATTGATCTTGTGCATTGCACGATGTCTTGGAAGGCTAAATAAATACTTGAATTGGTTATACAATATACTGTAATATTCAACAAAAGGAACACTATACAGTATAACTATAATTTGTAAAACTTAACCCTTTCAACATGGTATTACTTTTATTACATTCTTCCTATCACTTGATTTTATTCAGCTTTGTAAAGACTTCTAGGAATCAAAGAAGTTAAAACTAACAAAACTATCTCAATTAACCCTCCAAATCCCACATCAAATTAATAAGATCCCCTAATACTAGCCAGAAAAGAAAAAAACAGGCATCATCTTATTCATGGAGTAGAGCTGAGAATAACACAAGTGACTAAGGAAAAAAACTCTACAAGTGTGCTGGGTCGGTAGTCGGGAGTCCCAATAAATGTGGTGGGTTGGCCGAGGGGACGAGGGAGGATTGTAGTGCGTGCCGAGCGTGTGTGGACTGGTGCCGCTTCATGGAACTGGGATCCTTACACCGAAAGTGGCACTGGGGGCAGGAATACGGCATTTCCCCAGTGTGAGTCCGGATGTGCCGCCTGGTATTGGAGCTCAGCCGCGAGACATAGGGACAGTACGGGCATTTGTGAGTGAGTGGGGAGTTGCTATATGCACTTGGGGGGTTAGCCTGTGCACCTCCCGGCCCCGTGTGAACTTGGTAGGGTTGTGAGTGTGCAACTTCATTGATTACATTGGCACCTTCAACCTTCAGGGTGTCAGAGTCGGCACGGCCACTGCCAAGACCCCACGCAGGTCTGGGCACCCACTGCAAAGAGCACAATCTTACTTTAGAATGTGTGACACTGTGAGACTATGAACACCTCAAATACACTCACATATAGCACAGCTATCAATGAAGCAGGTCAATCTTCCAAAGTTTTCTTACAAACAAAACATGTTACAGCTTGACATAAAGAATAAATTCAAGCATGTCCAACTTTTGTGGAAAATAAATCATATCGCAAATTATTGCAACAGTGATGAAGAGGGTAATGCTATGCACCTGTAATCCGAGGAGCATTTTTTCCTCTCCATTCATCTTCTATCAACTTAAAGAACTTCTTACTGTATAAGTTTCCCGAGCATCATCTTGAATTATGAATTACTGGTACACTGAGTTGTGCCTTGCACCTGATTTGTGGCCTGTGCCTGAACGGTGCCTTGTACTTCCTCTACTGGAGCCGTGCCAGGAGGAGCGTGGTGCCTCATATGCTTCTTTAGCGAGCCACTATCACCTGTTCGAAAATTACAATGTTGACAAGTAAAGGGTTTTTCTCCACTGTGTATTCGGACATGCTTCTTGAGATTACTGAAGTCGGAGCACCGGTAGCTGCACTGTGGACACTGGTGGGGTCTTTCACCCGTGTGAGTCCGAACGTGTGCTTCCAAGTGCTGGCGGCGCTGGGCAACGTAGCCACACATCTGACAAACATGCTGCGACAGAGCTAACCCCCGGCCTATCTCCCCACGGGCTTGGGCGGCCGAGTTACTATTACCCGCCACCCAGCCCGCCAGCTCCGCTATGTCACCACCTGCCTCCTCCTCCTCCCCTTCCTGCGACGCTGGCCACACCCACTGCAAAGAAACACACCCCACATTACTCCCCGTCACTTTAGGGCCACCAGTAATATGGTCAACAACCAACTTCAACCACCCACAAAAACATTTCTGTACAGGCTTCCCCAACTTATTTACACTACAAGGTGTAAGTAACAAACAGGTCAAAGAGGACAAGTTGAGAACATAAAACTACAAAGAAATTTCAAGGAAGAGAACAGATCATTCCAGGGTACACAAGTACTGTACTGTACTAAGAACTTGAGCAGTCGGAAGAAAGAGGATTTTTCAGGGAATGGTGAGCTGTAGTTTCACAACTAATAATTCTCATTAACTAAATAGTACTTGTACCTAATGCAATTACAGTCCAGGAAAAGGAAGGCCTGATATTGACAGTACTTATAATGTACAGTATCTTTATGACCAATTCTCTGTGTAATATACATCTCTCTGTGCTCCAGCCATGTGCAGTAAGGCTTAGTCTCTTAACGAATTTGATGTACAGTAATACAATATCATCGCACACTACGTAGATTCACAAACCAAAAATAACCACTAACGATCATTGCTAAACAATTTCAGAACCCATAAGCTATCAAAGTACGATATGATAGAGCACCTTTCTATACTGCCCAGTACAATATAGAACATGTTTTCTTTGCAGTATAATTTCCTATAATTTCCATTCAATATAAACTACCGAGATAAAACAAACTTCACAATGAAATGTAAACATACTGACCTCAAAATCACAGGTATAGCGATTTACTATACAGCTAACGGTATGTGTACTGTACTGTAGATTTAGATTACTGTATATACCAATCAGTCGTTTCCGGTTATTGAACAACATTTACACCAAACACAATATTATAGCCGATACGTATTGTCATATTGTTGGTGTATCGCTGAAAAGGATGGGAAATGAGTGGAAGCTGCCTATACTGCTGTTTGCGGATGACACAGTTCTGATGAGCGATAATGAATGGGAGTTGCAGGGTCTGGTAAATGAATTTGGAACAAGTGCGAAAAACGGAATTTGAAGGTAAATGCGGGAAAAAGCAAGGTTATGGTCTTCGAAAGGGGTGAAGTCACAGAGTGTGAGGTGAAGTTGAACGGTCAGGCTATGGAGATTGTCAGCTCTTTTAACCCTTGTCTAGCGGGGTGTTTTGGGCTCATTTGGGAATATTCGGGCCCTCCTGCATGATAAATCAAGCATCTGCATGAAAAAAAAAATATTTAGCAAAAAACTAGGCACTAAAAGCTTCAAAATGAGACCAGAACGAGCTACGTAGCACTCGTGGTTCTCTTGCAGTGATGCCACGAACATGGGAGTTTAGCATATATCGGTATATTTTTCCCAGCTATGCTCACTACTGCCTACACTGCCGGCCTCTCGAGAACACAGGGAACATGAGTTAATGGGCGGCGGTAAGCCCTGGGAGTCGGCTGTCTGGCCCGCTGTGCTCCCGGCCATTTGCACTCGATTTTAACCCTTTAAAAGCCTTAATAATGCTCCTAACTTGCTGCAAATTGGTGTACGACTTAAGTCGAGCGCCACCAATAAGGGGTTAAGTATCTGGGCAGTGTGTTAAGTAAAGATGGGACTGTGGATGAAGAAGTGCGGGAGAGGGTGCAACAGGGGAAGAGGGTTGTAGGAACGTTGAAAGCAGTAACAAGAAATAGAGTGGTCAGTATGGAAGTGAAGAAGTCCTTGCATGACAGTGTGGTAATCCCGACACTGACTTACGGAAGCGAAGCATGGACGTTCGTGGAGAGACTCGGACCAAGAGTGAGAGCAGTGGAAATGAATTACTTGAAAAGTGCATGCAGAGTTAAATGGGAGGGATTGACAGACGAATGAGGATGTAAGGAGGAGGTGTGGTGTGGAGGTAGATGTGCTGGAAAGTGTGAAAACGAACAACTTGAGATGGTTCGGCCATATGGAACGTATAGGAAGCGAGAGAATGACGAAGAGGGTGTAAGAGAGCAAGGTGGAAGGACAGAGAGGGAGAGGTAGACCAAAGGAGAGGTGGAAGGATGGAGTGTGGAAGTATATGAATGAAGGCGGTGCTGGTTGGGAGGAGGGGCGTCGACTGACTGGGGACAGAGGTGCTTGGGGGCGGTTCGTTCGTGGCCACCCCTTCGGGGATCATGGCGTCAGGTAATAGATAGATAGATAGATATATTGTCAAGACTTAACTCAATTTTACAAAATCATTATAATTTATCATGTCCCTCGAATTTTGCGTCTTTCAAATTTGCGAAATTTCGATTTTGCGAACGGGACCCAAGAATTTACCTTTTTTGCGGGACTTGATATGTGCGATATTACTTGAGTTTTGCGGGTGGCGCCAAATGATACGGTGTTTCCGCACTAGTTTTCGGAGTGGGAAGTAGCAGGATCGTGACGTCAGGCCGCCCTGCCGCCCATTGTTTACTGTTTATAGATTCTCCCACGCTCCTCACGCTCTCGCATAATCGACTTCCTTGGGCAAAATTGAAGTGTTACCTGTGCCCTGGGTCCCCTGAATCTGTATTTCTGTGTTTTTCTTTATTGTAGGATGTATAATAAGTGTATGTGTCATAATGTGTGTACAAACAAGGACGAAAATCACCAAAAAATAGGCCCTCGATGATGAGATGTCGACCATATTCAATTAATCCCATAAGGTTAGTTATTTGAAATTTGCGATTTTGAATTTTGCGGCCTGCAATGTCGACCATATTCTCGCAAAATTCGAGGGAGTACTGTATGATCTTTCAATAACATAGGGAGAGTATCATTATGATGACACTGGTACAAGCCAAGCTACCATAGAACTACAGCAGTGAGTGGTGATGGGCTGGTCTATCAGAGTGAGAACTGAGCGATCTCTGCCATACCCATAGCTTACTCTGACTGTTCCTTTTACTTATATATTTTCTAGATCTCAAGTGACGGCTTCTCTTCCGTGGATTGACCTCCCAATCTACCAAGATTGGAACCAAAGCGTCACATTTTTCCTCTGCCCCTCAACTTTCTCTTCATAATTGCTGAGGGGCACAGGGCCCTGGGTGGGGCTTTGGTTTCCCGGGCGTTTCCGCACCCTCCTCAGCTCCCCGCCATGGAATGGCTTCGGTCACCCAGGATTTATTGTGGTCGGCAGGGGGCGCTCGGTTATGGCCTTGGCCTTGCTCGGGGCCTTGGGGCTGTTCGGCCAGGAAGCTTAGGGAACAACAACAACAACTACAACAGTGTGCTTATTAATTATGATTATAACAAATGGGCTTTATATAAAGCTGCAGAGCCAAGTTACATTATTATGAATATTGAGAGATTAGCAAAGAAATCGGATTATAATCAATTGCAAGTGGAGAGATATTGCAAGGATTTTTTTTTTTTTTTTTTTTATATAACTACTTATGAATCACCAGAATACTATACCAGCATTTAATTATACCTTATAATTTTGTATTGTGTTATCTCTATTCAGGCTCTGTTTCGAGTCGGCCACCCTCAGTAAAAAAAGGGGGGGAAATAGGCCTGAGTAAATAGATATATGGATAGAATTATACCTGGATGAAGTTGGCCATCTTATGTGAGGTAATGTAAGGGGTTTAACTATAAGTTTCGTGCATATCTTGGTCGGATTGGGTGACTTGGCCATGTCTACAGGCCAGATGTAGCCTCATACTGTTGCGACGGGCACTACGGTGTGGACAGTAAGGGCACTGGAACCTCTTCTGCCCTGTGTGGGTATCCATGTGCTTCTTAAGGTCATTGGTCTTGATGCAGGAGTAGGGACAGTAGGTACACTTGAGCGGTCTCTCCCCAGTGTGGATCATGAGGTGTTGGCGTAGGGCGGAGGGGTTGCGTGCCACCAGCCCGCAGTGATCACACCCCTGGGGAGACAACACCCGTTACTCCATCTGATCCTACACTCTCGCCAAATGTATGTAACAGCTTATTTTTATTTTTTTTATTTTTTATTCTCCCCCCCCCCCCATATTCCTTCCCTCTCGGGCATAGACTGAGAACCTGTACATTCAACCTTCCCTCAATATAAAGGCATATTTGTATCTTGCACAAAATATAATAACTTAATTATTCATATTCAAGAGCCACTCCACAGTACACACATCACAATCACTTATAATAATAGCTTGGGAGGTGGTGGTTTGCTACAAAGTTAATTTGAACATGGTATATATGTCTCGAAATTGGTAAATCCAGTTTTGTTCTAACCAATTGTTTTGCACTGACTTATATATATATATATATATATATATATATATATATATATATATATATATATATATATATATAATTATATATATATGTTAAAACCTTTCACTTCAGCAGTAAATATACCATGGATAATAAGCTACGAAAGCTATATCCAGTCCTCTAATTTCAAATTCATTCACAAGATGCTAAGCATCTTAGGAGACCATGTTAATATATATTTTTGTTACCAAATGTTGAACAAGTTCATATATATCATTCCTTTCAATTACATTTCCAGTCATTCTATGTTTAACTTTTAACTTAAACCCCCCAGAGTGCCAGATCTGTATATATTCGGACAACAGAAGTGAATCTAGAGGTGCCAGGTCTGAATATATATCGACTAGACTTTATAAATTCCCCCAGCCGTAAATACTTGTGACCCCAACGAACTTCATACCACAAGTAGCCCACTCATAGACCTCCCCAGCCCCACTACCCACCCCCACCCAAGCCACGTGTGCGGGCGCGAGCATGTCTTTGTCTTACCAAAATGATTAAATTCACCCAGGCTCAAATACTTTGGTGAACCCACTGCGTTTCTTATAATATACTGTAAAAGGAAAATTAAACACATACCGTATATTCTTAATATTCTATTATGAATATTGCAGACTATTATTTCACAATATAAAGCATTAAATAGTAAAATTATTACCGAAAAATTATTATACTGGAAACATTAATCAAATAATGTACACATAATCTAAAAATTTATCTGTTCAGGTACAATCCAATAAAATCTTGGTCCAATATAATATATAGAAGATAGTTCAGTGGAAATATGTCTAAAACCTTGAATAAATTTATAATCTTACTCAATTTCAGAAGGACTTCTCTTACATTTGGAATCCCATTATGCCATCAGACAGTACACTAGGACCATATGGCTGGGAAAGTGTAGATAGCAGAGAAGGGGTGTTGTATATAGAGGAATCTGTTGGAATGGCTTTGTTGTGTATTTATTAGTATGTATACGACGTTGAGGTGTCCCTCGACTGGGTGCGAGCATGTGAGACATGCTAGGACGTACAGTACAGTACTACCACACCCACTAAATAGTCCGCCTTGGCTGGGATCGAACCCAGGTCAAGCAGATTCACGTGCGAGCATGCTCTTCACTCAACCGCCACGGCTCTAGGTGTAAAGGATTCAATTCTATCTCATTTAACCCTTTAACGATGACAGGTTTCTCCTTAGTAGAACTAGTTTGAATAATTGTGAAGTAATTTGATTGAACAGTTAAAAATGGACGTACCCTTGGTGTTCTATCTATCTATCTATCTATTGCCAGATGCCTTACTCCCCTTAATGAGGGTGGCCATACACAGAAGGCCCCAAAGCGGACCTATTCCCTGTAAGAGGGACATATTCAAAGGCTTTGCCATCTGTCAGATTAGTAATATTATTTATACAAAAATAAATATATAACACACATTGGACAGTATAAGGGTTAAAAGTTAATATATCACATAGAGAATGTCTTAAAAACTTTGTATATTTTGAAGTGCTTGTACAATTCAATCACTTTACAGTATAATAATTTACTTCATTGCACAGTAGGAACTATTATATTTTCACAATATTAAGCTACACTGGACACAGTGTACAGTGCCTTTACAGTTTAATGCAAAACAATGGTAAAGAAGTTAAAACAGGAAAGTAATGTCCTTGAACTAAACTGTGTTTTGCCATACAGCTAATATCTTAACCCTCGCACTTCGGCAGGCCTCTTAGACGCCACACCGAACCTTCACCGCTGAACTCAGTAGGCCTCCTATACTCCCGCGAGCGCAATATTCACAACCGCGTAACACAACAACCCGACGACATAGCGATGTCCTGTCAACACCAGGATCAAGATAACAGTACTGTATGTACTTCGTTTTCCAATTAAGTATGTCTTTCTACCTATTACCATTGCTTAGCTATTAGAAAATAAGGCCATAACGCAAAACATGCGCCGATTCCGCGGGTACAGAGCGCAAGAAGATCGCCGAGGCAAAAGGGTTAAACTGTATTTTTCCATCAAAAATGCTTGGGCCTCTTAGGTAATACTATACCTTGTACATTGGAACCTCCTTGACTTCTTTAAAGTTATTAACAGCATAATCTTATTTAATAATGTACTGGCTATATTTTATCATACAGTATAGTACTTTGTCCAGTTTCGTAGTCATTTTTCCAACAAAACATTGCACATTGAATTTACTCGAGATCGAGGAACACGCATCCTCTCATATGCAGAAAGCCTCATCATCATATCATAACACCCCAAAATCCAACAAGCAACAAGCCTGTTAAAACAATACCTGCTGCAACTGCGGCAATGGCTCAATCAACACCGCACCAGTCTCACTCCAAAAATCCTTTATCACATAGCTTACCAGAGACAGACATGAATCACACCTTCACTCACGTCTCACAAAAGTCTATTTTTTTCCAGCTGATGGTAAATTGTCATGTTACTATCATGGTTACTTAGTTGTTACGGGGATTTTGTACCGAAATATGTTGTTAATTATGAAAACTTGGCAATAATATGACACACAGACATGGCAGCACCATATTTGTCCATAAGGAATTGAGAAATCAGCTGCTAAGGGATTCAATTTGCCATCAACTGGAAAAAATAGACTATACTGTAGTCAACAAACCACTCCCTGAACCGAATCCCTAAATTACTTGGTGTAACTTATGTCTCACACATGAAATTCACTCCACACATTTTTGTTTTGCCAGACGCCGCAATTCCCGAGAATTGTCCATGAACATTAGGCGTTTAAATTTTTAAGTTTAAAGTTTAAATTTAAAGTTTTGCGTTATGGCCTTATTTTCTAATAGCTAAGCAATGGTAATAGGTAGAAAGACATACTTAATTGGAAAACGAAGTACATACAGTACTGTTATCTTGATCCTTGTATTGAGTATTGTTCACATGTGTGGGGAGGTTCCTCTCACACTGCTCTCCTAGACAAAGTTGAAAGGAAGGCCTTTCGTATCATTAACTCCCGTCCACTCACCAACTCTCTGCAATCTCTCTCTCTCCGCCGCAATGTTGCATCTCTCTCGCTATTCTATCGCTACTATAATAATCAGTGTTCCTCAGAGCTATCCCAGTGCATACCACCTCCTTTACGTAGGGCACGTGGTACCCGTCTTGCAACTCAATCCCACCCCTACTCTGTGCAACTCTCCAACCCAAGAGTGAAACGTTACTCTCAAACTTTCTTCTACTCAACAGCTGAGCTCTGGAACTCTCTCCCAGAATCAGTCTTTCCCTCTTCCTATGACTTAAATTGCTTCAAAGTCAGTGTGTCCAGGCATTTTGGCTCGAACGTCCCTTGATTTTGGCCCTGTCACTCTTTCAACTATGGGGGAGGCACTCGCTATAGGCAGTTATGCCTTTTGCCTCCCTCAATCACATAGAAAAAAATAAATAAAATAAAATAAAATAAAAAGTCAATTATGTCAAAGACACACCATATTTCATTGTGAAAATGTGTCTAACAAGGCTATATCACATATGTGATAATGAAAGAAAATATTGAAGAAAGTTATCAAAATGACAACATATGTACTGCAATTTCTATACATAGTGCTGTACATCTCATGAAGAGCACTTAATATTCAAGAAACCTTTATTATAAAATGTTAAAGGAGTGTGACAAACACTTTGGATAGTTTGGATACTATCCGATACTTGAATCAAAAGTTTAAAATGAATACTTTGGACAAGGTGATGTTCATACAAAATACTAAACAGTATAGTACTGTATATTCATTAAATATCTGATTTATACAATGGAACCAAGACTTTGTAATAAAGTGATCTTGCTATAAAAAGACATCACTATGTGAAACATGAAAAGCCAGTTAGTTGTAAATGTAAGTTGAAAGTGAATGTTTTACATTTAACCCTTCCAGCCCAGGTGTCCTTTTAAAATGACACCGCGAAAGAAGGGCAGGAGCCCGGGTGTCCTATTAAAAGGCAGTAAGCTTGAAAGCCTATCAAGCTTGGTCTGAACGCCGTGCGTCCGACGCATGTAAACAAAGCCGATCGTTGCGTCACCGCACCTCCGAAAACAATAAGGAGACGTCGGATCAATGTTATTGTTGTGACGTCAGACGAAATTAGTGTCTGAAAAGCTCCGATATTGTCAACATCGCGGCAAACTTCGCTCCACTGAAATCATCATCACAACTGAACTAGTTGACTTACAGAGCTCTACTCAACGCCAGTCTACAGATTGAAAACCGCACTACGTTTATAGATGCATGGGAAATTTCTAGCTGTTAAAATAACAAAGATACGGTAGCCTAGGCCTAGACGTTTTTCGGCCAGATCGCCCGGGTACCCCACACTGTCCTTAAGAGGGCTAGCCCGGGCCAGGAGGGTTAATGCTTCATTTAATGAAGCAAACTGCAGGTTACTGGCAGTGTTCCTATAAGAAGTAGGGTCTATCTATCTATCTATTGCCTGACGCCGTGATCCCCGAAGGGGTGGCCACAAACGAACCGCCCCCATGCACCTCTGTCCCCAGTCAGTCGACGCCCCTCCCCCCAACCAGCACCGCCTTCGTTCATGTAGTTCCTCACTCCATCCTTCCACCTCATATTCGGTCTACCTCTCCCCCTCTGTCCTTCCACCTCGCTCTCGTACACCCTCTTAGTCATTCTCTCGCTTTCCATACGTTCCATATGGCCGAACCATCTCAAGTTGTTCCTTTTCACACTTTCCAGCACATCTACCTCTACACCACACCTCCTTCTTACTTCCTCATTAGTCTGTCTATCCCTCCATGTAACTCCGCACGCACTCCTTAAGTAATTCATTTCCACTGCTCTCACTCTTGGTCTGAGTCTCTCAACCAACGTCCATGCTTCGCTTCCGTAAGTCAGTGTCGGGATTACCACACTGTCATGCAAGGACTTCTTCACTTCCATACTGACCACCCTATTTCTTGTTACTGCGTTTAGCATTCCTACAACCCTCTTCCCCTGTTGTACCCTCTCCCACACCTCTTCATCCATAGTCCCATCTTTACTCAACACACTGCCCAGATACTTAAAAGAGTTGACGATCTCCATAGCCTGACCGTTCAGCTTCACCTCACACTCTGTGACTTCACCCCTTTCGAAGACCATAACCTTGCTCTTCCCCGTATTTACCTTCAAATTCCGTTTTTCGCACACTGTTCCAAACTCATTTACCAGACCCTGCAACTCCCGGGGTAATTTCGCCAAAAATCGCGTATTTTGACGAATAGACACGGCCACGAATGGAATTTTAAATTTTTTAATTTTTTATCTATACATTCAGCCTTTCTGCTATACAGTAGATGCCCAAAAAATGAAAACAAAATATAATGTTTTGGTCATGCTGCCGAATTTTTTAAAAAAGTCCCTCTCGTGGCGAACTTACCCCGCCCGGCGGGGTAATTTCGCCGCGACCTATTTTATGCATCATCTAGCTAGTAAACTAGATAACATTATATGATTAATGGCCAGACAAAACACTAGCGCGCAGGTAAAACCAATGAAAACATTCACAAACCCAAACTGACACTAAACATGCCAATAGAAAAACGTTGCACGCACACACACACAACTGAACAGGGCGGGCAGAGATGCAAGTGTGTCACATGTGTAGGCCTAGGCGTCACTGGGTCTAGTGCGGGTGTGGACGTGTCTAGTGTGGGTGTGGAGTTGTGGACATGTAGTGCGGGTGTGGACGTGTTTAGTGCGGTTGTGGACGTATTTAGTGCGGGTGTGGAAGTATTTAGTGCGGGTGTGGAAGTATTTAGTGCGGGTGTGGACGTGTCTCGTGTGGGTGCGGCGTGTAGGTTGCTAGTACAAAATACCAGGCAGCAGCTGACGGCTACTGCCAACACTGTCACACGCAAACTTTCAAACAAACGACCAACAAACACCTCCACACACACCCGACCATACCGGCAGATGCTCCGCTAGCCCCGGCTCCAGGCCCCGCAAAACTGCAACAAAACCTAAGCCAAACTAGATCTACAACCTAAGCCAAACTAGCTATACAATCTAAACCAAACTTGCTCTACAACCTAAACCAAAACTGCTCTACAACCTAAGCTAAACTGCAGCCAAATCCATGCAATAGTTTCGGAGATATCGGCGTTTGAATGCAAATTATTAGCGCCGCGGCGAAATTACCCCGTCTTACCCTACATTATGCTCGGCCAATTCAGGACTGTCACAAAACATTATTTAGGATTTAGATTATCGGGTAAGGTAATAAGTAACATCCCGTTCATAACATTAATTATCAATTACAAACCCCAATGTACAGTACTTGAATAAACTAATGAAAGCATATGGTCCTCCCGGGATTCAAACTCGGGACACCACACTCAGAACATAAGCATCTAAATCATTACACCACTAACACAGTTAAAGGTGGAGTACACGATCACGATAATATAAAGCTTGGCCTGTGTTGGTTTCACGATGTCAAGTATATTGCATTTCTATTGAACATGTACTCTTTAAAATAAGTAAAGTGGTACTATTCAGTATACTGTAGAGACAATTTTAATTGATTTTCCAATTACGAATAGTGGGGTCAATCAGTGATATGGAATGTGACTGTTAACATTCCATTTCAGATGTCTGTGGGGTACGTAATGGAGACTGCAGCAGGGGCACATAACGGATGTTGAGGAGGGACACTAGGGGCCCGATCACGTTACGGAGGCTGTGGGACAGAGGGGAGCCAGTCAGTGGTGTGCCGGCGCTGCATGTGGCTCTTAACATTCCACTTCAACAGGCTGCGGAATGGACAAAAGGGACACTTGTGGGGCTTCTCGCCGGTGTGGATGCGCATGTGTCGCTTGAGGTGGTCGCGACGGCTGCTGGGCCGACCACATACGGGACAACGCAGGTGCCCTCCCCCCTCACCCTCACCCTCCCTCTGGACCCCCATCGCATCACACACCACCAGCCTCCCCGCCTCTCCCAGCTGCAAAGAAACAGCCTCCGTCAGTGCTCACCTCCCTCACTTATGCTCACACCAACTTAACTTGCCAATATACTATCTCAATATAATATTTTAGAATAATGCATGCATTTACCTCAATTCAGTACTGTATTGTTAAAACAACTAAAAATAACTGCATGTTACCAGCGGGTATAAAATAGTTACGTAAGTGTTAGTAATATATCTTGAGAATGAATGAATGGATTTTGACGCAATAAGGTAATTACTTTCATTTGGTTCCCAAATTTATATAATTACCATAAAATTAACAACGGATGACACTCGAGTTCCTCACAACCCACATGATCACAGAACTCTCAACCAATTCATGCAGCAATTACTGTATGTCATTCACTAGAAAATATAATTCTAAGTAAAATTAATTAAGTCACTGTAATTCTGAATGATACACTGCTTACTGAAGCATGAATATATATTTTAACTGATATGCAATCAAGAAGTATACCGGTAAAATGGCATTATAAAACTGTAAAAAATTAAACCTGGTAAAAATATTGTTTTGTGGCAATATTGTCACACAGTAAGAAGTACCGTACTATAGTTAGCTCACTTCAAGGGTTATTAATTTACTGTAAAGTATTTGTACTGATTTACAGAAATATGCATACCTCTTACACAAGGTGATTAACCTTTGGAGCAAAGTTGAGGGCCCCTCAACTTTCTCTTCATAATTGCTGAGGGGCACAGGGCCCTGGGTGGGGCTTTGGTTTCCCAGGCGTTTCCGCACCCTTTTCAGCTCCCCGCCATGGAGTGGCTTCGGTCACCCAGGCTTTATTGTGGTAGGCAGGGAGGGTTCTGTGGGGGTGCTTGGTTATGGCCTTGGCCTTGCTCGGGGCCTTGGGGCTGTTCGGCCAGACAGTCTGGGGAACAACAACCTTTGGAGCTCTGCTATTTTTCGTCAATTTCGTGATTTGCATGTATTCTTATCTCCTCAATTAAATGGCCTAACATACTGAATGTATTGTATGTACAGTATGTATATACTAAGGCACATAACCCACAGATGGGGGTGGTCGACTTGAGACAGCCTACTGTAAGTTAGTTACAGTGGACCCTCGGATAACACGGTTTTGCTCTAACACAGGTACCCCAAATTTGACGAGTCATCTATAACACAGTATTTTCCTTGCTCTAACACGGTTTGCCTTGGCTCGGGGAACGCCACTGACTCAGTTTCCCTTCCCACCCGTGTTGAGGCAGACAAAACTGTGCGGTCCAAGTGTATTCTATATGCCAGCCCACACCTCTAGACCACCCTTACCTACTTTACTGTTGCCATCATATTTTATGCTTTAGCATGTTCAGTATGGTCGGTATTTTCAGTGATTTGTTTTAGGGCGGAGAAGGCTCAAAAAGGGGACTTTGGGCAAGTTGCTGGGACGAAATGCCTTATTTTCCATATAACCTATGCTTTACGTAACACGGTGTCATGGCAGGAAATATTAACAATGTTACCCGAGGGTCACTGTACAGTATATATAAAAATGCAATACTTACGGTTATCTTGAAAATGGTGAAGACTAGAACACTGTACACTAAGTGGTTCTTGTTTGATGGTGAAAATAAAGATACTGTAATATATTTTGGCACGGATCCGGGTAAATCACTGCCATTTCGTCTACTTCACCTATTCATATCTCCGCAGAGATGTGGCCACATAGGTTAGTTATATATCAGAATGCAGCACTTAGTTATCTTGAGAATGCTGAAGACTAGAACACTTAACACCAAGTGGTTCTGGTCTGATGGTGAAAATAACAGTACTTTTGGCCTACGTTTCACATTTTTCGTTCGGCTGCCATTATCGGCATACGACTTCAGCTTACATACGCTCGCGCAAGTATTATTGTTGATTATAGGGAATGTGATATCCCACGGATGATAACCAGGGTGCTATGGGCTCTCTGTGAGATGGTTGGTTATGACACAGAGGCCCCTGTCTCTTCAACAAGCTCCCACGGCGAGTAAGAGACATGAGGGGCGTCTCGTTAGACAATTTCAAGAGAACCCTCCATGTCGAACTGCAAAAAGTGCCAGGCGACCCCATCTTCGCAGGGGAGCGTGCTGCCCCTTCGAACAGTCTGCTGCACCAAACCCGCGAATGTCAAGTGCGCGAATCTCAAGGGTTCACTGTAGTTGGATAGCGAACACTATTTATATTGATTCAGCTTAGGGAGAACCTCTATGAATCAAAGAGCTACAAATACCTCAATCAACACTAGACTCCCACACGTAGTTCCCAACCTGAATAAATTTGTCTCAATGAAAGTCTAAAACTATGACTTTCATTAGATATATTTATTAAGCATAAGAAGTATGTGTGGGAGTCGTGTTGAGGTACGACCCCAATCCTGAGGCAGCACTATGATGATTAACTCTACAGGAATCACTTAACCAAAGGACTGCGACGGTCCTTCCGGAAGCACGGTATATAACCATGTGTAAAAATAACCCTTCAGATACCGTGCCAGTGCTGGGAAATTTATCAAAATTGAGTGACATCTCTCCATACCACATCCTCTATTCCTACCCCTCTTCATACCACACCACCCTTCCTCAACTTGACCCTTTGTTTTGCACAGGTTCTAGCAGTTTATGGGTTAAGAAAGATGACACAACAACTAGAAATACAGCCCCATTGAGTACCCATTAAGGAACACCCCGTTCTTAACATTAATCCTCCTTTACAAACCCCAATGCACTCGAATATATTAATAAAAGCATATGGTCCTCCCGGGATTCGAACTCGGGACACCATACCCAGAACTTGAGCATCTAAACCATAAGACCACCAACACAGTTAAAGGCTATGTATTGAACACGATTACACGACCCATGCCAAATCTCATATTCCCACAGGGTTTGGGTGCAAGTGGGAAACAAACTTATCCACTTATATACAGCGAGGAAGAAAGACCAAAAAATGTTAGAATTGAGAGGGAACTGGTGGAATATAGTTTGGAGGGTTTTGAGTTATATGAGAGAAATGCTATTAGAGCAGAGGTTGGAAGAGGACTGTTTATTTATGTAAGAAAAGAGCTCAAGGTTAATGAGGTGGATATGAGACAGCAGTATTGTGAGTATTTGTGTATTGAAGTAAAATGTGTAAGAGGATCAATTCTAATTGCCTCTATATATAGAAGCCCAAATAATAGCAGGGGAGAGGATGATAACCTACTGAAAGCAATGGAGGAGATAGATAATAGAGAGAACAAATATAAAATTTTGATTGGAGATTTCAATTTGCCAAGGATCAACTGGGCAAATTGTACTACTCCAGCGGGACAGGGTAGCATGGAAAATAAGTTTATAGAGAAAGTGAGAGATTGTTTTTTAACGCAACATATTGTAGAGATGACAAGATATAGAGATGGGACGCAGGGGAGTGTACTTGATTTGATTTTTAGCAATGAAGAGGATATAGTGGAACATGTTAATGTGGATAGCCCTATAGGTCGTAGTGACCATGCCTGTATAAGCTTTAGTTGTAACATTAAATCGGAGAGGGATAATAAAAGCAATAGAAAAATATACATGTATGATAGAGCAGATTATGAGCTGCTGAGACGGTGTTTGGACATTGACTGGGGGGAATATTTGAACGGTGAAGACGCTGAAGGAATGTGGAGGAAAATTAGAGTCAAACTGGAGAATGCTGTATCCAAAAGTGTACCAGTAAGGGAATATAAGGATAAAACAAAATTGAGGAAAAGAACTAACCCAGAATTGCCAATGAAAAGAAAGCTTTGGATATTGATTAGAAGAAAGAAACGATTGTGGGAAAGATTAAAATTGTTAAAAAAGAACAGGGGGTCTAGTATAGAGGCTAAGGAAGTGGATCTGGAACGTAGACAAATAAACAATAAAATAAGGTGGGAAACAAGGAGGGGGGTGAAGGAGAGGGAGAGAGAGATAGCTAGAAATGTGAAGGATAATCCAAAAATATTCTGGAAGTACATTCAGGAAAAATTAACAAGAAGAGTAGGGATCCCAGAGCTGGTGGGGGGGTTGAATGATGGGAGTAGAGCGGAGACTGATAAGGAGAAAGCAGAGGTGCTGGGGAAATACTTTGGGGGGGTACTAACAGTGGAGTCGGAGGATGCAGTGCCTACTATTCCCATCAAACAGGCACCGGCACTAGAACTAGTAGAGTTTTCCCATGCTAGAATAAGAAGGGCTATAGAAAAAATGAACAGAAGTAAGTCACCGGGACCGGATGGGATACACCCAAGAATCATAAAGGAAGGAGGGGAGATGTTAGTAGAGCCATTGAAAATGTTATTTGAGGTATCGTTTAATACAGGACAAATCCCGATGGACTGGAGAGAGGCGAACATAACAGCTATATTTAAGAAGGGAAAGAGAAATGACCCAGGGAATTATAGACCAGTCAGTTTGACAAGTGTTGTGTGTAAACTAATGGAAACGGTAATTAGAGAAGGAATAATGGATCATATGAAGTCAAACCAACTTTTCAGTGGGAGACAGTTCGGATTCTTGCCGGGGAGGTCGACGGTACTACAGCTAATTAAGGTGGTAGATGATTGGATGCAAATTCTAGAAGATGGTGATGTAATAGACGTGGTATATTGCGATTTTATGAAGGCCTTCGATAAGGTCCCACATAAAAGGTTAATAGAGAAAGTTAGAAGCTATAATATAGGGGAGAAATGTGTGAAATGGATAGAAGCCTTCCTGAAAGATCGGAGACAGAGGGTATTGGTGAATGGAATAGGCTCGGGGTGGAGGGAAATTACAAGTGGGGTACCTCAGGGATCTGTGTTGGGACCACTGCTGTTCGTTATATTTATCAACGACTTGCCTGAAGTTATAACTAATGGAAGTGAGGTATACCTGTATGCGGATGACACTAAACTGTATAGAAGAGTGAGGAGTAAGGAAGATATGGGTTTGCTTCAAGGAGATTTGGAGGGCATGAAGGGATGGTCTGAGCATTGGTTAATGCCTTTTCATCCAAAAAAATGCAAGTACATGCGGATTGGGACCAGCAAGATAGACAAGGTAGGATACAGTATGTATGAAGCGATGGAGGAAGTGAGTGCAGAAAAGGATATAGTAGTGATAGATAATAAGTTAAATTTCTCAGAACATTTAGCGGAAAAGATAAACAAAGCCAATAGAATTGTAGGGCTGATAAGGAGGACATTTGTGTCACTTGACGAAGAAATCTTCAGGAATCTATATACAGCGCTGGTTAGGCCACACCTGGAATATGCAAACCAGGTGTGGGCTCCATATATGGTAAAGGATATAGAAGCAGTGGAGAAAGTGCAGAGAAGAGCTAGCAAGCTGGTACCAACGTTGAAGAACGCGGGCTATGAGCAGAGGTTGAGGACACTGGGACTTCCGACACTGGCATATAGGAGAAAGAGAGGGGATATGATAGAGACTTTTAAGATAGTGTCAGGAAAGTACGATGAGGATGTGTGTGAAGGTATCTTCTTGATGCGGGAGGGAACAAGAACGAGAGGACACTCTAAGAAAATTTACAAAGAAAGAAATAGGCTTGAGAAGGCGAAGAACTCATTTTGTGATAAGAGTGGTAAATGAGTGGAACGCACTGCCCCAGTATGTAGTCGATTCCGAATCAATAAGGGAGTTTGAAAGTAATCTTGATAAAGTATGGGGAAGACAAGATTTGAAGTTTGATTATAAAACAAAAATACAGAATAGTAAAAATGTTGCGTCTGCTACCGCCGCCGCCAACACCGTGAACGACCGCAGCAGTGCAAGTACTGGTACTGAGCTGGATACACAGGCATAGTTTGCCTTTTTCCAGAGGATCTACTGTAAGAAACTGTAAGTATAGATAGATAGATAGATATGAAGCCCTCCGAATCATAAGGGGACCAACCACCATTTTCTTACTTCTGAGAAAATCAAGGTCAAAGTTTGGCAGTTCAAAATATGTGTAACTCTTTAACCCGGTAAGGTGCCCTCTTCATATTTGTACTGAAGGTAGCTGAAACACTACTTTTTCATCCCAGCATGTAAAAATAGGGGGTTCCACGTCTATATTTTTAGTAAAAACACCCAAACCAAAATTATCCCCTTTTTTGAACGGCCAAAATGGCCAAAATCTAACATTACCAGCACTTTGACCACAAGTTTTTTCTTTTAAAGATAATAATGCACTGATATTGGGTAGTGTACGTAATTGTCCATCATTCCCACCCACAAGCCTCCAATTTCCATACTCCAGGTAAGGCAGATAAGTAGTTAATAATTAACAGGTAAGTACAAGGGTATGGGTAAGTGAACGTACTTTTACGTACGGGAGAGTGAGAGTATGGAGGTATTAACTGAGTGTCGTTTGGACCCCTTGTGTCATGTTATATTTTTCCCAGGATAATGGTGAGTGTTCCCGAAAGGCGAAAAAGTTACCTTAACGTCCAGGACTCTCACTCATACAGTTTTCGTCTTAAGAGTACCAAACGACTACCAGTGTGTAGGGGAGAAGTTGGGCTATGGCACCACGTGCTTGGCTTGGAAATTCAAAAAATGTCGGTTGGTCCCCTTATGATTCGGAGGGCTTCATATACAGTATGGTAGCTGTAGAGATATATCTTTTTTAATCATCATTAATATTTCTATTATAATGTATTTTAATCTATGTTTTAACCCTTTCTCTGCGGGTGACGTTCTGGAATGTTTTGGCAAGTTACAGCAATTTCCAGGCTTTAAAAGCCTGTAAAAAACGTAAAAATCGAGTGTCAGTGGGTGGGAGCGTGAGGGGCCCACCTCCGACCCTCAGAGCACCGAGCGGCTCACTGAGCTAGGCTGTGTCTCGGGCGAGTCTCTCTCTGTCTCTCTCACCAGTGTAGCCAAGCGAGCGAGTGTTACATAATAGCGGGGTTCCCGCGTTTCACTGGGACCACTGTGGGTGAACCAGACCACGTACACGGTCCGTTCTGGTGTCATTTTGAAGCTATTTTCGCCTAGTTTTCGGCAGAATACACTTCATTTAATGCAGATGCTTGATTTATCATTCAGGAGTGAGTGAATATGCCCTAAATAGCCCAAACATAGCCGCAGCCAAAGGGTTAATGAAGGGGTCGTCGGAACTCAAACATAAATTCATTGATAAGTTTTATTTCCACTGTACAGATATTTGAATGAAAAATATAATCATACATACTGTAGGTATCAGAATAGTAAACAATATTTTGGTAAATACTGTACAGTGAACCCTCAAATTACGCGCAATTTATCTACGCAAAATAAAACTACGCTCTAACCACAATTGAGGAAACAAATACGTAAGTACGCTCATATTAAATGTACGCGGCGCTGAGCAAAAAAAAAATAACTCTCCAACGTCGTCACTGTTGACTGTGCAGAGAGACACATCTCCCGTACCAAATTATTATGTATCTATAAAGCACAACAGGATATTATGAATCTATTAAAAGACTGTTCTTCGTTTTACATTGCATGTATCATTTATTGAGCTAACAAAATCGGAAATGGAAAATCTGTTTCTGTTCGGTAGTTGGAGGCGAGATTGTTTAAACTTCTTTCGAAAGTCGCTTCAAAGCCCACTGCTCTCCCCTGGCTAAATGATGTGAAGCCAATTCTTTAATACCTGTATGTATATGAGCTATTGAACTATCTCACTTGACACTATGTAGGCTATATGAAACTATAGGTTATACAGGGTGAATTACTTTTCGACTCAAAACTTTACCAGTAAGCCTAGGCGGCTAGGCCTATTATTTCGGTCGATCCGTTTCGGGCGCAGTGCTATCGATCGATGGCGCAGATCCGGCATTGCTCAACCACTACCAGTGTGAGTTAATTTACGTTTGTGTCTTATTTGTATACATTAAATGTATTTTGTGTGGTAGATTAGGTTATGAAAACATATTTGTACAGTAATATGTTATATATTTGTGGATTTTAGGTGATGAAAGGTAGAAATAGTACAACTTTCGGTCGGACCCAGACCAATACCTATTTTCCCCATTTATATTTAACTCCCATGTACGCGCAAACGAACGTACGCGCCGACAGCACAGTACGCATCACACGCGTAGTTTGAGGGTTCACTGTACTTTGACATAGGGATGATGTAGCTTAACTCAATGACCGCAGGCATACTATATAAAAACTAAGAACATAACGGCAGCAATTGTCATATGACAATTGCTGAAAATCTGCGTAGTACATGGCCTGACAGGCAGGCAAGTGAGTCTAAGCAGTGCAGGACCCCTATATCCACCGCCCAGTATGCCTGGGCGAAAACTGAGGTAATCTTACAGCATCTCCCGCTCCCCTGCAGACTTGAGAATGGCGAAAACCGCTAATTTTTACTGATTTTGGCCCACGTTTGCAATATCGTTGCACGGCAACCAGTGGTCGTACATACATGATTAAGGTGTCATTGGAAAGGCCTATTCCTCTACTTTCAGGGATAGGCTATATAATTGAATTACGTTCTAGCTCTTGTTTATACATGAAAATGTGCAGGGAATGAAGTAACTTTTAGTCCAAAACCCTGTATGGTACAGTGAAGACCAAGCAATTGTCATATGATAATTGCTGCAGTAATTGTGTCAAACCAGTCACAAGGAATAAGGTGCCAATAATATGTAGATTATAAATAAAAGTTTGTGGGGTCTTTACATTATTTAATTGTGCAACTACAACCATTGAGAAATATTGACAGATGTATTGTTCCTATACATAACATAATACATTTGATAATATATTTAATAGATATGTGGAGAGAATGGATGAACAAAATTGGGTGAAAAAATGCAGGTCTGTGATTGTGGAGGGAGCTGCACCAAGGGGTGGACCGAGGAAGACCTGGGATCGGACTATACGTGCCGATCTCAAATCCAAAAAATTGACAAGTGAAGCAGCCCTTAACAGGGTTGCCTGGAACGCCGCCATTAGGACAAGAGACTGAAACTGCACGTATGTGTGGAGCACTCGGTCTTAAAATTTTATGTATGTATGTATGTATACTGTACAGTACAAAATTGCATATCATAAATCAATCCTAATGGCTATACAGTACTTGTATGCCGTTACTCAAAACAAGAGGTTCAAATGTTACGGATGACTACACCAGTAGAGTAAATAAGGAATCAGAAATGCTTAGTGCACTTTAACAGCCCAACAGTCAAAACAAATAAAAGCCAATGTTTATAAATTATTTGCGAAAATTCTGCGAATATCTGAATCCTCGAATACTCATTACGGATTCCCCAATTTACTCCCTATCTATCTACCTATCTATCTATCTCCTTTTTACATTAACATAACTATTTATTTGGTCTTTTTTAAATCTATGAATTATTTATAATGCAATGGAATTGACAAAAATACCATCTTTCCCGCACATTTCCTCCTGTATTCATAATAACATTTCTTCCTGTACATCTGTCAGTAAAAACATAACTGTACTGTAATTTATACTAAGTATGGGCAAGTTTGGTCAAACTTATAACACTTAAAGCGTTACTGGGAATACAATTTAAAACTAGAAAAGTAATTTTATAAAAAAAAAATAAGTGCTATAGTACTGATGAATCATCATTGAAATATATTAACATTGGTTAGTGATTATACAGTAACTGTATAGGTAAAAGCTCAATGGAGTATTGACTTAGCCGTCAATCTTGGCTAATTAATAAAAAATCTTGTATATACTGTACTTAGAAACTGTTTCTCTAAGACTGGGAGGCACAATGGATACAATGTATGTTAGCATGATATAACTCTCAATACTGCACTGCATACTGTAGATATACAGTGTATTGGTTGTTCAAATGTTCCTCTGCCAACGCAAGGGAATATGAACAAAACTATACTGTAATGTATTAAGCATAAGTAAGGTACAATGTACTAGCAGAATCACTCAATTATGAATGTTCATACCTTTACGTATTTCTGAATGTCTACTTTGGTCACGAAACTCGGGTTCTGGCCGATTTTGATTAGTGAGAGCAAAATTGGTGGGTGGCAGGTGAACCACTCTATTAGGTTGTAGTGCCTGTGTGTTGGCACCGCGGCCACACTTCATCACGTGCTTCTTCATGTTACTGCGATCATTGGAGCGCCGGCCACACCTCGGGCAGCTGTAATTCTTCAGCCCGGTGTGCACTGTGACGTGGCGGCGAAAGTTACTGCGGTCGTTGGTGCCGTAATTACAGAACGGACAGCGGAACCTGACTACCGAGGTGGGTGAGTGTAGGGCAGAGTGTGCGAGCCACTGGGACGGACCTTTGATGACCTGGCCACAAATGGAACACGTGTAGGTATCACTTTCGTCACCTCCCAGCCTGCCAACACCACCACTACCTGCCACTCTGCCACCACCACCCACCTACGGAGAGGGAGACACATTGTAGCACCCGCGTTAACTTTTCTACTTCAATAATATGAAGGATACACGAGCCACTACGTGACGAAGCAAGACATAATCAGCAAGGATGCTAAAGGTAGAAATAATACTACACAGTACAGGTACTATTAAAAGTACCGTACTGTACAGATTAATCGCTTGGAATAATTGCACCAGTGAAATATACAAAACAATACAAATATTGTCTATCTATCTATCTATCTATTGCTGGACACCGTGATCCCAGAAGGGGTGGCCACGAACGAAACGGCCCCATGCACCTCTGTCTATAAATACACCTCTGTTCTATAATACAGTATTTAAGTAGGACGTGCCCAGTTCTTAACTACTGACATAACTGGTAATTTAAAGGAGTTTGGGTACAGTATCAAACATAAATATGTTTCATATGGTGCTAGATGCAATACAGTCCTTCCTCATAATATGCGTCCAATTGGGAGACACACGACCTCGTGTAATGAGAAGTTACATACGTGGAATAACGTACCTTATGGGAAAAATTACTTATGGTAGACACCCTTTCCAAAAATCTAAAATTTTCCCGTTTATCATTTTAAATTATGAAAATGTTATTTCAAACATATAAAATAACAATAAAAGCCACATACAGTAGAGTCACGCATCTCACGCATTTCGATCCCACGATTACGCATCCCACGGTACTATCCAATGGCTACCTGAATTCTCATCCCACGAAAAACCACACAATTCCCACGGATACAGAGCTGATGATGATGTTGAGGGATAGCCTTAAGTATCGGCCCCTCGTTGGTCTTCTTACACCTTCCCCAGTTTTCTTTCTTCACTGTAGATGTATTATTTCTTCATCTAATGGAAGCTAATGGAAGCTCTACAGGACGCCGAACTTGATGCCATGGACGATGATTTCACGGGCTTTGGCGGCGACGGTGGAGTGACGGAGAACGAGAGTGGGGCCACGGAGGGTGGTATCTAACATCCGCCTCCCGTCTATCACCACATCCATCACAATAATCACGTCATCAACTTTTCTAAGTTTTTTGTTTGTGTTTTACTTACCTTTCTTTTCATAGCAGCTTGAAAGCCTGTAAGCTTGTTTTGAAAGGCGTCCGTCCGACGCATGTAAACAACAGCTGGTAAGGCGTCGCTTGTTCGTGTGTGGCTGTGTTATTGTTAAGTAGGGAAAAGTAGTGAAAAGTGGCTGACATCGCCACAAAGTTCTCTCCACGGAAATAGTCATCACAACTGAACCAGTTGAATTAGAGAGCTCTACTCAACGCCATTCTACAGGTACAAAACACATCTACGCTAGGGGATGCGCGGGAATGCGGAAGTAGTAAAAATAACAAAGATACGGTAGCCTAGGCGAGACGTTTTTTCGGCCAAATCCCCCAGGTTGTGGGGATATACCGGTATTATAGAATGCGTAGCCGAGGCTGGAGGGTTAAAGCAACTTACTTTGGATTATTGGCATGTAAAGTGATGGTCAATAGTCGCCCGACGATAGCCTCCAGTACTTTTGTAATTTTCCCCATTACTTTAATACTCTGCATCCCACGAATTCCGGTCCCACGGTAATATTTCGGCACCAATAAATCGTGGGATGCGAGATTCTACTGTAGGCTTTACCTTATGATATTTACCATCGAAAAGGCTTGACTGACTCAGAGAGTGTGTGTGTGTGTGCGCGGGTGTACACACGTAGGTGTGGGGAGGGCGTGGTCCAAGGAGTGTCACAACGTCCACACGATCGATAATCAGTGTAGGTCCATGTGTCAAAAAAAACACACAGCCCTGTGTGAGTGGGTATGGGGAGTGACACTGTCCATGCGATTGATAATAATCGGTGCGTCTTCTATGATTCTTATCTTTCTCCCTCATCCCTTGTTTCTCAAGTTTTGTATTTTCTCTTCTCTTATTCCTCGTGGGCGTATTCAGGAGATGTCAGATTTTCTTCACTCTTTTCCCCAATTCACGTGATGCGAACACCCTTCGCATAATATGTTTCATCGTTGTTCCCCCTCTCTCCCTCAACTTGACCTTTTATTTTGCACAGGTTCTAGTACAGTAGTTCATTGATTATGTGCAATGTTCTATACTCAGTTTCCTTTCAACTGACGGTAAATTTCAAAGTTACCATTAAGATTTCAGTTATTATGAAGATTTTGTAGTGAAATATGGTGCTAATTATATAAACTTGGTCTTAATATGATGCAGAGACATAGTAAATTCATATTTTTACATTAAGTATCCAAAAATAAGCTGCTAAGGGATTCAATTTACCGTCAGATGAAATGAAACAGAGTATAGGATATTATTATCCACATTAGTACTATAGTCCATCCATTATAGATAGGCAAGTAATCGTGATCCCTAACCTCTGTAACTCACAAAGGGCTAGAGCAAATGGGCTGTAGATATCCACACCTATTCCCTGGCTATCCCTTCTTAAATGGTAAACTACTAGATTGATTACTCTAAGTCGTTTATGAGTTATAGAGGTTAATATTCAAGAGTTTTGGCCTACTTACTTGGAATAGGGTATACCTACATTAACCGGTAAATATATTCACACTCATACTACGGAGGCAATATCAAAGATTCTGTCAAAAACACCAATAAAGTTTGGAGTGGTCTAGAAAAGTGCTTTTGCTGTTGTGCATATGTATCATATAGATTAACTATCAAAACAAAAAAATTAGCATATTTGTAGTCATTTCAAAATAAGTTCCACGGAAATGAAAACAATATGCCAAATAAAACAACACTAGCCCAAACCAACAATGGAAAATTGTTAAGATTTTTCGTAGAACTAAGCTACACTGTTTTATCACACTAGATTATATTTATTTAGTATTTTAACATGTGAAACGTTTTGATTCATTTATTGTAGTTATAATTTGTTTTGTCTTTAACCCAGGGACTGTGACGGTCCTTCCGGAAGCACAGTATAAAAACTTGCGTAAAAACAACCGTTCAAAAGTCATGCTAGTGCTGGGAAATGTTAGAAATTTGGGCGACACATAAAAAGTACTGTAGTGGCATCTCTCCATACCACATCCTACCCCCCCCCCCCCCAAACAACAAAAATAAAGTTGAGGGAGGGGGGGGGGGGCCCTCCCTCAACTTTATTTTTTATTTTGCACAGGTTCTAGCAGTTCATGGGTTAAAGCAAAGGAACTGCTCTAAATGTAATATAACTGCTTGGAAAAAAGTTTTTAAGGGATAACCAATGCAGTGTACTATACCCTGTTCATTTCAGTTAGGCCAGAAAGCGTGACCCCTAACCTTTGTAACTAAAAAAGAGCTAGAGCAAATGGTAGGAATATTAGCTCGATTACTCCGGTCGTTTTTGAGTTATAGAGATTAGTAGTTAATATGTTTTGCCTAACTATACTGAATGAACTATAGTATGGTACAATTAGTATTTTTAATATAATTCCTTAATTGGCAAAGAGTGGCATCAGCTGTTTTGATAATAATAAAGATTTAGTAAATGTCATGAAAAGCCCTTATAATAGGAACTGACTAACCAATATCTTGGACTACTTCAACTCGAATACAGTATAATAATATTTCGAAACTGGTCAAGTAAATTTGCCAAAGTTAAAGAAACCAACAGTAGATGCCATTCTTAATTCATATGTTTTCCTCTCCTATCTCCAGTGTATGTGGATAAACCACGCCAACATCGCGAAGAGTATTACGTACTCATGTAACAGAGAGGAAGTTTCGTGGATACACGAATACTAACTTGTATAATCAAGTTTCATATTCCTTCCCAATTAATATCAACTTAAAACTTCATATTACACAGAAGATGGCACAACAGACCAAAACTGGTCCTCATACAGGAAAATACATTTGTAGCTAAAGTATAAAACCTTAAAAGATGTAAACAATACTAACTACATAATACTACAATACAAAACAATATGTACAAGTAGACAGATGCATATATATTGGTACTGCAATTAAAATGTGCAATGCAAGGTCAGAACAGTATAAATTTGATAATTTACAGGTAAAGTACCAGTATCTAACAGCCATATTCTTAAACATGTAAGAATGGCTTTACCTATCTGACATAGGTAACAAATAGGCTAATAAGGAACCGAGTATTATTTTTATATTCTATTTTTATTTATTTTTATATTTTATTTTGCCAAGCGCCGTAATTCCCGAGAAAGGGTGGTCATTAGCATAAATACCACAGTCAGCAGTAATTAATTTAAATTAATATCTACCGTGTGTGAGAAAAGGAACCTGGAGGTAAATGCGGGGAAGAGTAAGGTCATGGTCTTTGAAAGGGGTGCAGTCACAGAGTGCGGGGTAAGGCTATGGAGAATGTCAGCTCATTTAACGATTTTGGCAGTGTGATAAGTAAAGATAGGAGTATGGAGGATGAAGTGCAGACTGTGCAGGAGAGGTTGCAACAGGCGAAGAGGGTTGTAGGAACGCTGAAAGCAGTGAAGAGGAATAGGGTGGTCAGCATGGAAGTAAAAAAGTAATTGCATGATAGTGTGGTAAACCCGACATAGACGGTGTTGGAGAGGCACATATCAAGAGAGAGAGGGGTGGAAATGAGTTACTTGAGAAGTGCATGTGGAGTTACATGGAGGGATAGACAGACGAATGAAGAAGTAAGAGAGCGGTGTGGTGTGGATGTGCTGGAAAGTGTGAAAAGGAACTCCTTGTGATGGTTTGGCCATGTATTCACCTATTTGTAGTTGACAGGAAATGAGCTGTGCTCGTGTTGTCCTGTCTCAGTTTCTATTGACTATCCAGTTTACTTTTAAAGTCATGGATATTTCTTGCTTCTACAACCTTCGCACTTAAGTTATTCCTCCTATCCATTGTTCTATATGGAATGCTAAACTTTTTCACATTAGACTTGCACCTCTCCTTTCTTATTTTATACATATTTCTGGTTCTTCCATCATCCAGCCTAATAAAGTCCTCCTTATCGAGTCTCTCATGCATCTATACATTGCTAGCAGGTCTCCTCGAACTCTTCTCTCCTCTAGCATGGGAAGCCCTAGTATTTCTAGTCTTTCAGGGTATTGTAGGTCCTTTAGTTCTGGGATCAGTTTAGTTGCTATTCGTTGCACTTTCTCCAATTTATGTGGACCGTATAAGAAGCGAGAGAATGACTAAGAAAGTGTACGAGAGTGAGGTGGAGGGACAGAGAGGGAGAGGCTTACCGAGAGTGAGGTGGAAGGATGGAGTTGAGAGGTATATGAGAGAAAGATGGAGTTGAGAGGTATATGAGAGAAAGCGGTATTGGTTGGGAGGAGGGGCGTCGGCTGACATGGGACAGAGGTGCTAGGGGCCATTCATTCGTGGCCACCCTTTGGGAATTATGGCGTCTGGCAGTAGATATAGATTCCCGTACTCTGGCACCTGATAGTAAGGAAAATCTAATAGACCAGATTCTGGCAAGGTTTATTTATTGTTTGATGTGTTTGGGGCGAGCTACACTGGTACACCAAAATTATCTTCCTTAGCCAATTTATACTATTTCAATATACTGTACAGTACAGTACATAGCCATTTTGACATGTGGCAAGGCTAATTAGGCGATAAAGGTCTTATTTATCCCATTCAGTACCAGTGACGTTCTTTTCATTATATTCTGGCAACTATTAGATGATTTTATTCAGCTTAGGAAGGAGATCTACCAATTAAAAGGCTACAGGCAATCTCTATTAATCCTTTTAGCTACCATATATCTTTCCTAAGCCGTACAAAAAAATTCTAAATATAGCTAGAATATAATCAATAAGATGTCGCCGGTACAGAAAGGGATACGTATTCTTTTGTTTTGTCATTCAATAACCGATAAATTTTATCATTTTGAAAACCCCCAGAAAACAGGACTTAGTGGTGGGAGGAGAATAAGGTTCGACGTGGGATACAAGATCTATAGTTGGTTTCGTTTCAACTGACGGGAAATTGCATTCCCATCAAGATTTTTCAGTTATTTTGCAGATTTTGTAGTGAACTAAGGTGCTAATTATATAAATTTGGTCTTAATATGATACAGAAACATAGTAGTTTCATATTTTTCCATTAAGTATCGAGTAATTTGTTGCAAAAGGATTCAACTTATCGCCAGCTGAAAGAGTATAGTTGCAACTCTGAATTACAATCGATTTCCTCAGCAGTACCATAATACATATATATGCATCCACATACATTACATATTGCACACAAAAAATACCTCAAGATCGAATGATACATACTTGGCAGATCAACTAGACCAAATTATATCATTCAATCCTAAAGATGATGATAATGTAAAATTTGAAGGTACCATGAGCTATATATAAAGTAAATAAGACTACCATACTTGACAAAAGCAATATATGAAGAATGTCCTAATGATTCTATCATGTACATACAGCACACTCACCTTCAGCAGACCTCCAGCTTTAACACCTGTATATATAAATTATATACTGTATATATATGAAACTGTTCACAAGAAGCTTACTTAGTACACTATTATTTTAACCTTGGCTAATTGCAAACATTCTTCCCAATTTGACTAATTACTTGAACGTGACGATAGTGGGTTGTTATATGTGCGATTAGTTTGCTTGGGAAACAGATTAACTTGCTCATGTAGTTGTTGTTGTTGTTGTTCCCTAAGCTGTCTGGCCGAACAGCCCCGAGTCCCTGAGGAAGGCCATGGCCACGATCGGGCTTTCCCACAGAGCTCTCATTGAGTGTAGATTGTGTTGTTGGCGTAAGTGGTTGTGTGAAATGAAGTCTTCTATGATGTGTTTAATGGTATGGGGTGCTGTGTTACATCCCGGGCAGGCGTCGACAACGGAGTCATCCAGTCTCTTCTGATAGCTCAGGAGAGCTGGATGGTGTCCGCATCTCAGCCTGGCCAGGTGGACTCTGTCCTCGCGAGGAAGGGAGGATTCGGAAGGATGGATTTCGGGGGGTCATGCATGCAGCTGCGTGTTATCTGAGTGAGTGGATGGATCGGTGAGAGATATGAGTATGGATGTGCTTCTGGAAGTTGGTTCGGGGTGGGCAGGGAGGGAGAGAGGACAATAATTGTGTGTGATACCGTGTGCTGGGTGTTGTTTTGATATTTCTTGGTGTCTGTGGGTGTGTTGCCATGTAGTTTAGTGGGTGGTCTTGGTTCGTGGAGACTGCTGCCAGAAATTGAGTGCCTCTCATGTCCAGATGGTCTTTGACTTCTCATGTAGTAATGTACTGTACACCCTATGTGGTGGATTGTTCTTTTATTTATAAATTATTATTTTGCTTAGGCGTTGTTTACACATAGCGATTTTGATAAGTTTGTTTTGTGTTGTTACGGTGTTCGTCCAAGTTTTGGTTTGTTTACATCATAATACCGGAAAAGCAAAATAATTCTATAGCCAATTGTGTTTGAATAACCTTAACTACATAGAGGGTACATGTTGATATAAATACATCTAGTAACTGCAATTTAGTTACAGTATATATGAATATACATCCAGCAACTAGGCATTTGCCTTACTTTGTTTTATCAAATAAAAATATATTATCTAATATCAAAGTTTGTCTACTAATTATGTTGCTTACTAAAGATATTGTGGTTTCTCTTCAATTAATAAAATTACTTCACAAACACTACTCTAGTATTAAAATTGCACATTACACACTATGTATATAATTATGTAACCTCCAACCGAATGGCACTACATTTATTCTTGGAATAATTACAAAATATGAACGCAATCAATATTGCTGATGTGGAGAACTGGAGCTATGTCAATAGAAAACACCACCTTTTACTATTATTTATATTTTGTTTTTGTTTTTTAATATTTATCTCTGGCAGCCTCCCTTTGCAGGCCATTAACCGGAGATCAATAGAGTAACCAGTATTATACAAACGTAACTATTATTTCTTTGGTATCAACACCCCCTGAAATGTAAACTGTACAATGTACACCAGGATTCAAAAGTTCTTCAACAATCTTTTATAAAAGACATGAGTCTGACAGGCTTATGAGGGAAAACAAATGGGAAGTTAAAGGGTGACTGGAAAGAATTAAGTTTTGTCTAGATATACCGGTAGTGCTTCGCCATCAAAGTACAGTACTGCATAGTTACAGTATCTATCTACTCTAGGTTGTTGGTGTACTATTGTATCTGGCTGTACAGTTATACACTTAATAGAAGGTATCAATGTCCATGGAACTAGGGATAAAACTGACAACAAACGCTTCATCACAGTATAGTAAAACACAAAAAATATACCGATTTTGAAACCAACCTATCAAAGCTTCTTGTGAACAGGTCTATTGTTAACTAAAAGCATCCCTCAATCAGAAACGGTCCACCAATTGTTAGGATGAGAGTAAGTCAATAATACTGTGCTAACTGTACAATATACTTTTATTACAGTACTGAATAGCTATATATTTAATTCAAATGTAAAACTTGCAAAATAAACAAAACCAAAACTGGGACGACATAATAATAAGATAAAAGAACGTATAAAAATCGCTGCCCATACTGTGCCGGCGACGTCTTTTTATATTGCATTCTAGCTACATTTAGAAAATTTTATGAAGCTTGGGAAGGATATATGGTAGCTAAAAGAATGCATTGAGATAGTCTGAAGCCTATTAACCCTCTCACATCCTGACGCGATTTTTGAGCCTATTAGGGATACTTTAAAACCTTTGTTACCGTCAGGGGTATCTATAAACCTTTAGTTTGTTTACTTCAACCTCTGCAGTTGTCTTTGAGTTAGCTGTGGACAGAAAACTAATTTTGGAGAGGTAATTATAACAGTGAGAGTAATCTATTTCTTATTGCTAATCTGGCAACCTCTGCGTCCTATGGTCGTGAGAGGGTTAATTGGCAGGCATCTTTCCTAAGCCGAATAAAATCATCTCATAGTTGCCCGAATATAATGAAAAGGACGTCACCGGTACAGGAAGGGTTAAAACATTTGAAAAAGGCCAATATTTATGAAAGACTTACTCTCACGTAACTAAATAATGGATCTTAGTAATAGGAGGAATATTTGGGGCATAAAAATATTGGTATAAAAAATAAAGCTGCAATTTCAGCAGTTCTTTACGTTTGGAAATCCATTAACGCCATCAGACAGTACACTAGGACCATACAGCTGGGAGAGTGTAGATAGCAGAGAAGGGGGTGTTCTACATAGAGGAAGCTATTGGAATGACTTTGGTATGAGTGTTAATAGTCTGTATAAGTCACTGAAACTTCAAAGTCGCACAAATTTTTATCAGACAAACATTTTGCACACACTCTTAATCAGACATACAAGATCTATCTGGATGTGAGGTGGGTGGGCATTGTGGTGTGCTCCGCTGCGTGTCAGCCTGTTAAGACCGGAACCGGTCTGGGGACGGGGGAATCTTGGAAGCCCTTAGTGATTATTGGTCTCTGGGTCTTCTCCTGGGTGACCTAGATGTGTGTGAATTTATATATATTTTTTTTTATGTTGTGTTGTGTTGTCCCTGATCGGGCTCTGTCTTGAGTCACGCAATTCCATGAATTTGATCTAATTTAAACTCTTTAAACATTGAAACTACCAGTAACTTTCTCCTAACGCACACATTCTTCTCAGACTACATTCACATTCTCAGACTTCTAGTTGAAGCCAAGACACAGAATAATTACAAAACTGACAACATACCAATATCTTTAGCAATCATAAAATGTACTAAAATATACAGAATAGCTCATGACCACTAAAGGTGTTTATTTATATAATGGTAATAATATGGAATAAAATAGAACACTGTACTATAAATATTAGTTACTTAAAATGATTACTTGACAATATTTCCAGACAATTGTTATTAGGTAAAGGTATAGTATTTGGGTACATTAGTACTATAGTGCCAACTATACTGAATGTGAAATAAAATGGAAAACATTTTTCTTTCTAAAGGACTCTGATTGTACGGAGAAAAAATATATAACTAATTTAAGAACGTTGATTACCGGACCTATAGTTATGTAATGCTTGCGTTATTGAACGACGCTTATGATGATAGAATACACCACCTTTAATATCATTGTATATAAATGAAATTGAACCCTACCACAATGTTAAAACGCGAGTTAAACAAAATTTCAAGATGACAAATTGGGCAATAAATGTACAGTAAAAATCCCTCCCTTTCGGACTCCTCACATCCGGAATACCGGCGGTTCCGGAATGAATTTTGGTTAAAGACTCAATTCCCTCTCCTTCGTTCTTAGTCCGAAAGAGAGATAATACAATTCGGAAGATATGGATCATATTCCCTCTCTTTCGTTGTAAGTACGAAAGAGAGAATACAAGCAGAAAGATCTAGATTGTATTCCTTCTCTTTAATTTTTAATACAAACGAGAGAATACAATCTGGAAAATCCAGAATGAATTCTCTCGCTTTCAGACTACAATACAAAAGAGAGGGGAAATGCTCCGGATCTTCCGAATTGAATTATCTCTCTTTCATATTGTACTGTAGTCCGAAAGATCGAGAACAGTCCGGATTCTCAAGCTTCGGAATTTTACTCTTTTGCACTGGTAGTTCCTCCCACTTGGTCCGAAAGAGAGGGGTTTTACTGTACTATAAGTTTAACATGTGAGATTGTGAATACTTCAAGCTAACCATAAGCGGACCGAGATAAACAAACACCTTTAGCTGTGGCACCTTCAAAGTTATGAGGTAAGAGTAACACTCACCAATTGCTGTTGTTGTCGCTGCTGTTGCTGTTGCTGCTGCTGCTGGGGCTGTGAGGCAGCAGCCACAGCCGCCGCCACAGCCCCAGAGATGCCATCACCAAAACTGGCCGAACTATTTTCACTTTCCCAAGGGGCAATACCACTCTGTAAAACAAAATTAAAACACTTTGTTACTATAAATACCTGTATTGCATATAAGTTAATAAGTGGAAAACAGAAGTGAGAAGCAAACACAGGAAGATAAGTATGTATGTATGTATGTATGTATGTATGTATGTATGTATGTATGTATGTATGTACTGTACTGTATGTATTTATATACTCAGGCACATACCCCATAGCTGGGGGTGGCAAACTCGAGACAGAGCCCGAACAGGGACAGCACAACATAACATAAAAAACAAAATACAAATTCACGCACATCTACAGTAGGTCGCCCAGAAACCAAGGATCACTAAGGGCCTCCAGCACTCCCCCGGCCCCCTACCTCCCGGAGAGGTTCCGGTCTCAGAAGGCAGAAACGCAGCGGAGCACACCACAATGCCCGCCCACCTCACATCCAGACATGACCCTTCATATACACCGGCTCCCCGGGCCACGCGCCTGACGGACTATTATCTAGTCCAACTGACACCCGACACTCTTTCCCAAGAACCGCGCTATCACTCATCCATTAACAAGCACTCTCCACTCACTCCTATTCACCACCACTTCCCTTGCCTGTTCTAGTCATCCCTCTACCTTCCTACACTTTTATAACACCATCTCTTCATCACAACGAAGGTCTTCCTATCCATCTACCTCCCCTTGAATCTGACTTATATACTCTCATCCCCCATTCGCTCAACATGTCCATACCAGCACAGCACTCTTCTGTCCACTCTGGCCAACAAGGGTTCCTGCTGTCCCATGCACCTCTTAATTCCTCAATCCGTCCCAATGCGCCACTCTACACATACTCCTCAAGCAGTTCATCTCCATCACAATCACATGCACAGGGTTGGTAAGTAAGTAAGGGGAGGTGTGGTAGAGTGGTCTTGCCACTGGACTGGTAATCCAATGGACCCGGGTTCGAATCCCAATATGTCAATGGGGAGATATTATTGGGATGGAATTTGTGCTGTACCTAGTATCAGTGCATTACCACAGCACACCGAAATGCCAAAAAAATACCCTCATTGTTCCCTGATTAAATAGCATTGTATGAATATTCCCATATTCAAAATATGTTACAGGGAGGCAATGCCTAGTGAGTTAATTGCTCAATAGGTGGCGTTCTGAGAGTGAGGGTCCGAGTGTGGGGGGTGAGACCGTGAAGCGCGGAGGCGAAGCGGCTTCAGAGATGGAGTTGCTTTGAGCCGGGGTGCTTCGCATGTCTCACTCCCTAGACTGGAACAAGACCTCACGGGCCTCACCGTGTTCAGCGGTGTAGTGTAAAGGCTCTCAGCCTATGCCCGAGAGGGAGTAGTTGGGGAAGAAAAAAAAACAAAAAAAACAGGGCGAATCAAGGTACAACTCCACTCAGTTAGGGCCGTAGAGAACACCATGAAAAACAAATGGAAGCTAAAACGTGGAAGGAACACGGACAAGATCTACATTGAGAAGGATATGGACATGGACGAACGACGAAAATTTAAAAGCCTGAGGGACGAGGTTAGGGATCTGAACTCCAAGAGGTCAGAAAGTGAGGCCAAGGATTTTTATTGGAAAGTGGTGGGGATGAAAAAGAAAAAGTGGTTTATAAAAGAAAGGATCGAAGCACAGGGGCAACAACTAGCGGCACAAGGGACCAAGGACCAAAGAAAAGAACTGGAAGAAAGACTACAGGAGGAGCAATCGACCGAGAGCCCGAGAGTGGAAACAAGAGCCCACAATGGAAGAATATCATCATCACCAACTGCTGGAGGAACTCTAGATAAGGAGCCAGAGGGAGGGAGGGGAAGAGGTGAAGAAAGAGGAAAACCAGACCGCAGAACAAAAGGAAGAAACGCGGCGATAGTAGGGAAAAGCAGTGAGGGTGGTGACGGAGTGGAGAGGGCTGAAGATGGGGATGGGACAAGTGAAGTGAATCTCTAGAGCAAAGAACCGCATAGAACTAATGTACACAAATATTGATGATACCCACTTAGTGACTACATAAGAGATAAGGCACCCAAGATTGCATGCTTGATAGAAACAAAACTCAAGAAGGATATTAATTTGGATCTAATGGGTTGATCAGATTATGAAATCTGGCAAAAGGACAGAGAAGCCAAAAATCTGAAAGCAAACAAAACTTAATACCGGTACTGGTACTGTCAAGTAAATCAGAACTACTCATAATCAAAATTGAAGAAAACGACGGAAAAAAATAAATATGACATAGCAGTACAGTACGGTACTCTACATGCCACCACGAACCAGAGCATGGGGAAGGGAGGAGCACAAAGAACTAATAGTTGATACCCTAACTGACCTAAATACACTACTAAATAGAAGGAACAAGTTAATACTGACGACAGATTTCAATTGCAAGGCGGTTAACTGGAAGAGACTGGATGGAGGCAGAAATGAAAACAATTAGGGATACAAACTGCTCAAGATCACCACTGAATACTTCCTGACTCGCATGTCACAGAGAATACAAGATCACGAGGGTGATGAACCCTCTACTTCTCAAGGCTAGATTTGATTTTTACAAAAGACCCAAATGACATACTAAAGCTGGAGTATCAATGCCCATTAGTCAAAAGTGACCATGTACCGTAAAATGGGGTAACTTCGGACATTTTTTGAGTTTTTTTTCTCCTGAGTGTAAACACATTATAGAGATTTAACTAGGTCAAGTGATGTATGGTGATAGTGCGCCGTAATCCAGGAAGCCTCCTAAAATTATCCCCCATAATAAGAGAGCTATCCTTATCCTAAATGATGTCCGAAGTATTCATGAAAAGTTGAAAACTTCGGACATACGGCGATTTCTTATGGAAAATGATTGCCAAGAAAGCTGGGATAACTCCGGACAAACGGAGGAGAACTTCGGACGTCCGTTCGTGGCCTTGTTTCATTCATTTTTTGGCTCCTACTATTTTATTATTGCTGCTTATTCCTGTCCGATGTTTTAGTGGAAAATGCAGTCAATACTTTTAGGCCTGTATAATCAGTATAGGAGGGGGTTATATACAATGTTTAACATATATTCTGTTTGGATCTGTTTTCGTTAGGCATTGAGCTCACTCTTAGAAAATATTGAGCAGGAAAAATAACCAATGCTGTCTAATCAATAACTCAAAAATTAACTAGACCTAGTGAAAATATATAGGTACAGTAGGGTCTCGTAAGATGCGAGTTTATGGTCGATGGATGCGACCGCATCTTACGATACACGTAGCTTATGGGAAAAACGTCCCGCCTAAGGCTCGCATTTAAAAAAAAAAAATCGCATCTTGAGGTTTCTCCTCGGATTTAGCCCACTTTGAGCCTCCGATTCGCAAATTATGGTCAGTCTCGCATCTTAAAATAATTTATTTTATTATTTGGGGTCCTCGCATCTTACAAGACCCTACTGTATGTATACTATATCACTGCATATACACTTTTTATGAATTTGAGCATTTTTATAGGTATAACGTATTTGTTGGTGTTTCTTTCGGCAGGTAAAAAAAATGTTGGACAAGATATATGCCTCTCCTAATTTATATATACTGTATTATATATCCAGAATTATCCGAAATACATATATCGGTTAGCATATTATCATATTTGTATGGGTTCTTGGACTCAGAGAATGATTATTTGATCTTTTACCACCATGTTAATGATGGACAAGTATTATGAATGATTTTCATAGGGCAAATAATAACAAACGATTGTTTTGTTCCATGTCCGAAGTAAGCATTTTTTTTTAAACGCAATCGGTTAAATGGTGTTCTAGCTAGAGCGTTATACAAGTGTAACAAATTTCCTTTGGTGGATGTTGTCTCTGGTAATGTTACTACAAAATTATATCAGTCACAACATCATTCATACAAACAAATTTCTTCAGGGTGATAGAAGTTTGGCAGGGTAGCAAAAAATGTACATATTTTCGTCATATGTATAATATTTTTTTAGTGTACATATACTCATGTCAGTTCCCTAGGACTTTTACATGATCTTCCTTTGCCATTTCTCTAAACGGACCCCACAAAAAACCCAATAAAATGCGTTTTCATTATATAATGACAATGTCTAATTACTTATTATGGCCAATGTCCGAAGTTATCACCGCAGTACGAAGTTACCCCACTTTACGGTAGTGCTGCAAGTGGAGTGTACAATAGAGTAGCCTATACAAACAAAATTTCAGAGAAATACAGTACAAGGAAGAATGACTAAACTCAGATTTTAGGGGACTACAAAATTCTTTGGTGAATTTGACTGGAGTGCACTAAAAAAATATGAACGTACAGTACAGGACAAATACTTGTACTTCGTCGATAATTATATACAGTATATTGAGAAGCAATTAACAGATTTGTGCTTAAAAGTACAAACCAAACATGAAAAGGGAAAAGGTTTGGTATATGTGTGAAGTAGCAAAACAACCAAGAGACAAAGCTTGGAACAAGGCAAGGAAAAGCCCCAAAGACAGGACAAAATGGCACGAATACAACCAAGCAAGGAATAACTATGTTAACATCAGAAGAGAAGAAGCTATGAGAAAAACATAGTAAATAAAGCCAAAGGTGAAACAAACTTTTTCAAATTTGTAAACAACAAAATAAAGGTGAAAGATCAAATCACAGAGTTGAAAGCCGGCCAGGATAATTACAAGGATGAAAGAAGTTGTGTGAAATAATGAACTCCCTGCCCCACCTCCACTTCCACACCTGTACCCCCACTTATCACTCCTCCCAGATATATAAAACAATCCAACTATTCACCAAAAACCAATCCTCCACCCAAATAGACTAATTCCTTGAACGTGACGATAGTGCATTGTTATATGTGCGATTAGTTTGCTTGGGAAACAGATTAACTTGCTCATGTAGTAATGTACACCCTATGTGGTGGATTGTGTTCTTTTATTTATAAAGAATTATTATTTTGCTTAAGCGTTGTTTCCACATAGCGATTCTGATATGTTGTTTTGTCTTTTTACTGTGTTTGTCAGAGTTTTGGTTTGTTTATTTTGCAAGTTTTACATTATAATTTTACCTCCCTCACCACACCATTCACACATACATCAAACAACCTTGTTGAAGACCCACATCTACCTCAAACCATTCACTCAACTCACCTCCCACTCCAACACACGATCGATCTGCTCGCCCCACAAAAACCCCTAACTGCTCCTAACAAATGTCTTCTATTTTGATAAATCCTTTTCACTTTCCACATTGCTTCTCGGTCCACATGATCATATGCTTCTTTCAACTCCATCTATCTATCGCCGGACACCATGATCCCCAAAGGGATGGCCACGAACGAAACGCCGCCATGCACCTGTCCCCAGTTAGTCTACGCCCCCTCCTACCATCTAGCACCGCTTTCACGCATATACAGTACAGTACTTCTAAACTCCATCCTTCCACCTCACTCTCTTAAGTAATTCTCTCGCTTCCCATACGTTCCACATGGCCGAACCATCTCAAGGTGTTCCTTTTCACACTTTCCAGCATATCTACATCCACACCACAACTCTCTCGTACTTCCTCAATGTCTGTCTATCCCAACAATCTTGGTTTGAGTCTCTCCACCAACGTCCATGCTTCGCTTCCGTAAGTCAATGTCGGGATTACCACAGTCATGCAAGGACTTCTTTACTTCCATGCTGACCACCCTATTTCTTGTTACTGCTTTCAGCTTTCCTACAACCCTCTTCCCCTGTTGCACCCTCTCCTGCACTTCTTCCTCCATACTCCCATCTCTACTCAACACACTGCCCAAATACTTAAATGAGCTGACATTGTCCATAACCTTAGCCGTTCAACCTCACCTCGCACTCTGTGACTGCACCCCTTTCAAAGACCATAACCTTGCTCTTCCCCGCATTTACCTTCAGATTCCGTTTTTCACACACTGTTCCAAACATATTTACCAGACCCTGCAACTCCCATTCACTATCGCTCATCAGAACTGTAACATCGGCAAACAGAAGTACAGGCAACTTCCACTCGTTTCCTTTCCTTATCAGTGGTATACCAACATCCACTGCTCTTCCTTGTAGGGTAAGACGGGGCAATTTCGCCGAAAATCGCATATTTTGACAAATAAAAACTGCCACAAATGGAATTTTTAAATTTTTATTTTGTTATCTATACATTCAGCCTTTCTGCTATAGATGCCCCCCCCCCCCCCCAAAAAAAAAAAATATATATATATATATATACATATATATATATATATATATATATATATATATATATATATATATATATATAGTGTTTTGGTCATGCTGCCGATTTAAAAAAAAAAATCTCGCGGCGAAATTACCCCCCCGGGCGGGGTAATTTCGCCGCGACCTATTTTACGCATCATCTAGCTAACATTATATGATTAATGGCCAGACAAAACACTAGCGCGCAGGTAAAACCAATGAAAACATTCACAAACCCAAACTGACACTAAACATGCCAATAGAAAAACGTCGCACGCACACACACACAACTTTTTTTGTAAACTGAGCTTACCATCTTCATATCTGTACATCTCATGTTCATCCACTAAATTGTAAAATGTGTATTTTCAGCTCATGAGGCTGCCATTCTTTAATAAACCGTTTATTATTATTATTTATTATTATTACAACTGAACAGGGCGGGCAGAGATGCAGGTGTGTCACACGTGTAAGCCTAGGCACCACTGTGTCTAGTGCGGGTGTGGAGTTGTGGACATGTAGTGCAGGTGTGGACGTGTCTAGTGCGGTTGTGGACGTATTTATTAGGCCTACGGGTGTGGAAGTATTAAGTGCGGGTGTGGACGTGTCTCGTGTGGGTGCGGCGTGTAGGTTGCTAGTGCAAAGTACCAGGCAGCAGCTGATGGCTACTGCGAACAGTGTCACACGCAAACATATAAACAAACACACACCTAGTCAGACCGTGGTGGAGGGCGGACGTGCTTGAGACAGCTGATTCAGCCAGCGCCTGTTTGGTGGTTTGGTATTTTTGTAGCGTTCATATGTGTTGTCCTTTTGTTTATTAATTATAATTTAAATGCAATTAGTGAATATACTCCCTAGTTAAAAAAGGCGAGAGTTGAGTTTGATTTGAGTAAGAAAGAAAAAGTAATGGATATTCCCACCGAAACTTGTGGAGCCGAACAGGTGTAAACAAAGGCCAGCTGGCAGTATGGCCAGCGGTGGGAGGAACCGGCTCAGCCTGCCCCCAAGCAGGGTAACCAGAGACCCTTATGATCGTGATCATGAGGGATTTGATATTTCAGGGTTCTCAGAGGAGGGAGCAGCAATATCTGCATTTGCGGTGAGGTTGAATAAACTGGAGCGGAAGCTAGAGGAACAGGAGACAAAAAGCTTAGATTATGAACGAAGAGAAAAACGGATGGCAAACCAAATTGGTATTCTGAAGGATGAGAATTACGTTTTTTTTTTGTTTTTTTTTTTTCTATGTGATTGAGGGAGGCAAAAGGCATAACTGCCTATAGCGAGTGCCTCCCCCATAGTTGAAAGAGTGACAGGGCCAAAATCAAGGGACGTTCGAGCCAAAATGCCTGGACACACGGAGTTTGAAGCAATTTAAGTCATAGGAAGAGGGAAAGACTGATTCTGGGAGAGAGTTCCAGAGCTCAGCTGTTGAGTAGAAGAAAGTTTGAGAGTAACGTTTCACTCTTGGGTTGGAGAGTTGCACAGAGTAGGGGTGGGATTGAGTTGCAAGACGGGTACCACGTGCCCTACATAAAGGAGGTGGTATGCACTGGGATAGCTCTGAGGAACACTGATTATTATAGTAGCGATAGAATAGCGAGAGAGATGCAACATTGCGGCGGAGAGAGAGAGAGATTGCAGAGAGTTGGTGAGTGGACGGGAGTTAATGATACGAAAGGCCTTCCTTTCAACTTTGTCTAGGAGAGCAGTGTGAGAGGAACCTCCCCACACATGTGAACAATACTCAATACAAGGGCGCACTATGCCCCTGTACAGAGCAAGAAGCTGTGCAGGGGAAAAGAACCCCTAAGGCGGTTGGGCACACCCAGCTTCTGGGATGCTGCCTTAGCAAGACTGGTAATATGGTCCTTCCAAATGAGAGCAGAAGACAAAGAGACACCAAGAATATTGAGAGAAGATGAAGGGTTGATTTTTGTATTGTTGAAGAATAAGGGATAGTCCGCTGGGAGATCCTGACGGGTAGATAGATGGAGAAATTGGGTTTTGGAAGCATTAAAGTTAACAAGGTTTTCTCTGCCCCAATTGGAAATAGTATTTAGATCAGAATTTAAGAGTTCTATGGCTTCATTACGTTTGTCGTTGAGGGATTGCTGGCTGGGGCGTTCTGAAAAACTAATGGAGTAGTGCAAGGTTGAGTCGTCTGCGTATGAATGGATGGGAATTAAGGTACAGTTAAGGAGATCATTTATAAAAATTAGAAAGAGAATAGGAGATAGGACAGAGCCCTGAGGAACACCGGAGTTTATAGAGTGAGGAAGTGAACAATGGCCGTCCACAACCGCGGCTATGGAACGGCCGGAAAGGAAATTAGAGACAAAGGCACAGATGGAGGGATAGAAACCGAAGGAGGGTAGTTTAGAAATTAAAGATTTATGCCAGACTCTATCGAAGGCTTTCGATATGTCTAGTGCAATAGAAAAAGTCTCACCGAAGTCCCGAAAGGAGGATGACCAAGAGTATTAAGGGTTTGTATTAGCGAAATGCAGGAAGAAATGGACAGGATGAAGAAAGATATGAAGGATGTTGAATTAAAGAAGGATGAATTTCAAAAGAACGAGGAGGTAAGGAATTTGAAATTTTCGGAGATAGTAAAGGAGCAACAGATACATAGGCAGGGAGGTAACTTTGAAAAGGATGTAGTTAAGGTAATTAGACAGAAGGAAAATCTAGTGAGGGAGACTGCTGAAAGAAAGAAATGTATTGTGATAAGAGGAGATAAGGAGAAACACAATGTAAAGAGAGAGGAGAGAAGTAGGATAGAGAGAGACCGAGTGAGGGAGATTCTACAGGTAGTGGACAGGGGTGTGAGAGAGTGGGAGAATGAAATTGAAGACATGCATAGAATTGGAAAATATAAACAAGAGTCTAGCCTGTCTAGGCCAATGAAAGTGCAGTTTCGCACAGTAGGAATAGTAGAGGAAATCATGAATAATAAATGGAGGTTGAAAGATAAGGATTGTCTGAAGCATATTTACATCGAAAAAGACTTGGACTTAGATGAAAGAAACAAAATTAAAAGTTTGAGGGATGAGGTGAAGGAATTGAATGCCAAAAGAACAGAACAAGAAGTGGATTTTTTTTATTGGAGACTGGTAGGAACGAAGAAGAGGAAATGGTTCATCAAAAGCCCACAGAGGAAGACGGAGGGGCAAACAGAGAACTTAGGGATGAACGGTCGGACCGGGGAAGCGAGTACCAGTACCGAAGGACAGGAGGGAGAGACTGGTGTAAACCAGGAACAAGTGAGAGGAACAGGGCAGGTGGAGAGCACGGGGGAGCAAGGGAGAGAAGGTGGAGTGGAAGCGGGGGGGGGGAGTAGAGTCTGGGAATATTAGGGAAAGATCAAAAAAGAGGTGTAAGAAGGGGGGAGATGAAGCTGATGTATAGTAATGTGGATGGCTTGCTGTCTAAGAAATTAGAATTGAATGACTATATTGAGAAATATAAACCACATATTATGTGCTTAGCAGAAACAAAGTTGAGAGGTGGTACTGAATTGGGAGTGTTGGGATGGGAAGGGTATAATGTGTGGAGAAAAGATAGAGAAGGAAAAGTGGGCGGTGGAGTGTTAATAATGACTGACAAAAATATAGAAGCAAGTGAGATTAACCTAGGCAATAATAGATCAGAAATTATAGAAGTGACAATAAAAGACAAGGACAACAAAGCAACTGATATAGCAGTGGCTTATATACCACCACAAACTAGAGCATGGAAGCGGGATAAATATGATCAACTAATCACGGAATCTCTAGATGCACTAAAAATACCTTTTAATAGGAGAAATAAATTATTATTAACAGGTGATTTCAATTGTAAGGAAGTCAATTGGGAAGGGTTAGATGCGGGAAATAATAATGAATCTTGGGGCAGTAAATTACTGAATCTAGTAACAGAAAACATGTTAACACAACATGTTAGAGAAAACACACGAATCAGAGGGATGGATGAACCATCCAGGCTAGACCTAGTCTTCACCAGTGATCCACATGATGTTAGAAAGATAAATTATCGTTGTCCCTTGGGAAAAAGTGATCACAAGATATTAGAAATGGAGATGGATTTGGGAAAAAATTAGGAGAGAAATGAAGGACATAAAATAAATAGATACAATTATGCTAAAACTGATTTTAAATCATTGAAACATTATTTCCAAAGTATAAATTGGAAGGAACTAGAAAGCCTGGAAATGGTTCAAGACAAATATAGACTTTTCCTGAAAGTATATGAAGAAGGGATACATAAATATGTCCCAAGGTTCCAATCAGGGGTAAAGAAGGAAAAAGAATGGTACAATATAAGATGCACAGGATAGAAGAAACCGAGCCTGGAATATAGCACAGAAGAGACATAGTGAAAATAACTGGAATAAGTACAAGGAGAAAAGAAATGAATACGTAAAGATACGACGCGAGGAACAATATAAATATGAAAGGAATATTGTAGAGAAGTGCAAAAATGAGCCAAAACTATTTTATAGATTTGTAAATGGAAAAATAAAAACAAAAGAAGGTATTGTCAGACTAAGAGTTGGAACAAACAGCTATGAGAAAGATAAAGAATTGTGTGAAGTTATGAATGAAAAGCTTCAGTCAGTGTTTGTAAAAGAGGAGTTTATAGAACCTGATAGAGAAATGAGAACACCACAGATGCCTGAAATGAAAGTGACAAAAAGTGAAGTGCTGAAATTGATGCAGGATTTGGACGTGAGGAAATCAATGGGACCAGATGGAGTGGCTGGATGGATCCTCAAAGAATGTGCGGAAGAGTTAGTGGAACCAATCTATGAAATCATCAAATCTTCACTGAATGAGGGAGACCTGCCAGTGGAATGGAAGAGAGCTAACATAGTACCAATTTACAAAGGAGGAGACAGAAAATCCGCTTAACTACAGACCGGTATCCCTCACCAGCATTGTTTGTAAAATTTGTGAGAAAATTATAAGGAAAAAGTGGACACACTTCATTGAGGGACAGGGGCTGCTTAGCGAGAAACAGTTTGGATTCAGGGAAGGGAGATCTTGTGTATCTAATTTATTAAGCTTTTATAGCAGAGTTGTAGATGTTACACAGGAGAGAGAGGGATGGGTTGACTGTGTTTACCTGGACCTGAAAAAGGCCTTTGACAGGGTGCCTCACAAAAGGTTATTGTGGAAATTGCAGGTTGTTGGAGGTGTACATGGTAGGATGTTAAAATGGATGGAAAACTTTTTAATAGGAAGAGAAATGAGGACCACGATACGAGACGAATATTCAGTGGAGGAGTGTGACGAGCGGAGTACCACAGGGATCAGTGTTGGGTCCGATAATGTTCCTACTTTATGTAAATGACATGCCAGAAAACTTGAATAGTCATATGAATATGTTTGCGGATGACGCTAAGATCATGAAGAATGTCACCTGTATAGAAAGTTGTCAGGATCTTCAAAAGGACCTAGATGAGTTGCACAGATGGAGCCAAACCTGGAAAATGAGTTTCAATGCAGAAAAGTGTCATGTTTTGGAAGTGGGAACAAGTGAGATAAGGCCAAGCTGGGAGTACAAATTAGGAATTGAAATAATCGGCAAAACACGGCATGAGAAGGACCTTGGAGTGATAATACAAGATGATCTATCCCCGGAGAAGCTTATTAACATGAGCATTGGAGGAGCATATGGAATAATAACCAATATGAGAGTGGCATTTAACTATTTGGATGAAGAAATGTTAAGAAAACTGATAATGACTATGATAAGACCAAGATTAGAATATGCAGCAGTGATATGGTCACCACATTTGAAAAAACATATAAACAAATTAGAGAAAGTCCAAAGGATAGCAACGAAGATGATCCCAAGATTGAAGGAGTTGACATATGAGGAGAGACTTAAGACACTACAACTGCCTACCTTGAAAGAGAGAAGGGAACAAGGCGACTTAATAACAATGTTCAAGGGAGTAAAAAGTTTGGAACGAGTAGATAGGGAAGATCTATTCGTGAGGGATAATGGAAGGACAAGAGGGTACGAGTTTAAGCTGAGGAAGGGCAGATGTCGTAAGGACACAAAGAAATTCAGCTTCCCATATAGGAGTATAGAGACTTGGAACAACTTGGAGGAGGAGGTGGTGAGAGCGAGAAACATTAACATGTTCAAATCTAGGTTGGATAAAAGTAAATATGGAAATAGGGCAACATAAGTTATGATATGTTAGTCCAAAATACTGGGAACTGGGAATATCCATTACGATACTTGTCTAAGTAAAATGGATTGATTATAAAGTAACTAAGACAGGATAACACGAGCGCTGCTCAATTCCTGTAAACTACAAATAGGTAAATACATACAAACCACCCCACACACACCCGACCATACCGTCAGACGCGCCGCTAGCCTCGGCTCCAGGCCCCGCGAAACTGCAACAAAACCTAAGCCAAACTAGCTATATAACCTAAGCCAAACTTGCTCCACAACCTAAACCAAAACTGCTCTACAACCTAAGCCAAACTGCAGCCGAAGCCATTCAATAGTTTTGGAGATATCGGCGTTTGAATGCAAATTATTAGCGCCGCGGCGAAATTACCCCGTCTTAGTCTTAACCTGTCTTCATGACTTCATCCATATATATATATTGAAAAACCATGGGGACATCACACACCCTTGCTTTAACCCAACATTCAGATAAAAAAACTCGCTCAGTTAATTATCCACACGCACTGACGCCTTTATACCCTCATACATGCTCTTCACTGCTTTCAGCAACTTGCCAGCTACTCTGTATATTCTCAGTACTTTCCAGAACTTTTCTATCAACTCTGTCATAGGCCTTCAAGTCCATAAAGGCAGCATACAACTTTTGTCCCTTCTCAAGATACTTCTCCACAACACATTTCAAGCCAAAAATCTGATCAACACATCCTCTTCCCTTCCTAAACCCGCCCTGCTCATCACCTTCCCATTTCTCTGTTCTCGCTCTCACTACCCTACTACGCTTAGAAGACATATTCCCCGGTGCTTACCACACACTCCTCTCTCCCCTTCACCCTTATACAGAGGGACTATTATGCCTGTCTTCCAGTCATCAGACGCACTTCCCTTCTCCCATGCTAGTTAACACATTTTCCATGATACACATTCAATCACTATTTCACCATCATACCTCAGCATCTCTCCACACACTCCATCTACTCCTGATGCTTTCCCATCTTCACCCCTTTCAAGGCCTCACACACTTCTGACCTGATCCCCCATCCAACTATGTTTGCTAGTATTTCATTCCTTACGTTCAACAATTTGTTTAAGTGCTCCGTCCATCTCTTGCTTCTCGGCTAACATTCGTCCATTCTTATCTTTCACACCCTTCCCTGACTTTCTTGGCCTCTTTCCAGAACAGTTTCATACACTCCCTCCACTTTACACTTAAATTCCTCATCTACTCTTCTCTTACTTTCCTTCACTACTCTCTTTTTCTCCAGGTAGCCTACATTTCCCTTTTCTGCCTCTCCAAATCTTCATTCCTTCTACTATCCAACCACTCTCTATAAGCTTTCTTCTAATCTTCAACAGCACACACCCTTGCTTTAACCCAACATCCAGATCAACGAACGGCTCTGTTCATTCTCCAAACGCACTGCCGCCTTTGCATCCTCATGCATGCTCGTCACAGCTTTCAGAAATTCAGCATCATACCAGCTACTCCGTATATTATCAATATTCCACAGACCTTCCCATCAATTCTGTCCTAGACTTTCTCCATAAAGGCAACATACTGTACAACTTTTGTCCCTTGTCCAGATATTTCTCAATGACACATTTCAAGGAGAAAATCTGGTCGACACACCCTCTTCCCTTCCTATAGGCTACCCACCCTGCTGCTCACCTACCCATTTCTTCGTTTTCACTCTCGATCACTACCCTGCTGTACATCTTCCCTCCTATGCTTTTTTTTTTTTTTTTTTTTTTTTTTACCAACTACTCCCTCTCGGGCATAGGCTGATAGCCTTTACCCTCTACCGCTGAACACAGTGAGGCCCGTGAGGTCTTGCTCCAAACTCCAGACATGCGAATCTTCACGGCTCGAAGTAACTACATCTCTGAAGCCGCCTCTCCTCTGCACTTCAGTCTCATCCCCCACACTCGGACCCTCACTCTCAGAACGCCACCTATTGAGCAATTAACTCACTAGGCATTGCCCCCCTGTAGCATATTTTTGAATATGGGAATATTCATACAATGCTATTTTAATCAGGGAACAATGAGGGTATTTTTTGGCATTTCGGTGTGCTGTGGTAATGCACTGATAGTTACAGCACAAATTCCATCCCAATAATATCTTACCATTGACATATTGGGATTCGAACCCGGGTCCATTGGATTACCAGTCCAGTGGCAAGACCACTCCGCCACACCTCCCCTAGAAGACATATCCCCCCTCTTCCCTTTACCCTTACACAGGGGGACTATTATGCTTGTCTTCAGGTACACTTCCTTTCTCCCATACCTATTCAATCACTATTTCACCACCATACCTCAGCATCTCCCCACACACACTATCTATTCCTGATGCTTTCCCATCTTAACCTCTTTCAAGGCCTCACACACTTCTGACTTCCTTCTCCCTCCCATACCCCATCCAACTATGTTTACCGGCATATCATTCCTTACATTCAACAATTCATTGAAGTACTCCCTCCATCTCTCGACTCTCTGCACTAGTACTCGCCAATTCTTATCTTTCAACCCCTTACTACTTCCCTAACTTTCTTGACCTCTTTCCAGAACAATTTCTTACACTCCCTCCACTATGCACTTAAATTCCTCACCTATCCTTCTCTTACAGTACTTTCCCTCACTACTCTCGTTTTCTCCAAGTAACTTTCCCTTTCCTGTCTCTCCAAACCTTCATTCCCTCTACCCTTACTTAAAAGCATTTAACCTCTTCCAATTTCATTTTTCAGTCTGATTTTGCATTTTGTCATGAACTCTACTAGTCTACTATATATTTGGGTGGTGATGGGCTGGTCTATCAGAGTGAGAGCTGAGCAATCTCTGCCATACCCATAGCTTACTCTGACTGTTCCTTTAACTTATATATTTTCTAGATCTCAAGTGACGGCATCTCTTCCGTGGATTGACCTCCCAATCTACCAAGATTGGAAGCCAAAGCGTCACATTTTTCCCTTGCCCCTCAACTTTCTCTTCATAATTGCTAAGGGGCACAGGGCCCTGGGTGGGGCTTTGGTTTCCCGGGCGTTTCCGCACCCTCCTCAGCTCCCCGCCATGGAGTGGCTTCGGTCACCCAGGCTTTATTGTGGTCGGCGGGGAGGGTTCTGTGGGGACACTCGGTTATGACCTTGGAATTGCTCGGGGCCTTGGGGCTGTTCGGCCAGGCAGCTTGGGGAACAACAACTATATATTTGGTCTTGAAGCCAATCGATTCACACTATCAAATACCATTACTTTACACTTCCAAGCACTGATATTCAGCTTTCGCCTTTCATACACCTTAATCAAAACCGTTCTCGGAAGCATCTATGCCAAAAGGACTGTATCATCTGCATGCTATACATTACAAGCATGTCTACATCTTCCATTCTTTTTTCCTCTCTCTCAAATTTCACCCCCTGATTCTGCAGTGCAGGATCCCCTCTCTGTCCTTCTTAGGACCTTCTACCTCACTCTCGTACACTCTTAGTAATTCTTTCGCTTCCCATATGTTCCACATGGCCAAACCATCTCAAGGTGTTCCTTTTTACACTTTCAAACACTGTTGGCAACACATCCACAACACAACACTCTTACTTCCTTGTCTTACTGTCTATCCATCCATGGAACTCCACCCGTACTTCTCAAGTAACATATTTCCACCCCTCTCACTCTTGCCTTATGGCGAGCCTCTCCAACAAAAGTAGCTTAGTACAGTAGCGAAGTAAGTGAATGTGTGATAGAACTTTAAATATGTCTGTGCCGTACACTACAACTTCTCAAGCCAACCTCTCTACTCATGTTTTACAATTATATATAATTATCTTGTGTGTAAGCATGCCTGTTCATGTGGGCTGCATCACTTATCCAATGCAAAATGGATACCGTATAGTAATTATATTTTCAATTTAAAAAATTGGAAAATAATTAGCAACCAAGCGGCCAAAATATTGGGAAAGTGTCAAGTACTGGTACGCTCCCCTTTACATCCATTAATTTGAGTATATATTTAAATTAATCTATATAAACAAATAATGAACAATATAAAGTTGCTAAGTTAAAGATCATAGAATAAAATACGCTAGAATGAAATAAGAGCATACTTACATTTTGAAGACCGGAGGGTCCTGCAAAATCACTAGGATTAAAATCACTCATGACTACTGGTTCTTCTTTTTCTATGGTGGACTGAAGGAACTCGGGAAAGTCACTAGTATTCCCCTCCGACCCTCTCTGTCCGTCACCTTCCTCCCCCCCTCCACCATCGTAACTATTACTTTGGATTGACAGAAAGTCATCATTGCCAGGCTGTTCAAAATTGTCTTGTTCTACTTTAATATGCACTGATTCGGCACTAAGGTCACTCTGTTTATCTACCGTTGAATGCTCCCGCGGCGCACTAGGATCGACAGGGGCGGACTTTGAGAGGGAGCTTGCGTCGGGGTCAGGAGTAGTGTGGGTATCCCCCGGCGGTCGACCAGGACTTGGTTCCGTGACCGTGGACCTCCTCTCCTCGCCCCGACGTCTTTTAGCTGGCGGACTGGCTTGCTCCGGCCGTTGTCGGGTCTGTCCACTACTACCACTGGCATTACTATTGCCACTTGTACCACTCACAGTTTTCTTTGGTTCCTCATCAGGTACGGCCAAACCTTTAATTCTAAGACACTCCGCCGCTTTGATGAGTGAAGATAGTTCATTCTGTCTTACATTAACTTCACCAATGTACATATAGTCTAACAAGAACTCTAAGTCTTGACAATGGATGTCTTTGAGCACTACCACTGGGTTCTTGCATGGTGTGCGATCAAATATATCACTAAAATATTCACTACAAGTGGACAGAACTAATTTGTGGACGGGATAAAACTTGCCCTCACATGCCAACGTCACGTCTGTGTACGTCTCCTGCAACACAGAAAGAAAAGAGAAACTGATTAGACCAGGAAAATTGGATATAAGATCATTGTGAATATAAGGACAAATACAGGAAAATGTTTCAAGAATAAGAATAATTTATCACTTCCAACTATATAATGCAAACAACAACATAAATATGGCTTGGAATAATTACAAATAAATAATTATGGTAATGATAAGAGACTTTGTTTCAAGAAATTAGGACGGGTTTTGAATGGTCTGTCATTTGCCAGCCTAGATTAGACAATATTGTTCTACTGTTAAAATATATTAGCTCAAGGGATAAATAAGATAGCTAGAAAAATAGACTACTGTATACCATTATACAGAGAATAAAATGAAATCATTTGGATTGAGAGATTTATTCCTTCAAAGGTGGGAAGTGACAAAATTACATACAAATGGCATTAGTTTCGCCTATGATTTAAACATTCTTTAACCGTACCTTATTTCGGAGACCACAGATGACATGGTAGAAGGTTGTACGGTGATTGTTCCACTTAAGGGACAACAGTTCCCCATCCATTTTCCTGTAATAAAAAAGAGATAACGTTAATTTTACTAAATAAATAAATATATAGTTTCTTTTACTATGTGTATGAAGAAAACTAAAGGCAAAGCTGCCTCTAACAAGTGTCCTTCCCTAAAGTTGAAAGAGTGATAGTGTAGTGAAGAGCAGAACAGAGAAGGAGGCAGATAATTAATGGGACACGCCAGGCCTAAAACAACGATCAGATGGCCCTTGTACACCCTGTGGGTATTGACCTAGGGTTCACACCCTGTCCTAGGAGATTCTCAAGTGGGTGACATATATGTGGGATAACCCTGGCCATCTCCCTAAAGAACAAAAAAACATATTGTTTAACACCCGTGTGACTCAGTTCAATACATTAATGTGACTCCCCATTTCTTGCCAAAAAAATTGAGGGTTGTTGTTGTTGTTGTTCCCCAAGCTGCCTGGCCGAACAGCCCCAAGGCCCCGAGCAAGGCCATAACCGAGCGCCCCCACAGAACCCTCCCTGCCGACCACAATAAAGCCTGGGTGACCGAAGCCACTCCATGGCGGGGAGCTGAGGAGGGTGCAGAAATGCCCGGGGAACCAAAGCCCCACCCAGGGCCCTGTGCCCCTCAGCAATTATGAAGAGAAAGTTGAGGGGCAAAGGAAAAATGTGACGCTTTGGCTTCCAATCTTGGTAGATTGGAAGGTCAATCTACGGAAGAGGCGCCGTCACTTGATATCTAGAAAATATATAAGTAAAAGGAACAGTCAGAGGAACAAATTGAGGGTAGAGAGAGATGTTGGAAATGGGGTAAGGTGAACAGTTCAGTTTTGCTGTGAGGCAGGCAGAGGACGGAGGTCTGTGCTCGCTCCCACCAGCCTGTTTGTTGACTTCTGCTTTTGTGAGTTGAGACAGGGAGGTGAGTGTAATGTATAGTGACTTTTGAAGAGATAAGGTAGCATTATTATTTGTTTTTATGTATTGTGAACTATTGTGTAACAAGCACGTTTTTTTTTGCGCTTTTTTATGTTTTATGATGGAGTTATTACTTATGTCTCTTGACTGTACCTACATCGTTCGAGCGTGTATCTGACGATACTTATCCAAAGAGGACTTTTGACACTTTCGGACAGGGGTCTCCCCCAATTAGTCCGAAAGGGCGGGGGTTTACTGTGTGTGTGTGTGTGTATATATATATATATATATATATATATATATATATATATATATAGAGAGAGAGAGAGAGAGAGTAGGGTAAGACGGGGTAATTTTTGCCGCGGCGCTAATAATTTGCATTCAAACGCCGATATCTCCGAATCTAGTTTGGCTTAGGTTGTAGAGCAGTTTTGGTTTAGGTTGTAGACCAACCTTTTTGTTCCTCTGTACCACTTGGGAATTCTGATAGGGACCCATGTACCCCTAACAATTTAGGATAAAATTGTGTTAATTTTATATTATTTTATTATGAAATATGTATGTGTAGGGATCAGTTTCAGTTTTCATAGGGATCTTAGTATTGATATTATCAATAAAATGAACTCTGTGACTATAAAATATTTTGATCTGTCACATACTCGGACATTATCGGGCGGTACTGCAGCTGTCTCGAGTTGGTATACATACCTGATTGTTTCACGTCCAAAGATTGTGGGCCGCAGGAAGTCACATAATGGTGAAAAAAATGGAATAGTCACCTCACTGATATAGGCCTAATTTTAAGGGATGACAATAAGTCATGGGGCGGGGTGAGGGTTCAACTTATTTTTGTATCCCACATACAAAAATAAGTTGAACCCTCACCCCGCCCCATGACTTATTATCATCAACATATACGTTGCCAGCAGGGGGCAAAAACAGAATAAAAGAAAAGCGAAACCGCGAGTGTACGACCTATGTAAACATGACGACCATAGCCCGGATACCACATCCTTAGATTTTTTTTTAGTTATTTAGGGCGTATATTATAATGAATTACCAACGGTTTGGACATACAGTACTGTATATGGCAATGAAGCACAAAAAAAACTAATATATTTGCCTTAATAATATATCCATGGTTTCGACCCGGTGTTAAACTGGATAAATTCCTATTTTTTTTCAAGTGTTTTATTGTTGTTTTTCATGGTTTGAGTGGAGGATTTGCATTAACTCACCCATTATTCATTAATCAGTAAACCAGGTGAGTAATCTGAAGATACGGCGTCAAATGGTACCATTTATAGGGTGAATCACGCTTTTACAGTAGCTAAGGGAAATTGTGGGGTAAATTGGATACTTCTTACAGTTTCTTACAGTAGATCCTCTGGAAAAAGGCAAACTATGCCTGTGTATCCAGCTCAGTACCAGTACTTGCACTGCTGCGGTCGTTCACGGTGTTGGCGGCGGCGGTAGCAGACGCAATATTTTTACTATTCTGTATTTTTGTTTTATAATCAAACTTCAAATCTTGTCTTCCCCATGCTTTATCAAGATTACTTTCAAACTCCCTTATTGATTCGGAATCGACTACATACTGGGGCAGTGCGTTCCACTCATTTACCACTCTATCACAAAATGAGTTCTTTGCCTTCTCAAGCCTATTTCTTTCTTTGTTAATTTTCTTAGAGTGTCCTCTCGTTCTTGTTCCCTCCCGCATCAAGAAGATACCTTCACACACATCCTCATCGTACTTTCCCGACACTATCTTAAAAGTATCTATCATATCCCCTCTCTTTCTCCTATATGCCAGTGTCCTCAACCTCTGCTCATAGCCCGCGTTCTTCAACGTTGGTACCAGCTTGCTAGCTCTCCTCTGCACTTTCTCCACTGCTTCTATATCCTTTACCATATATGGAGCCCACACCTGGTTCGCATATTCCAGGTGCGGCCTAACCAGCGCTGTATAGAGATTCCTGAAGATTTCTTCGTCAAGTGACACAAACGTCCTCCTTATCAGCCCTACAATTCTATTGGCTTTGTTTATCTTTTCCGCTAAATGTTCTGAGAAATTTAACTTATTGTCTATCACTACTCCTATATCCTTTTCTGCACTCACTTCCTCCATCGCTTCATACATACTGTATCCTACCTTGTCTATCTTGCTGGTCCCAATCTGCATGTACTTGCATTTTTTTAGATGAAAAGGCATTAACCAATGCTCAGACCATCCCTTCATGCCCTCCACATCTCCTTGAAGCAAACCCATATCTTCCTTACTCCTCACTCTTCTATACAGTTTAGTGTCATCCGCATACAGGTATACCTCACTTCCATTAGTTATAACTTCAGGCAAGTCGTTGATAAATATAACGAACAGCAGTGGTCCCAACACAGATCCCGGAGGTACCCCACTTGTAATTTCCCTCCACCCCGAGCCTATTCCATTCACCAGTACCCTCTGTCTCCGATCTTTCAGGAAGGCTTCTATCCATTTCACACATTTCTCCCCTATATTATAGCTTCTAACTTTCTCTATTAACCTTTTATGTGGGACCTTATCGAAGGCCTTCATAAAATCGCAATATACCACGTCTATTACATCACCATCTTCTAGAATTTGCATCCAATCATCTACCACCTTAATTAGCTGTAGTACCGTCGACCTCCCCGGCAAGAATCCGAACTGTCTCCCACTGAAAAGTTGGTTTGACTTCATATGATCCATTATTCCTTCTCTAATTACCGTTTCCATTAGTTTACACACAACACTTGTCAAACTGACTGGTCTATAATTCCCTGGGTCATTTCTCTTTCCCTTCTTAAATATAGCTGTTATGTTCGCCTCTCTCCAGTCCATCGGGATTTGTCCTGTATTAAACGATACCTCAAATAACATTTTCAATGGCTCTACTAACATCTCCCCTCCTTCCTTTATGATTCTTGGGTGTATCCCATCCGGTCCCGGTGACTTACTTCTGTTCATTTTTTCTATAGCCCTTCTTATTCTAGCATGGGAAAACTCTATTAGTTCTAGTGCCGGTGCCTGTTTGATGGGAATAGTAGGCACTGCATCCTCCGACTCCACTGTTAGTACCCCCCCAAAGTATTTCCCCAGCACCTCTGCTTTCTCCTTATCAGTCTCCGCTCTACTCCCATCATTCAACCCCCCTACCAGCTCTGGGATCCCTACTCTTCTTGTTAACTTTTCCTGAATGTACTTCCAGAATATTTTTGGATTATCCTTCACATTTCTAGCTATCTCTCCCTCTCCTTGTTTCCCACCTTATTTTATTGTTTATTTGTCTGCGTTCCAGATCCACTTCCTTAGCCTCTATACTAGACCCCCTGTTCTTTTTTAACAATTTTAATCTTTCCCACAATCATTCCTTTCTTCTAATCAATATCCAAAGCTTTCTTTTCATTGGCAATTCTGGGTTAGTTCTTTTCCTCAATTTTGTTTTATCCTTATATTCCCTTACTGGTACACTTTTGGATACAGCATTCTCCAGTTTGACTCTAATTTTCCTCCACATTCCTTCAGCGTCTTCACCGTTCAAGTATTCCCCCCAGTCAATGTCCAAATACCGTCTCAGCAGCTCATAATCTGCTCTATCATACATGTATATTTTTCTATTGCTTCTATTATCCCTCTCTGATTTAATGTTACAACTAAAGCTTATACAGGCATGGTCACTACGATGGGTTGAGGGGGCAACACCCCCCCTTGATTTATTGTCATCCTTATATAGGCCTATGTAGATCTGTAAGGGGGCAAAAACAGGTTGCCGGCCAGTATTTCGTTTTTGTGAGTAACGCTCACGCCATTTATTGGGTGAATCGCGCCCACCGCATCGTTCAAAACAAGAAGAAGAAGGTCAAGTCGAAGGATTCATTGGACGCAATGCTTTGTTTACGGTCGGGACTTATTATTTCGGTGTAGGCCTAATCGGATTTTTTCAAGTGTCGATAACTAATTTGGTACGATTTTAGTTACTGGACACCTATTTGACAGGTACCGCCAACGATTTAATACATATTTTCTTCGGTTTCCACGCATCCAACACCAAGCTACACCCTTTTCTGGTGTACAGAACACTAAAAATGCAATGGGGACACTTTAACCCTCCTGGCCCGGGTAGGCTCTCAAAATGACAGTGTGGGCTACCCGGGCGATCTGGCCGAAAAACGTCTAGGCCTAGGCTACCGTATTTTTGTTTAGTTTAACTGCTAGAAATTTCCCACGCATCTATAAATGTAGTGCGGTTTCCAATCTGTAGACTGGCGTTGAGTAGAGCTCTCTATGTCAACTGGTTCAGTTGTGATGACGATTTCAGTGGAGAGCACTTGCAGGCGATGTTAGCAATATGACGATCTTTTCACTACTGAAACAACGACATACAATAACAAACGAGTCTTCTCTTTCTTGTTTTCGGAGGTGCGGTGACGTAACGATCGGCTTTGTTTACATGCGTCGGACGCACGGCGTTCAGACCAAGCTGAATAGGCTTTCAAGCTTACAGATTTTAAAATGACAACCGGGCACCTGCCCTTCATTCGTGGTGTCCTTTTAAAATGACAACCGGGCCAGGAGGGTTAATAATGATAATATGAGACGAAATATAAAGAAAACTCTGTTGCGTTCGTGGAAGTAGCGTCGCTTTGTTTACTTTACGCTCGGAGTGACTTCCCGGTCCAGCCTTGGCGGTCGACTTAAAATGGCTAAGCTTATAACCAGTTGTTGGGTCAATTTTTTTTATAAAGACTTGCGTTATAGGCCGACTAAGGCCGTGGGATACAGGACAGGGTTGAGGGAGGGCTCTGTCTGCCTGCCTGCCCCCCCCCCCCCCCAGGGCAAAGCCCCCCCCCTCAACATATTATTGTATCCAATGGCATTCAAAATAGATGGGAACTTGACAAGCGTCCGACGCCTCCCCCGCCGCCGTCATTTTTACATTTGTCGATCGCCGTGGTTCAAGTTCGCGTCTATTTTGACGGCAATTTTTTCGGTTATTTGCCCCCTGCAGCCCTGCTGGCAATATATATGATGATGACAATATGTCATGGGGGGGGGGGGGCTTTAACCCACCTCAACATATTATTGTATCCAAAGGCAGTCAAAATAGACGGGAACATGATGGCAAAGGTCCGACGCCACTACACGTAATGTGAACAATAATGGCGGTACGCCCGCTCTAAACATTCTTGCCGTTGTTTCTAATAGTGCGGCTAAAGACGTCTTTAACCCCTCAGACCCGGAAGGGCTCTGAGGCATCCATAAAAAACACCCCCTGCGCAACCCGGAAGGGTGCTGAGGCTCCGGCAGCTTGAAAGCCTGTAAGCTTGGTGTGCGAGGCGTCTGTCCGACGCATGTAAACAACAGCCGGCTGGACCGACGCCGCGCATCTCCGACCACAAGAAGGATCGTGTCGCTTGTTCGTGTGTGCCTGTACAGTACTGTATGTTATTGTTAAGTAGCGAAAAGTAGTGTAAAGTTGCTGATTTTGCCACAAAGTGATCTCCACGGAAATCTTCAACACAACTGAACCAGTAGAAGCCCGAAAACGCTTCTTCTCTTGTAGAATAGCAGAGCTCTGGAACTCCCTCTCCGAAGAAACTGCTATGGCCCCAAATACCACTGCCTTCAAGAGACTCCTTGCCCAAACTCTCCCAGAAACCCTCCAAAGCTATATACAATAGCCTAAACAGACCTTCCCCCCTACAAATTTCACATGCCCAACTCCCCACTTCACACCCATATCAAAATAAACAAAGAACAACACACATGTCATAGACCAACACCCAAAGCAAATCCAAGAAGATACAAACAACCAGTTACACAAACATATTACAGTACATACACCTCATCACACAATCTAGCTGGAGTATCCGTATACCTGTACTAGGGCCCGGACCCTCTGTAAGTATTGTCATGTGACACAAGCAGGAGACCGCGGCCCCACGAGGTAAGTTGACTTAGAGAGCTCTACTTAACCCGTGGAGCCCCGGCTAGTTTTGTAATGTTTGCGCACCAGAACCCGGCCGGTTTTCAAAAAATGGTTTTATTCCAGAAACAATAGCGAATGGGTTAGGAATGAAGGAAAAACCACGAAAAACCGCTCAAAAAATGGTCCTACAGAGCCCCCGAAAACGGATTTTACATGAGTAAAAAATTGAAGGCAATTATCCCAAAAAAACAGGTTATTGCGCGCTCGCGCGCACGCACGTGGACTTTGAGAGTTTTCAACCATCGGCACGGTTGCGTGGGATACGTACACAGTTCCCTTACATATCTGAGCCCTCTTGAGTGGCTACACCTGAGGTTACGGTCGGCGCAATTAGGGTGACGCGTCAGGCGCGTCTCTGGGGCTGTGCGTTACATACATCGCCGACGCGTCAGACGCGTCGCTGGGGCTGTACGGGTTAACGCCATTCTACAGGTACGAAACACATCTACGCTTGGGGATGCGCAGGAATGCGGAAGAAGTCAAAATAACAAAGATACGGTAGCCTAGGCGTAGACGTTTTTCGGCCAAAACGGTGAGTAGGATGTAGTGACCGGGCGTACCGCCATCTTTGTTTACATTAGGCTACGCGTATTGGCGTCGGACCTTTCCCATCATGTTCTCGTCTATTTTAACCTAACCTAACCTAGTACCGTAAAGTGGGGTAACTTCGGACTTCGGTCATAACTTCGGACATCGGCGATAATAAGTAATTAGACATTGTCATTATATAATAAGATTTTTTTTTTTTTTTTTTTTTGTGGGGTCCGTTTAGAGAAATGGCAAAGGAAGAGCATGTAAAAGTCCTAGGGAACTGACATGAGTATATGTACACGAAAAAATATTATATATGTGACGAAAATATGTACATTTTTCGCTACCCTGCCAAACTTCTATCACCCTGAAGAAATTTGTTTGTATGAATGATGTTGTGACTGATATAATTTTGTAGTAACATTACCAGAGACAACATCCACCAAAGGAAATTTGTTACACTTGTATAACGCTCTAGCTAGAACAGTATCATTTAACCGATTGTGTTTTAAAAAAAAAACATGGTAACTTCGGACATGGAACAAAACAATCGTTTGTTATTATTTGCCCTATGAAAATCATTCATAATACTTGTACATCATTAACATGGTGGTAAAAGATCAAATCATCATTCTCTGAGTCCAAAAACCCATAAAAATATGATACTATGCTAACCGATTTATGTATTTCGGATAATTCTGGATATATAATATATATAAATTAGGAGAGGCATATATCTTGTCCAAAAAAATTTGTATCTGCCGAAAGAAACACCAACAAATACGTTATACCTATAAAAATGCTCAAATTCATGAAAGTGTATATGCAGTGATATATTATACATACCTATATATTTTCACTAGGCCTAGTTAATTTTCGAGTTATTGATTTGACAGCATTGGTTATTTTTCCTTCTCAATATTTTCTAGGAGTGAGCTCGATGCCTAACGAGAACAGATGCAAACAGAATATATGTTAAACATCGTATATATCCCCCTCCTATACTGATTATGAATACAAGACGGTGTGTTGAAATGGATAGAAAATTGGCTCAGCAACAGAAAGCAAAGGGTAGTCATAAACGGTAAGGCATCTAAATGGACCAATGCAAGTAGCGGGGTACCCCAGGGATCGGTACTAGGACCAATTCTCTTTCTAATTTACATCAACGACATAGATGAGGGTCTCACCTGTACAATCTCAAAATTTGCTGACGATACAAAAATTGCAAATAGCGTACTCTCAAAAGAACAAGTTGACGATATGCAACACAATCTAGATAAATTATCATGTTGGGCCCAAATTTGGCAAATGAGTTTCAATGCGGATAAATGTAAAGTACTACATGTCGGATACCTAAATGAGAAAGCAAACTATTCGATGAATGGCACTCAGCTTAAGAATGTAAACAGAGAAACCGATCTGGGAGTAACAATATCGAGTAACCTAAAACCGAGTCAACAATGTTCAGAAGTTGTTAAGAAGGCAAACAAAATAATTGGCTTTATAGGCAGGTCATTTGAGCATAAATCCAAAGAAGTTATCCTAACACTTTACAATTCCTTAGTCCGCCCTCTTCTGGAATACTGCGTTCAATCCTGGTGCCCTTATTACCAAAAAGATATAAACAAGCTAGAACGAGTTCAACGTAGAGTTACCAAAATGATACCTAGCCTAAAGAACAAACCATACGAAGAGCGTCTTAGAGAATTAAATCTATTTCCTTTAACCCAGCGCAGATTAAAAGGTGACTTAATTCAAGTGTTCAAAATCATCAAAGGCATCGACAATATGAACTGTAGTAAGTACTTCACTATCGATCAATCTAATTACACGCGGGAAAACGGTTGCAAAATTATTGGTAAATCTTTTAACTCGCACAAATCTAAGAATTTCTTCTTCAATCGAGTTGTCAACTTGTGGAATGGGCTTCCCCGAAACGTTATAGACTGCATCACCGTTGATTCATTTAAACTCCGCCTAGACAAATATCTCTCATCAAACCCGCGACTGACTGCGTTTGTAAATGAATAACTTTATTTTATCCCCCCTCAGTTACTAACCCATCTGTCCCCTACTAACTTCCTAATCCTGCCAAGGACATTAGTTCCAGGGCAGTAATTCCCTTACCCACTCTAAACCACTATTTGGACACTTGATCCTCAGTGTTTTGGAGGACAAGCAACCTAGAAGGGTCACTAGACCTGTTGTTGCTTGATTTCCTTTGTATTATACAGGCCTAAAAGTATTGACTGTGCATTTTCCACTATAACATCGGACAAGAATAAGCAGCAATAATAAAATATTCATATAAAATAGTAGGAGCCGAAAAATGAATGAAATAAGGCCACGAACGTAGGTCCGAAGTTCTCCTCCGTTCGTCCGAAGTTATCTCAGCTTTCTTGGCAACCATTTTCCATAAGAAATCACCTACGTCCGAAGTTAGCCATAGAAGTCCGAAGTTATCAACTTTTCAAGCAAACTTCGGATATCATTTAGGATAAGGATAGCTCTCTTATTATAGGGGTTAATTTTAGGAGGCTTCCTGGATTATGGCGCACTACCACCATACATCACTTGATCTAGTTAAATCTCTATAATGTGTTTAAACTCAGGAGAAATTGTTAAAAAACATCGAAAAATGTCCGAAGTTACCGCATTTTACGGTATTCATGTAGTAATGACAGGGGGCAAATAGCAGAAAATATAGCATCGAAATAGGCCTAGACCTAGTATTTTGGGTGGGGGCTGCCGCCCCCACACCCCCGCTGGTTGAGTACTTAATAAAAAAATAAAAAAAATTGGCTGTCGATTATACGAAGGTGAAAGAAAAGTCGGTTCAATGTTATTTTAATACCACAAATTTTATTGACATATTTGAAGATAAATATTGAATCAATATGCTCTAAAGATCATAAGAAAATTTGTTTTAACCCTCGGCAAAATCTAATAAAAAAGAATGGTACTAAAATGTCTTTTTCGTAACAAGGTTGTCAATACGGTACTTCCAGTTATCGATAGCTCTAAAGATCATATGATAATGTGTTAAACCCTCGGAAAAAAAATAATATAAAAGTAGGCCTATGGTACTAAAATTTAATTTTGGTAACAAGGTTGTCAATACGGTACTTTCCCGTTATCAATGTACAATCAAAGCTGCAGATTGCAGAGTAAACGCCGTAGACTTCATCGACTTTTCTTTCACCTTCGTATAATCGACAGCAATTTATTTTTATTTGTTTTTACTAAGGGATTAGTACTCAACCAGCGGGGTTGTGGGGGCAGCAGCCCCCACCCATAATACTAGGTTAGGTTAGGTAAGGTTGTTAGGTTAGGCTAATATCTTTTCAAATCACTATCGGGGCCGTGTCTCAACATCCATCAATAGGACTAATGGGGAAAATAGGTTTTCCCGAGATTTCTAATTAATTACAAACACTATATATTGATGTAAATGAAAACATTTTGTTATAGGCCTAAGAAACACTCGGAAAATTTGTGGTATTAAAATAACATTTTTCCGAAAAGTCTATGGTGTTTACTCTGCAATCTTCAGTTTGATTTTACATTGATAAGATGTAACAAGAGGCAACAACACACTGGACTTACTATTTGGCAACAACTTCGACCTGGTACACTCGTACGAAACTGTAAAAACTATAATGTCCGACCACAGCCTCATCAAAGTTAGAACCCCCACACCAACCGCCACACCACCAAGAAGATGTCAACAGGAATCAAGCCAAATACCCTGCACCTCTCTGAAAGATCTCAACTTCTACAGCAAAGATATAGACTGGGACAGACTGAGAGCAGAACTGGCAGGAACTGATTGGAGGGCACTATTCGAAGATAAAAACGTCGACGAAACTCTCAGTATCCTCCAGCAACAATGCCTGGAGACCTGTAAAAACACCATACCACCCAAATCAAGCAGGAAGCAGATCAAGCAGATTCCCAGAGATAGAAAAATACTAATGAAGAAAAGGACGTACTTGAGAGCCAAGCAAAGGAAGACCAGCTATGCGCACAATATCACCAAACTACAAGAAGAGCTTGATGAAGTTGAACGTAAACTCATCCAGTCACACCAAGAGCAAAGAACACGCGAAGAACTACAAGCAGTTGCAAACATACGAGTAAATAGCAAATTCTTCTATGCATATGCAAAAAGGAGACTCAGGAACACCACAACAATAGGACCACTTGCAAAACCTACGGGCGAACTTGAGAGTGACCCAACCGAAATGGCCAAGATACTCAAACAGCAGTATGAAAGTGTCTTCAGCCCGCCAAATGAAGACAAGAAAATCGAGAATGCAACGACTTTCTTTGGCAACGCTCCAGAGACACCACATCAACTCTCCTCGGTAACAGTATCAACAGAGGATATAATAGCAGCCATCGACAAGATTGGACCAAACTCTGCAGCAGGACCAGACGGCTTTCATGCCCAACTGCTAAAAAACTGCAAACATCAGCTAGCCCTGCCTCTAAAACTGCTGTGGAGCAAGTCCCTCCAAACTGGATATGTACCACAATCCCTAAAAGAAGGTAATGTCACACCAATACACAAAGGGGGTAGTAAAGGCATAGCCAAAAATTACAGACCAGTGGTGCTGACGTCACACCTTATTAAAATCATAGAAAGAACAATAAGAGCTAAGATGGTCAGCTTCCTGGAAGATAATGAGGCGTTCAACGAGGGGCAACATGGCTTTAGAAAAGGCCGCTCCTGCCTCTCACAACTACTATCACACTACGACAAAATCCTACAGGATATTCAAGACGGAGAAAATGTAGACGTCATATATCTAGATTTCGCCAAAGCTTTTGACAAGGTGGACCATGGGATCCTTCTACATAAACTCAAATCACTGGGAATAGGGGGAGACCTTGGAAGATGGCTCCACAGCTTCATCACCAACAGAAAACAAAGAGTCACGGTTCAAGGAAGCCTATCAGAAGCAGGTGGGGTCATCAGCGGAGTACCACAAGGATCAGTACTGGGACCTCTCCTATTCCTCATCATGATAGGAGACATCGACAGGGACCTGGAACACTCAACAGCCACATCGTTTGCAGACGACACCAGACTCATGAAGAAAATCACCTCACAACATGATGCTCAGCTACTACAACAAGACTTGGACAAAATCCTGAAGTGGGCAGAAGAAAACAACATGGCCCTAAACGGAGACAAGTTCGAGCTTCTAAGGTACGGGAACAAGAGAGCACTACAAAACGACACCAACTACAAAAGTGGACAGCAAGAAATTACCGCCAAGGACACAGTGAAGGACTTGGGAGTAAATATGAGCAGTGACGCCACTTTTTCCCAGCATATTACCAAAGCCACAACAACAGCAAAACAAATAGCAGGCTGGATCCTGAGAACCTTCCACACAAGAAATGAAAGGTGTATGCTAACATTGTGGAAGTCACTGGTCCTACCACGACTGGAGTACTGCTCCCAGCTCTGGTCTCCCCAAAAAGTAGGAGAAATAACAGAAATTGAAGCCACCCAGAGGACATTCACCAGTAAAATCCATGGGTTTCAACACTTTAACTACTGGGAGAGACTTAAGGAGCTGCAGCTGTACTCACTTCAAAGACGTAGGGAGAGATACATCATCATCTACGTCTGGAAGATTTTGGAAAAAAAGGTACCAAACCCAAACATCCAAGAGACTCAGCACCAAAGGCGAGGGAGGCTGTGCTATGTGAGGACTACGCCGGGATCAACACAAAAAATCAAATCCCTGATCCATCACAGCTTTACATACAATGGAACCAGACTGTTCAACTGTATACCAGCCCCTCTCAGGAACATGACTCCAGACACCTTCAAGAAACACTTGGACATGTGGCTGGCCAAAATACCGGACCGGCCACCAACACCAGGATACCCCAGCACCAACTCCAACCGACTTCTGGAATGGAGAGTGGAAGAAAGGGAGCTGCCTGGTCGCAGTGGAGCCCCAGCTCAACTGTGTCACTAACGGACGGAATACAACTAAGTGTAACTAAGTGTATAATGGGAAAGTACCGTATTGACAACCTTGTTACGAAAATTAAATTTTAGTACCATACTTTTATATTAGGTTTTTCCGAGGGTTTAACACATTTTCATATGATCTTTAGAGATGTCGATAACTGGAAGTACCGTATCAACAACCTTGTTACGAAAAATAAAGGTTAGTACCATACTTTTTATTAGGTTTTGCCGAGGGTTAAAACAAATGTTCTTATGATCTTTAGAGCATATAGATTCAATATTTACCTTCAAATATATCAATAAAATTTGTGGTATTAAAATAACATTGAACCAAAATAGGCACCAATAGATTCGCCATATTTTTCTCCATATAGGCCTAGGCCTAGTCCGCATGGAGGATTTTCGTTATCAACAAATTGAAAAATACCCACTTCACAGACAAATACACCAAAAATCTAAGTCAAAGCGAGGTGTGGGGGCGGCAGCCCCCACCTATAATACTAGGTTAGGTTAGGCTAATGTCCTTTCAAAGGGGTATAGGGTAGTAAACACTAGGATAGCCTATACCCGGTCAGAGGTAAGAAGAAGAAGAGTCCAGCAGTAGTCTCCTTGAATGCTACCGAGGGTTAATGAAGTCACATTTTCCAATTTGCGTAGAAAGCCTTAAATTATAGATATAGGCCTAGCCTAGGCCCAAGAACATTTGAGACCCTCTCCACTACCAAAAATAAAGTAGGAAATGCTCTCTTTGATACCTTAAATTAAACAAAAAAAGGAAAAATAAAATCCGTGAAGGGCCACAGGGAGGAGGAGGAGGAGGGAGGGGGGGGGGGGGAGAGAGAGAGAGAGAGAGAGAGAGAGAGAGAGAGAGAGAGAGCATGCCCCCGGACCACCTAGTGGTCACACCTACGGCGCACGCCGCTGAAATTCTGAACCTCATACAAAGACTACAAAGTTCGGAAAAAAGAACGACATTCATATTTTAATGCGTTGCCCTGCGTTAGACCTGCGCCACTCAGCAGACGCCAACTACTGTTAGAATAGGTTACCCTTATAACACGCTTACATGTTCACTGTAGCATCTTTCAAATGACACATAATCCAACATACAGAGTAACTAATTGATGGTGCACACGTAGATACAGCATAAACCACAATCATCTTCCCCAGGGGCCGTGCTATCAAACATACACGGAAGGTGAGAAGGGTAGGGAGGTCACTGGCGCGGACAACGGACCTCAATACAACCACTGATCCTATGACAACCACGCCTCCTGCCTCATTAATACGCCCACCATACTACCTCAGAACCACGCCCAATAAGGTGCTATGACTGTTACATACTAAAAATACTTAATAGGGGCCCTACCTTTGTTTTACCGGGTCAGCAACGCTCCCTCTTGTCCTCCATTTTCAGCACCGCCTCAGTGTCGTGACGTCATCAGCGTCTACAGAGAGTGCTTGCTCAATACATATTTGGGTTATTCTAATTTCCATGCAAAAAGAAAAGTGTTCGCACTTATTTATATATAATTATACAGTATATATATATATATATATATATATATATATATATATATATATATATATATATATATACTGTATATATATATATATATATATATATATATATATATATATATATATATATATAGAGAGAGAGAGAGAGAGAGAGATAGATATACAGTAGATACTGACGTAGATAGATAGGCCTACATTACAAAGAGAGAGAGTGAGTTAAAATTCAAACAATTAAAATTGCTTCCACTACCACCACCTCATAGGCCTACTGTTATTATGTTCTATCCAACAACCAACTCTACTCCTAAAATCGATTAATGAAATATTACAAACACATGTGGCAGTCCGTGGATTCGAACCCAGGACGCTCACACCGAATATCAACACCTTATGCATTACACCACGAAGGCAGTTAAAGAATGGTGGACACTGCCTACGATTTATTACGCAACTTCGAATCCTGCATATCAATCTAAGCATGTACACACATCCCAACTGCAACTCACGTAGGCTATGCATATGTGAATAGAAAGAGCAATACAGGACATAAATACTACAAGCCACAGAGCGCCCTTCTCGACCAGAACGGCCTCTTCGCCACCAACCTCCAACACAAAATGGCTTCCACCAGCACACATGCAGGTAGAAATAGAGTCCGAGCGAGCCCTTCTTGCCCTCAACACCACCGACCAGAAGAATGCAGTAGAAGTGGACACATATGTGACTATCGGAGCCGATCAAACAGAGGCACCAGAACAATCACTCTTGATTGGTCACAAAAACCTGTGAAGCCTGATATAATAATAATAATAATAATAGTTCTTAAAGCTAGCGCATGCTAAGCTAGCTAAGGATAGCTCAATAAGGCCGATTAGGCGTATTTCCATTGGGGTCCTGTACTACTACCCCCTCCCTTTGCTCATGAGGGATGGTAACGACTCAGTGCTTGTGAAAAATCTTTAATGCGCCGAGCGTGGGCGCGAACCCGGGCCTTCTGGGTGGAAGTCCGAGACGCTAGTCACTACACCAAGCGAGCCGCTAAATGCAATGATGCTCACCAGCTAAGTTTGAGACTAGCACCCCCCCAGTGATCACCAGCTAAATTTGAGACTATAGCACTATCTGTGAGGCCCGATGCTCACCAGCTAAATTTGAGACTATAGCACTATCTGTGAGGCCCGATGCTCACTAGCTAAATTTGAGACTATAGCACTATCTGTGAGGCCCGATGCTCACCAGCTAAATTTGAGACTATAGCACTATCTGTGAGGCCCGATGCTCACTAGCTAAATTTGAGACTAGCACTATCTGTGAGGCCCGATGCTCACTAGCTAAATTTGAGACTATAGCACTATCTGTGAGGCCCGATGCCCACCAGCTAAATTTGAGACTATAGCACTATCTGTGAGGCCCGATGCTCACTAGCTAAATTTGAGACTATAGCACTATCTGTGAGGCCCGATGCTCACCAGCTAAATTTGAGACTATAGCACTATCTGTGAGGCCCGATGCTCACTAGCTAAATTTGAGACTATAGCACTATCTGTGAGGCCCGATGCTCACTAGCTAAATTTGAGATTATAGCACTATCTGTGAGGCCCGATGCTCAGCAGCTAAGTTTTAGAATAGCAAGAAGAGAATCACCTCAATGTACACTAATTAAAGGATATGGTATGAGACCGTCCAACAAGAAAAACACCTTGATTTACATAAAGGATGTGGTATGAGACCATCCATAGTGCAATCCCCTACTAGTGTGTGAAGACATAAGTCCCCACCTAATACTGTAAAGAATAAATAGTTGAGTCCACTATCTATACCCGGGAAATCACTTGTACAAAGTTAAAGTAATGCCGTACGTCTCTATTTTCGAGTCCCTATTTAATTGTGTTAAATTTATCCCCGTTCAGGAAAACACTACACAAATTATCTTTTACATCCTCTATTCAAATACTCTTAAGGTTATAACTGAAACACGGGGTGCCTTTGCAAGCGGGTACCAGTAGGGTTTGATAGGAACCTGATAGGGAGTGATCTTACGGGTTGTCGGGTTGGTCATCTTTGTCTCTATTGTTCCCACATCTCATGCACTGAACACAGGCCGTTGTACACTCGCCAGTCCCAGGGATCCAACAAGAGTAAGTTTGACATGGAGGAGGTAGGACTACTTTGCCTGGAGTAGTTCCTGGGAGTTGCTTCATCTTCCCGCCTGGTCTACCTAATTGATTGTGATGTTAATTTCTGGGGCAGTTTGTCTTGTTCAGGTCGAGGTCGTGTTGGGATTCTCCGACGGCATTGATGGAATGTTGCTTTACATTGGACGTTACTAATAGTCTTATGTTTGTCTAGTCTTTATTTATCCCTACTGGGTTGTGGATGGAGACATTTTCTTGGATATTATCCGGAAGGATTCGGAGTAGTTCCCTTGAACAGATGATTGTTGCATTTTTCTTGAATTGCCTGAGGGAACGCGGACGTAATGTTTTTCCGTAACACTGCGAGCCTGACATCAAAGTCGCCATCATACTTGCAATTGGGTCATAGGTACCATGTAGGATTTTGGTTTTTACACCATGCCCGATCTTACTTTCAACTATCTTGACAATTTTACCAACACACCTAAACTTCGTTAGATGCTGGAATAGCCTCCCGAAAATGCAGGACCCTTGGGTTACGAGGCAGACACGTTACCACGAGACTAATAAAGGTACCCCACTTAGCCTGGTATTCTAAGTGTATTTATGCATATTGTTCAATTTAGGCTAACCTATTTTTACTGACTTTACAACCACTCTACCGAGAGACAGTTGCACTGACTCTATGACGATTTGATTAAATTTGGGCCAGGTTTGGCCAGGTTGAATTCTGCCCATTACTAATAACACGGCTATCCCAAGTGAGTGAGCACTATTGTGATTTTTTCATTGGGTTCTTGGTTTACCAAATCAAGTACCAACTTGACCATTTCCATGTATGTGGTGATGTCAAAGTTCTGGTTCGTATTTCGGAATGGAAATGTGTGAACGTTGTGCCATCTTCACTGTCTTGGCTCGTTGTCTTTGCTCGTATAAATATATTAGCACTGTGTTTCTCCGTGTTTAGAACCAGCGCTAGCCACCAATATTATGCTAGACAAAACAATTATTGTGGATTCTTCTAACAGGGAGAAATGAGGAGTTCAATACATACATAGAATACCAACACATGGGGGAGTTATACAAGTAGTACTAGTCAACAGTTTATTTACACACAAATGATATCTCTCAAATCGAGATGTTACACATATAAATCAATATGTGAGTTTTTAGACTCTAGCAAGCATTTATATTACTTAGAACAATATTATTACTATCAAATGACACAATTACATATCATGGAAATGGTTTTACGAACTTTGGAGTCTGCTTTTTATAGACTAATTAATACACAATTTAGCTTAGTTTGCCCATGCGTCTATACTGGATATACGTTTTTCTTCTATGCCCGACTCATCTTCTTAACTTAATGAAATCGCTTAAATAAATGTATCACGTCGGGTGCTGGGGTGGCTAAGTTGTAAGTTATATCCAACTATTAAATATCTTCCGTTATGTTGACGCCAGAATGTCCAACTATAACAGTGAGAATTGTTAATAGAGTCTTGTACGTGTGTGTTTTTCTAAAGGAATATAATATTTGCACAAGTAGGGATTTGAATATAGAGACGGATCTACATTAATTTCGATAAAGTGATTTTCCGGGTGTAGGGAGAGGACTCGATGATTTACTAATAACAGTCTTAGAGGGGGACTTATATAAGGAATCACAATAGGGAAATTGCCCTTTGGATGGTTTCGAATCACATCCTTTAATTATTGTAGAGGCTATAGTCTCTTGTTGATGGACAGTCTTGAACCACATCCTTAAATTGTCGTAGAGGTGATGTGTCTTGGTGCTAGCCTCAGTCCTAATTGACGAGCCTCGAGCCTCACTGGTGAACATACTAGTCTCGGACTTTGTTTGCGAGCATCGAGCCTCATTTGTTGGCGTACTATAAGGTAGCGCCAGCAAACTTGACAATAATCTTGACCCCTTAACTTCTTATAACTCGAAATTAATGAAAGCAATCGGGCTGACGTTTCCATTATTTGGGAAGACTCCACCAGGAAATAGGTGTGGATATTTTCAGGCAATTTGCTCTAGGCCCTTTAAGAGTTACAGAGAGGTCAGGGATCGAGATTATTGTCAAGTTCGTTGGCGCTACCTAGTCTCGGACCTTGTTGATGAGCATCGAGCCTCACTGGTGGACGTACTAGCCTGGGGCCTATAGTTGGTGAGCAACAAGCCTCACTTATTGGGGTAGCATCGAGCCTACCTAGCTGACCAAAAAGTAGGGGATTTTTTATACCTACTTAAGGTTGGCTGTGGTATGTGTCTTCTGCTGCTATCCTTCAGTTGAAGATGTTGAGGGCGAGAAGGGCTCGGTTGGACTCTGTGTCTAGCTGGCAGGCTGATGATAGCCATCTCGGGGTTGAGGTTGGCAGCGTGGGGGCCGTTCCGAGCGAGAAAGGCTTGCCGGCCAGGGCTCTGCTGTACGTGGTGGTTGTTGTGCCCTTGTTTAGGCTACTGGAGACTGGTGTGGTGGTGATCGATGTGCTTTTAATACTTGGCATATCAGCTCTCCCAAACTCCCAAACAGCACAATACACACACATACACATTCATTCACATACAGACCACTGCAGTGCCCCCAATAATTTTCAATGTCAAGCAGCTAAGGGATACGGGAAAACATAGAGGTATATATGTGTGTGTGCGTGTGTGTGTGTGTGTGTGTGTGTGTCCCTATTTGTGTTTGAAAGGATATGGTGTTCAGGTGGCAGTGACCCTTCTCTTTGTACATACAGTATTTATTATATTAATTAACTTGATGCTCGACTGACATATAATGGCACTCACTATATCCCTTCGCAATTTGTTCCCAGTAATCATGTGTGTGTGTGTGTGTGTGTGTGAAACAATATTTACGGTATGTGCATGCATGTGTGAGTGCGTGTGTGCGTTTGTGTGTGTGTGTGTGTGTGTGAGAGACAATATTTACGATATGTGCATGAATGTGTGTGTGTGGGAAACAATATTTACGGTATGTGAATGCATGTGTGTGCGTGTAGCTGTATGCACTGTATGTATGTGTGTGCGTGTGTGCGTGTGAGTGCCATGACATCTGCGCATAACCCTGTAGGCTACACCCAAGACTCCCTCACACACACACGTCCACTACACCACAACCACGGGAGTTGGGTGAACGCTGTGCTGGGAGTATGTCAGGTATGTCAGTCAAGTCAGGTGAAGGTATTGAGGGATATCGAACAAAATACACATTTATCTTGAAGGAGGGTCTTGGGCGGGTGTTTTATTTAAGCTAGATTGAGGTCTAGGGAGGAAACTAAAAACAATAATAAAAAAATGCTTATATGAGCAAATAAATACGCCCATCCCCCCTTAACCCTTTCAAGATACTATGCCGCATTAATTTTTTGTTTTCTGGCTATTATTAAACGATTGTATTCAGATTAAGAAGGATATATGCAAGCCAGGGGGTTAATTGAGATAATCTTCACCCTTTAATTAACCCCTTTTTTACCGGCGACGTCTTTTGTATAATAATCTAGCTATATTTAGACGATTTTGTGCAGCTTAAGAAGGATCTGTGGTAGTAAAACGGGTTAAGTTAGATAGTGCGAAGTCTGTTAATTGCTGGAGGCCCTTTTTAAATTGAATTAAATCGTCTAATAGTAGCCAGCATAAAGTTGAAAGGACGTCTCCGGTACAGAAGGGGTTAATGGACAAATTAAACTACTATATTTGGTTTCATTTCAGCTGGCGGTAAATTGAATCCCTTAATTGAATCCCTTAAGGGGAGGTTTCTAGTGTGCTGCTTAGACCTCCATCAAGCTTAAAATTACATCCCTTAGACCCCCTTTCAAGATAAATATGTACATTTTTCGGTAGAAAAATGTCCCGGCCGAAAGCCGATTCCTCTTAAGTTACAGGCTCGCTATCGCTCGCCAGGAAAAAATTGACACCTAAATGGCACGAAAGGTCTTAAAATTGACAGAAATGGGGCGACAGTTATTAAAATCGCCAAACTAATGGGGAAAACGTCTTAAAATCTCAGAAGCAATGGGGCTAAACATGAGGGAGAAGGAATTTCGAGAACAAAATGGAAACCTCCCCTGGCAACTGTTTTTTCGATAACTAACGGAAAAATACGAAATTAGCATATGTGTCTACAGTATACGCTTCATATTAGTGTCCAGTTGTCATATAATTATAGTCCGTCATGCATTCTATAGGTGGGGGCAGAAATCGTAAACCCCTTTATAACCTCTCATAACTCAAACCGGACTAAAGTAATCGAGCTAATGTTTCTACCCCACACACATAATAGGCAGAGTTGGCTATAGGGAAAAAGAGGTGTGGTGGTCGACATGGACAGCTCATTTTCTCTAGCCCTTTTTGAGTTACAGAAGTTAGAGAGGTTACGATTTCTGCCCAACGGATTATAACAACAGATGTCGCTACAGAATCTGCACACAATAGCTGAGTAACGAAGCTGAACACATAGGAATTGACCACTTGCGAGTTTCAGGCTATAAGGAAGTTGGAGCCATAAACATCGACATTAAAATCGTCAAAATAATGGGGCGAACGTCTTAAAATTAGAAAAGCAATGGGGCTAAACATGAGGGAGAAAGGAGTCAAGAAAAAAATATCTCAAGTGGAAATCTCCCCCTTAATGTAAGCATGTTGTGATCCTCCCGGGATTCGAACCTGGGTTACCACATACAGATCTTAAACACTCTAACCATTACACCATCAAGACAGTTAAATTAGGTTAAGGGGAGATGGGTAGTTTTTCTAGATCCCCTTCTCCCTTATGTTTACCCCTATTAGTTTTTACATTTTAAGGGGAGGTTTTTAGTGAGTTTCCTATACCTCCATCAAGCTTGAAATTACACCCCCTTGACCACCTTTCAAAATAAATGTGTACATTTTTCGGTAGAAAAATGTCCCGGCCGAAGGCCGGTTCCACTTAAATTACAGGCTCGCTATCGCTCGCCAGGAAAAATTCGACACCTAAATGACACGAAAGGTCTTAAAAGTGAAATAAATTGGGCGAAAGTTCTTAAAATCGCCAAACTAATGGGGCGAACGTCTTAAAATCTCAAAAGCAATGGGGCTAAACATGAGGGAGAAAGGGGTAAAGAAAAAAATCCCTCAAGTGGAAATCTCCCCTTAAGATGTTTGCCCCATTAGTTTGTCGATTTTAAGAACTTTCGTCCCATTTGTGTTGTCAATATTGAGACCTTCCGTGCTATTTAGGTGTATTTTGTTTCCTGGCGAACGATAGTGAGGGACGTGTGTGTCTGGTGTACATAGACGTGCGTGACCGCCAACCATGTACACACCCACACAGCTACGTACACACATACATAGTCAGGTACACACTTACATGCACACACGCACACACACTTTCGGTCGCTCTTATTCTATCTTTATGGCACATACATACAAACGCAAACACATACAACATTCTCTCTCTCTCTCACACACACACACACACACACACACACACACACACACACACATAAACTGTCTTGCTCTCTTATTATCTTTCAAGCACTGGTCACATACATACAAACGCAAACACATACAACATTCTCTCTCACACACACACATACAACATTCTCTCTCTCTCTCTAGCAGTATACATAAATGTACTGAAGAGGTAGGCGAAGTAGGTTTGACTATATGAAGTGTCTTTCCTAAACCGAAAAGTCGTCTAATGGTAACCAGATATTGAACAAAGCGAGACATTCTTACCGCACGGAAAGAATTTATATATTGTACTGCCACGGATCCTTCTTAAGGGGAGGTATTTAGTGTGTTCCCTAGACCTCCATCAAGCTTAAAATTACACCCCCTTGAGTCCCTTTCAAGATAAATTTGTAAATTTTTCGGTAGAAAAATGCCCCGGCTGAAGGCCGCTTCCTCTTAAATTACAGGCTCGCTATCGCTCGCCAGGATAAAATCGACACCTGAATTGCACGAAAGGTCTTAATATGGGGTGAAAGTTCTTAAAATCGCTAAACTAATGGGGCAAACGCTTTATAATACAAAACAAAAATGGGCTAAACATGAGGGAGAAAGGGGTCCAGAAAAAATCCCTCAAGTGGAAATCTCCCCTTAAACTGCACAAAATCGTCTAAATATATATAAGTAGCATAAAAATCCCAAAAGACGTCGCCGGTACAGAAATGGGTTACCAAAATGGCCACAATACTGTAGTTGGTAATAATGCTCCCTCTAGAAGGCTGTGTGAAGAATGGGTTACCCAGATCAAAGCGATAATGGTCTATCTATTGCCGGACGCCTTACTCCCCTTACGAGGGTGGCCATACACAGAATGCCCCCAAGCGGACCTATTCCCTGTGAGAGGGACAACCCGAGCCAGTTTAGTGAAGGACTTACAGGATTGACCACTCAATTTAGGATCCGTCCGACTCCGAGGCCCTCTGTGTATCTTGTTAGCACTATTTTTCTACAGTGGTGTTCGGCTAATCTATCCACTAACCTGCCTTACCCTTAGGTAAGCAGTACGGATTTGTATCAGGTTTACTCCCCTAGACAGGTTGCCAACAAGGCTGACGAGTCCCATCCACCCGGATTTGTATAAGGTTGTCTCCCCTAGATGAGTTGCCGACCAAGGCTAACGAGTCCCATCCACCCGATGGTATTGATAGCGTAATGGTTAGTGTGTGAAATTTCGGTGTGAGTATCCTAGGTTCGAATCCTTGGAGTACGACGTGTATTCATTAGTGATGGGCTACTAGTTTTTGTGGCCCCCTTCTACCTCGTGTTTAGCCCCATTGTTTTTTAGATTTTAAGACGTTCGGCCCATTAGTTTGGCGATTTTAAGACTCGACGCCCCCTTTCTTTGTCAATATTAAGACCTTTCGTGCCGTTTAGGTGTCGATTTTTTCCTGGCGAGCGATAGCGAGCCTGTAATTTTAAGAGTAACCTACCTTCGGCCGGGAAATATTTCTACAGAAAAATGTACACATTAATGACACACTAGGGGGTGTTTTTTACCGGTTGATGGAGGTCTAGGGAGGAAACTAAACAATAATAAAAAGATAAACAACAAGCAAATAAATACCAATAAATACCAATAAATACCAATAAATACCAATAAATACGACTGGCCGTTTGTTTGGTCTATTAATTCATTTATTCATATATTTTTTTAGTTTCCTCGCTAGACCTCCATCAAGCTTAGAAAAACACCCCCTAGACCCACCTTCAAGATAAATTTGTACATTTTTCGGTAGAAAAATGTCCTGGCCGAAGGCCGATTCCTCTAAAAATTGCAGGCTTGCTATCGCTCGCCAGGAAATAATCGACACCTAAATGGCACGAAAGGTCTCAAAATTGACCAAAAAATGGGGCGAAAGGTGTTAAAATCCCCAAATTAATGGAACCAACGTCTTATAATCTCAAAACTAGTGGGGCTAAACATTAGGGAGAAGCTAGGGGGGTCCAGAAAAACGGTCTGCCTCCCCTCAACCCCTTCAGTACCAGGGCCGTCCTTTCCATCATATTGCTGGCGACCATTATATAGACGCTTTGATGGAGCTTGGCCAATGATAAAGGCTTCAAACTATCTCCACCGATCCTTTTAAGGGGAAGCAGACCACCGTTTTCTCTGGACCTCCTTCTCCTCCCTCATGTTTAGCCCCATTTTTTGTTTTTAGATTATAAGCCCATTAGTAGGGCGATTTTAACACCTTTCGCCCCATTTCGTTGTTAATTTTAAGACCTTTCGTGCCATTTATGTGTCGATTTTTTTCCTGGCGAGCGATAGCGAGCCTGCAATTTTAAGAGGAATCGGCCTTCGGCCTGGACATTTTTCTACCGAAAAATGTACAAATTTATCTTGAAGGGGGGTCTAGGGTGTGTTTTTCTAAGCTTGATGGAGGTCTAGGGAGGAAACTAACAAAATATATGAATAAATGAATTATTAGACCAAACAAACGACCAATCTCTCCTTAACTACCACAGCTCCTTCTCAAACTGCATACCATCGTCTAAATATACCACACGTCGCTGGTACTCAAAGGGTTAACTAAGTTTATGTGTAAGTAGGTTGACCACTTGCGAGTTTCAGGCTGTAAGGAAGTTGGAGCCGTGAACATCGATATTAAACAGAAATGCAATAATAATGTACGTTTCTGACTACGACCGTATTTTAGCTGTAAATTCTGTTAAGGGGTGATGGGCCGGTTTTCTGGGTCACTTTCTCCCTAATGTTTAGCCCCATTAGTTTTCAGATGTTAAGATGTTTGCCCCATTAGTTAGTCGATCTTAAGACCTTTCGCCCCCATTTCTTCGTCAATATTTAGACCTTTCGTGCTATTTAGGTGTCGATTTTTCCCTGGCGAACAATAGTGAGCCTGTAATGTTGGAAGAAGCGGCCTTCGGCCGCGACATTTTTCTACCGAAAAATGTACAAAATTATCTAGAAGGGGGATCTAATGGATGTTTTTTTTAATTTAATGGAGGTCTAGGGAGGAAACTAGAAAAATAATGAATACATGCAAAAATCCCCCAAAAGTGAACCATCCCCCCTTCAGTAACTGTTAATAGCGCCTGTACTTGTTTGTTTGTCTGTCTGTTTATTGTTTGTTTACATGTTTGTTCGGCTGTCCATTTGTTTGCGTTTATTGGATTTTGTTTTTACCCTGTCAGTCAGCCTCTGCCCAATATGTACCCTTTCTATCTATCTATCTATCTATGTATCTATCTCTCTCTCTCTCTATCTATGTATCTATCTCTCTCTCTCTCTCTATATATATATATATATATATATATATATATATATATATAATATATATTATATAATATAGAACATATATATATATACATATATATATATATATATATATATATATATATATAGTATATATATATATATATATATATATATATATATAAAACCTTAACAATGTTCTAGTGTATTTATCTCTTTCTGCCAGTGTCTCCGCAGCCTATGAGGATGGTAATGATGGTGGTAGTGGTGAGGGTGTGGGTGGCGCTCCTCCTCAGCGCTGCAACTATGGCATGGACTGGTAAGGGTTAACGCCAGATATTAAGGGGACAGTGGTTATTTTTTTTTTTTTGGGGGGGGAGTCTATTTTTTATGTATTTCTTTTTCTTTTTTAGTTTCCTCCCTAGACCTCCATCAAACTTATAAAAAACAACCATTAGATTCCCATTCAAGATTAATTTTACATTTTTCGGTAGAAAAATGTCAAGGTCGAAGGCCGCAACATTCTCGCTATCGCTCGCCAGGAAAAAAATCGACACCTACAGGGCACGAAAGGTCTTAACATTAACATTGAAATGGGGCGAAAGGTGTTAAAATAGCCAAACTAATGGGTCGAACGTCATAAAATATGAAAACCAATGGGGCTTAACACGAGGAAGAGAAGGAACCCGGAAAACGACCCATCTCCCCTTAAACAATTATTCGTATACGGGTTATTGTATTCTTGTATCAACGCTATCAGACGTAATTGACCACTTGCGAGTTTCAGGCTATAAGGATGTTGGAGCTTTAAACATCGATATTAAACATAAATACAATAATAATGTAGGTTTCTGATGACTGAAGGGCATGTTGAATTGGGTTTTATGTATTTATGAAAGTACTACGACCGTATTTTAGCTCGTAATTCTGCTAAATATCGATGTCTACAGCTCCAACTTCCTTATAGAACGAAACTCGCAAGTGGTCAATTTGGTTGCTATTAATCATCATTACATATTACTTATTAAGTAACACCCCGTTCTTAACATTAATCATCAATTACAAACCCCAATGCACTTGAATAATCTAATGAAAGCATATGGTCCTCCCGGGATTCGAACTCGTGACACCACACCCAGAACATAAGCATTTAAAGTTCTAATCCATTACACCACCAACACAGTTACCAAATGCTGCAAGTAACAACAACACTACATTTGGTATCAAGTAATATATTGGTGTATTGTCTTTGTTTTCTCTTATCCATCGTCTCCTAAAAAAAAAAAAAAAAAAAAATTATAATTATATATATATATATATATATATATATATATAAACTTTAAGGGGGGATGGTTCACTTTTTGGTAGATTTTTTTTCATTTATTTATCATTATTTTTTTTAGTTTCCTCCCTAAACCTCCATCAAACTTAAAAAGACATCCATCAGATCCCCCTTCTAGATTAATTTGTCAATTTTTCGATAGAAAAATTTCGGTTACTCTTAGGATTACAGGCTTGCTATCGCTCGCCAGGAAAAAATCGACACCTAAATGGCACGAAAGGTCTTAAAATTGACATCGAAATGGGGCAAAAGGTATTAAAATCGCCAAACTAATGGGCCGAACGTCATACAATCTGAAACTATTGGGGGTAAGCATGAGGAAGAAGGGTGACCATAAATACAGCCCATGTCCCCTTCAAATGTTCTTAGTATTGGCTATCTTTTCTCTACAATTCTTTCTCGTCCATTACATTGATTAGATCAGCACAAACAGCCCCGTTAGGATCAATACAACTGATTTATTATATTTCCTACTCCTTTGGTGTGGTGGTAGTTTTTAAGCTTGATGATGGAGGTCTAGGGAACAAACTTTAACAACAAAATCTCCCTTAAAAAAATTCTTAGTAATGGCTATCTTCCCCCCTCCCTAGCTAAAAAAAGAAAAAAAAAAATATATATATATACCGGTATATATATAATTATATATGGGGTATGTGCCTGATCTTTTCTCTACAATTCTTTCCCATCCATTAGATTGATTACAACACAAACAGCCCCGTTAGGATCAATACAACTGATTTATTATATTTCCTACTCCTTTGCTCTAACAATCTAATGGGACAGCAAGGTTTGTGCAGTTTGTGTCTCTTTTAAGCTTTGACTTCTTGCCTATTTGAGGACTCATGTCTTTCTCTCTCTCTCTCACACACACACACACACATACAGTATATACCCTCTCTTTCACACATTTACCCTCTCTCTCCCAAATTCTCTCTCTCTCTCTCTCTCTCTCACTCACACACTATTATACCCTCTCTTTCCCAAATTCTCTCTCTCTCTCGTAAACACTCACTCACACACATATACCCTCTCTTTCACACATTTTTCCTCCCTTACCCACATTCTCTCTCTCTGTAACCCTGAACAACATCGCCCCTAAGAACAATTATTGCAAGACTTTATACATACAATCTCTCTCTCTCTCTCACACACTATCTCTCTCTCTCTCTCTAGCGTCCCATAGAACAATAATAACAAGGCCTTATATTTACCCTGTGTCTCTTAAACAAACACACACACACACACACTCTCATTCACCCACATCACACACTCTCCCTGTCTGTCATCCCCCATAACCTCTCCTGACCTGTTGTCCTATAGAACTGCCTGATCAGTGGAAGCTAGCCAACGTAACACCGATATTAAAAAAAGGCAGTAAATCCCTACCCAGTAACTATCGTCCAATTAGCTTAACCTCAGTTGTATGTAAAATGCTAGAAACGGTCATACGAGACAGACTCGTAAATCACTTAGAGGAAAATAACATACTTAAAGATACTCAACACGGCTTTCGTAAAAAACGTTCCTGTTTAACAAACCTCTTAGACTTCTTCCACGATATCCTCAACCTCTACGATGAGAGTAAAGCTGTAGATATTATATACCTTGATTTTCAAAAGGCCTTTGACAAAGTTTCCCACAAACGTTTACTGCTAAAACTAAAAGCGCATGGAATACAAGACGGTGTGTTGAAATGGATAGAAAATTGGCTCAGCGACAGAAAGCAAAGAGTAGTCATAAACGGTAAGGCATCTAAATGGACCAATGTAAGTAGCGGGGTACCCCAGGGATCGGTACTAGGACCAATTCTCTTTCTAATTTACATAACGACATAGATGAGGGTCTCACCTGTACAATCTCAAAATTTGCTGACGATATAAAAATTGCAAATAGCGTACTCTCAAAAGAACAAGTTGACGATATGCAACACAATCTAGATATATTGTCATGTTGGGCCCAAATTTGGCAAATGAGTTTCAATGCGGATAAATGTAAAGTACTACATATCGGATACCTAAATGAGAAAGCAAACTATTCGATGAATGGCACTCAGCTTAAGAATGTAAACAGAGAAACCGATCTGGGAGTAACAATATCGAGTAACCTAAAACCGAGTCAACAATGTTCAGAAGTTGTTAAGAAGGCAAACAAAATATTTGGCTTTATAGGCAGGTCATTTGAGCATAAATCCAAAGAAGTTATCCTAACCCTTTACAATTCCTTAGTCCGCCCTCTTCTGGAATACTGCGTTCAATCCTGGTGCCCTTATTACCAAAAAGATATAAACAAGCTAGAACGAGTTCAGCATAGAGTTACCAAAATGATACCTAGCCTAAAGAACAAACCATACGAAGAGCGTCTTAGAGAATTAAATCTATTTCCTTTAACCCAGCGCAGATTAAGAGGCGACTTAATTCAAGTGTTCAAAATCATCAAAGGCATCGACAATATGAACTGTAGCAAGTACTTCACTATCGACCAATCTAATTACACGCGGGGAAACGGTTGCAAAATTATTGGTAAATCTTTTAACTCACACGAATCTAAGAATTTCTTCTTCAATCGAGTTGTCAACTTGTGGAATGGGCTTCCCCGAAACGTTATAGACTGCATCACCGTTGATTCATTTAAACTCCGCCTAGACAAATATCTCGCATCAAACCCGCGACTGACTGCGTTTGTAAATGAATAACTTTATTTTTTCCCCCCTCAGTTACTAACCCATCTGTCCCCTACTAACTTCCTAATCCTGCCACGGACATTAGTTCCAGGGCAGTAATTCCCTTTCCAATGTTCCCTTACCCACTCTAACCCACTGTTTGGACACTTGATCCTCAGTGTTTTGGAGGACAAGCAACCTAGAAGGGTCACTAGATCTGTTGTTGCTTGATTTCCTTTGTACTTTGTACTCCTTTGTACTCCTTTGTAACAATAAGGAGAAGACCTTTTGTTTACCTTGTTCCTTATGGGGTTATGTCACTTATACTCTCTCGCTCTCTCTCTCTCTCTCTAGCGCCCTCACAGAACAATAATAATAAAAGTGCTCCATATTTACCTTTTGTTATATGTCATAGAGGCCGCAGTCCAGGGCGGCCTAGGTCTTGTTTTACTCTCTTTACTTGTTTTACCTCTGTTGGTTTAAGGGGAGGTTTCTAGTTTGTTTCCTACTCCTCCAGCAATCTTAAAATTTCACCCCCTTGACCCCCTTTCAAGATAAATTTGTACATTTTTAAGTAGAAAAATGTCCTGGCCGAAGGCCGATTACTCTTAAATTACAGGCTCGCTATCGCTCGCCAGGATAAAATCGACACCTAAATGGCACGAAAGGTCTTAAAATTGACAGAATGGGGCGGATATTCTTAAAAATCACCAAACTAATGGGATAAAACGTCTTAAAATCTCAAAAGCAATGGGGCTAGACATGAGGGAGAAAGGGGTCAAGTAAAAAGTCCCTCAAGTGGAAATCTCCCCTTAAGCCCTACTGTACCGGTACCGTCCTTTTAACTTTAATCTGGCGACTATTAGACGATTTTATTCAGTTTAAAAGGGGCGGCTCCAGCAATTAACAGGCTTCGAACTAGCTCCCTTAACCCTTTTTACTACCATAGATACTTCATAAACTACCAAAAAGCGTCTAAATATAAGGCAAGGGTACAATGAAAAAGACATCGCCGGTACAGAAAGGGTTAATAGACGTCATTCTCTATATGTAAAATAAGGGGGAACACAGGCAAGACAGTTTGTAGCCAGTGTTCTTAAGGGGGAGGTAGTCGCTTTTGCTGGACCCCCTTATCCCTCATGTTTAGCATATTCGTTTTGAGATTTTAAGACGTTCTTTACGTTTAAGTTTGGTGATTTTGAGACCTTCCGCACCATTTCTTTGTCAATATTATGGCTTTTCGTGCCATTTAGGTGTCCATATTTTCCAGGCGAGCGATAGCGAGACTGTAATTTTAGACAGAACCGGCCTTTGGCCACACGCCTCTCTGCTGCTACTTTCACGTCCGCAGTCACCCCCTGTTTCCGATCTGTCGCCAAACTGATGGAGCGAACATCTTAAAATTGCAAACTAATGGGGATAAACATGAGGGAGAAGGGGGTCAATAGAAAGCAACTACCTCCCCCTTAACCCATTGGCTGCGGGAGACGTTCTGGAACGCCATGGAAATTTATAGCAATTTACAGGCTTTTAAAGCCTGTGGATACGAGTCCGAGTGAGCGGGAGCGCGGCAGGCCCCCATCAACTCTCCAGCCAGGCAGCCACGGCACTGAGGGTATGAGCCATAAACCCGCTAGACATAGCAGCACTGCCAAAGGCAAATGTAGCGCGACAATAGCGATATTCGCTCAGTATTAGCGAATGTCTATGGTAGCGCTGCGGATAAATCCTGCGCGCTACGAAGCTTGTTCTAGTGTCCTTTTGAAGTTATTTTCTTCTAGCCTTTGGCTGAATACATTTCTTTTCATTCAGACACTTGCTCAATCATTTAGGAGTGCCTGAATGAGCCCTAATATAGCGGAAATATGTCCGCAGCATAAGTGTTAATCCATATACTATAATCTGTCTTCTATAGGTACCGATACTACGGGTCTGGCCTTCCAAGACGATCAACCCTCCGCCGAGTCCCACGCTACCCTACTGCTGCTACCTTCACGTCCGGACTCACCCCCCATCTCCGATCTGTCTGTCTGTCTGCGGCTCAAGCTCTATCACTTCGCCGGGACCACCTCCTATGTGTTCTCCTACGCTACCTCTGATAAGGATAACAATGAACTCAACTTCGCCATTAGTGAGTGTTATTTTGTATTTGTTTATGCTATGCTATGTTGCCTATGTGTTCTGTTATGCTATGCTATGTTTCCTGCCTATGTGTTCTCTTATATTATGCTATGTTTCCTATGTGTTCTGTTATGCTATGCTATGTTTCCTATGTGTTCTGTTATGCTATGCTATGTTTCCTGCCTATGTGTTCTCTTATGATACTTCTTGGTTTGTTTGCTTGGTTTGCAAGTTTTACATTTACATAAGGATAAACATGAGCTTAATTTCGCCATTAGTGAGTTTTAATATGTATTATGTTATGCTAAGTTATGTGTGCCTGAGTATATATATATGCTTTGTTGTCTCTGTGTTCTCCTACGCTACTTCTGATAAGGATAATAATGAACTTAACTTCAATGTTCTGTTATCCTATTTCTTATAATCTATTTTTATTAATTTCACTCCAACACCAAACACCTCCAATAAAAGTTAATGAAAGATCCACCGGGATTGGAACCTGGGTTACCACACACATATTTCAAACACTCTAACCCATTACACCATCAAGACAACAACAGGATAACAATGTGAGTGTTAAGGGGGGTGACCTGTTTTTTTTCTGTCCTTTTCTATCTTACTCTGGCTTGTATCCATTTGGCCCCATTCAGCCTACTGTTTTAAGACGTTTATCCGCATCCAGATGTCAATTTTTTACTGGTGAGCGGTAGCGAGCCAGCATATTTTTTATTTTTGTTTGACAGCAGGCTAAATTTGTACATTTTTCGATAGAAAAATTTCTCCGGCGAAGCCGGTTTTCTTCATATAATGCTGGCTCGCTATCGCTCGCCAGGAAGAAATCGACACCTAGATGGGGATAAACTTCTTAAAATAGTTGGCTGAATGGGGCTGAATGGATACAAGCCAGAGAAAGAGAGAAAAGGACAGAAATAGCATCAAGGCTTAGCAACGTGTGCATTATGGGGGATTTTAATTTCCCTAATATAGATTGGCAGCAACAAATAGGCGACTCTGATTCAAAGGAGTTTATTGAGGTAGTACAAGATAGTTTTTTATCTCAATTCATAGATACGCCAACTAGAGGTGATAATATTCTCGATTTAGTTTTCAGTAACAATGAACATATGATAAATAGTGTAGAAATCGGGGACCACCTAGGAAATAGTGATCACAATTCTGTGTATTTTAATATACAATGGAAAGGTAATACCAGAGAGAATACAACATTAATACCTGACTTCAGAAAAGCCAATTATGGTGGGTTAAGAGAAGCCCTGTTAGCGGACCCTATGGTCAAAAAATTAAGTCGATCCAGGTGTCCAAATGAGTGTATCCTTTCTCAGGCACCTGTCATCTTAAGTCAGGAGGAGACGTCAAACTTGGTAGATACATACGATAATTTTATCAAGTCAGTATTCAATGCGCAAAATAAATATATCCCCAAAAGAAAATTTAGATCAACACAGAACCAACCCAAATGGATGAATAATAGACTATTAGATCTTCTAGGACAAAAGAGAGGAATATATAGAAAAATTAGAAAAGGCGAAATTCACCTACTTGCTTACTATCAGAATCTATCAAGACAGGTAAAAAAGGATATTAGGAAAGAAAAAAGAAATTATGAAATTAAGGTTGCCAATGACTCAAAAATAATCATAAAGCTTTTTACCAACTATATAAATCCAAGGTTAGAGATGTAATTGGTCCCCTTAAAACTTCTATAGGAAAATTGACAGAAAGTGATTTAGAAATGTGCAGTACATTAAATAGTCAATTTCTTTCCGTTTTCACTAATGAAAATTTGGCACAGTTTCCAGAAGTCCGTAAGGTATACAGCGATAGTATAGAAAATAGGTTAAGTACGGTTACTATAAGTAGAAATGATGTGGTTAAGGAAATTGACAGACTGAAACCTCATAAATCGCCTGGTCCTGATGAGGTATATGCTAGAGTATTAAAAGAATGCAGAGATGAGTTAAGTTATCCATTAACATTTCTATTTAACAAGTCATTAGAAACAGGTATAGTTCCAGAAGCTTGGAAGCTTGCAAATGTAGTTCCGATCTTCAAAAAAGGTGATAAATCAATAGCATCCAATTACCGTCCCATTAGTCTCACTTCAATCATAGGAAAACTACTAGAGTCAATTATTGCTAGGAAAATGAGAAACCACTTAGAAACATTTAACTTAATCAATTCTTCTCAGCATGGATTCACTCAGGGACGGTCTTGCCTTACTAATTTGCTTAGTTTTTTCTCAGAGGTATATGAAGCAGTAGATAATGACAAGTCATATGATATTATATATTTAGATTTCAGTAAAGCTTTCGACAGAGTCCCTCATGAGAGATTGATGAGAAAGGTTGAGGCACATGGAATAGGTGGGGCGTTGTTAGGATGGATTAGGTCATGGCTAATTGGTAGGAAGCAGAGAGTCAGCATAAATGGTACCAAGTCAGAATGGGGAGCAGTCAAAAGTGGTGTCCCCCAGGGATCGGTATTAGGTCCCCTGTTGTTTCTTATATACATAAATGACCTAGATTTAGGTATAACTAGTAGGATAAGTAAATTCGCAGACGATACTAAAATAGGGAGATCAATTGATTCAGATAGCGATATAGAGTGCCTCCAAAGGGATCTAGATACCTTACATGAATGGTCAGTAAATTGGCAGATGAAGTTTAACATTGACAAATGCAAGGTATTAAAGATAGGGAAGATGCAAACAAATGTTAAATATAAACTAGCTAATTTAGAATTAGAAAATTCAGACTGCGAGAAAGATCTAGGTGTGTTTGTTAGCAATGATTTGAAGCCTAGAAAACAGTGTATAAGCGTTCGTAATAAGGCAAACAGGATTCTCGGGTTCATCTCTAGGAGTGTGAGTAACAGAACTGCTGATGTTATCTTAAAACTTTACTTGTCATTAGTGAGACCCCATATGGATTATGCTGTCCAATTTTGGTGTCCTTATTACAGAATGGACAGATTCATTGGAGAGAGTACAGCGTAGAATGACAAAAATGATCCATAATATTAGAAATCTTTCGTATGAAGAAAGGTTGAAGAAATTAGGTTTACATTCGTTAGAGAGACGCAGAGTTAGAGGGGATATGATAGAGGTGTTCAAGTGGGTTAGTGGGATTAACAAAGGGGACATGACAAATGTACTAAAGCTCAGTGATAGCGAAAGAACTCGTACCAATGGTTTCGAATTAGATAAATTTCGTTTCAGAAAAGATATAGGCAAATATTGGTTTGGTAACAGAGTTGTAGATGGGTGGAATGGACTACCAAGTGCTATAGTGGGATCTAAAACTGTAGAGAGCTTTAAGATAAAATTGGATAAGCATATGGACGAGAAGGGTTGGGTGTGAAGGGGGATCAGCCGGGTTAAGCCAATCAGCGCTCTGCAGACCCCCATAATCCTGCGTTAATCTCTAACCGTTTTGGTAAGATGATCCTCAGGGTATTAGAGTGTGAAGCCTATAATTGGGCTTTGTAATTGAATTGGGGTTGTGTGGGACAGGGATCTGCCTTGCTTAGGCCAATCGGCTTTCTGCAGACTCCCATTTTCTTATGTTCTTATGTTAAATAACAAAAAACAGGTCACCCCCCTTAATTTGTATTATTTGATGTTATGCTATGTTTTCTATGTGTTATGTTATGCAATGAGCTCAACTTCGACACTTTTCACTTTTGGTTCACTTTTTGGGTCGATTTGTTCATTTATTAATTATTTTTATAGTTTCCTCCCTAGACCTCCATCAAACTTTAAAACAAAAAACATCCATTAGAATCCCCTTCTAGATTAATTTGTAAATTTTTCGGTAGAAAAAGCCGGATCTTCCAAAATTATATGCTCACTATCGTTCGCCAGGGAAAAAATCGACACCTAAATAGCACGAAGGGTCTTAATATTCACAAGGGAATGGGACGGCAGGTCTTAACATCGCAAACTAATGGGCCGAACGTCTTCATATCTCAAAACAAATATGCTAAACATGAGAGAGAAGGGAGTCCAGAAAAAATGATCCATCTCCCCTTAATGGACCCCACCTCGCTTTTTTTCTATTTCTCTCCCGCTCTCTTAGGCTTGTATCCATTCGGCCCCATTCAGCCTACTGGTTTAAGACGTTTACCCCCATCCAGGTGTCGAGTTTTTCCTGGCGAGCGGTAGCGAGCCATCATATATTTTTTTGTTTTGACAGCAAGCTAAATTTGTACATTTTTCGATAGAAAATGTCTCCGGCGAAGCCGAATTTCTCCATACAATGCTGGCTCGCTATCGCTCGCCAGGAAGAAATCGACACCTGGATGGTGATAAACGTCTTGAAACAGTTGGCTGAATGGGGCCGAATGGATACAAGCCAGGGAAATAGAGAAAAGGAGAGAAAGATAAACAAAAAGCCGGTGACCCCCCTTCAGATAACAATACGATACGTTATTCCACTCCATTACACGCACTCTATACATATACAATGGCTGCATATCCGATATAACGTGTGTGATGAAGTATGATTGGTTGATTAATATTATATACGGTTTATATGTAATGGTCTGTCTGTGTGTGTGTGTGTGAGTGTGTGTGTGTGAGTGTTACATGTTTAAGCCTGTGTAAATGTGTGTGAGTGAGTGAGTGCAACACACACACACACACACACACACACACACACACACACGTCATCATCTTTCAAAAAGGGTTAACATTCCATATACCCCCCCCCCCCTCTCCTTGACGACCTTGGGGAAAAACAAAAAACAAACTAGATATCGTGAAATAGTACCGAACACGTAAGGTATTAATAATCGTACCTGACAGCCATGGAAGTAGTCATGTATAAGTCATCGGGGGAAATGACTCGCTTATTGCAGTCACGTTACGTTAGGTTAAATCCACTATACTGTAGTACTCTTGTTCTCTCTCTCTCTCTCTCTCTCTCTCTCTCTCTCTTCTGTAATCATATGCGGTCAAGCTAGGCTAAATAATATATATTTTTTGATTGTCTATATTCCAACTACTCCCTCTCGGGCATAGGCTGAGTGCCTTTACATTTAACCGTACATTCAATGGTGAAGCCCGTGAGGTCTCGTTCCAGTCTAGAGAGTGAGACATGTGAAGCGTTTTGAGCTGCAACCAGCCCCTACCATCTTGCCTTCGCAAGATGCACGGGGCCCGGTTGCCCACCATGGCTCGAAGCAGCCTCATCTCTGAAGCTACTTTACACTATGCACTTCACTGTCTCATCTCCTAGACTCGGACCCTCACTCTCAGAACGCCATCTATTAAGCAATTAACTCACTAGGCATTGCTCCCCTGTAGCCTATTTTGAATATGGGAATACTCATACAGTGCTATTAAATCAGGGAACAATGAGGGTATTGTTTTGGCGTTTCGGTGGGCTTTGTGGTAATGCACTAATACTAGGTACAGCACAAATTCCATCCAAATAATATCTTCCCATTGATACTTCGGGATTAGAACCCGGGACCATTGGATTATCAGTCCAGTGGCATGACCACTCCATCACACCTCCCCTATGTTCCAAAAGGATAGCATTTTCCTATACAGTATTATATTTACCTCCCCTTCCCTCATAAGACCTTGGTCGTATACATGTCGTGATCAAGTACGGTCGCGCTAATAAGTCATGTTCCAGCTGTCATTACGTTTGGCTTGCTCTGTGCTGTATTAATGTCTGTCAGATGTTGAATAGGGCGGGTAAGTATAGGAACATGTTTGTATATTTCACTCGATATGAAGAAATGAAGCTTAGATATTGCTGATACCAATTATTGATCAAAACATACTGGGTGCCGAGACATGACTTATTAGCGCGACTGTACCGTACCGTATACGACTAATTGTATTGTGTATTAGTTCATGTATAAGTCATGGTGGGGGGACATGTGGCTCGTTTTTCTATATGCCCTTCTCCCTCATGTTTACCTCTATTAGTTTTAAGATTTTAAGATGTTTGCCCCATTAGTTTGGCGATTTTAAGATCGTTCGCCTAATTTCTTTGTCAATATTTAGACCTTTCGTGCTATTTAGGTGTCGATTTTTTTTATGGCGAGCGATAGCGAGCCTGTAATTTAGGAGAGCCGGGACATTTTTCTACCGAAAAATGTACAAATATAGCTTGAAGGGGGATCCTGGGGTTGTTGTTTTTTAAGTATGATGGAGGTCTAGGGAGGAAACTAGAACAACATATTAAATGCATAAAAAAAATCGAGCATAAAGTGAACCTTGGTGATAGTCTGCTTACTACCGTACCGTGCAAGCGGGGAGGGTTCTGTGGGGGCGCTCGGTTATGGCCTTGGAATTGCTCGGGGCCTTGGGGCTGTTCGGCCAGGCAGCTTGGGGAACAACAACAACAACAACAACTAATTGTATTGTGTGTGTCAGAGAGCGAAGTGTTCGTGTGTAAGTCATGATGGTAAATGACTTCTACGTAAATGACTTTACCATCAGTGTTCCATTAGTCACAATCCTCTATGATGTTATTTTCCCGTTATCTACCGGTATATATAGATGTGTGTGTTTGTGTGTGTGTGTGTTTGTGTGTGTGCGTGTGTGTGTGTGTGTTTTTTTTTTTTTTTTTTTTTTTTCTATGTGGATGAGGGAGACAAAGGGAAAAACTGCCTGTGACGAGTGCCTCCCCCAGAGTGTCAGGGCCAAAATCAAGAATGTTCTAGCGTGTTTGAAGTCTTATTATTGTTAGACGTCCTTCCCAAGCTGAATAACATCGTCTAATCTATCTATCCTCTGTCTATCCTCTAACGTCTTCCCTTCATGCTGGAAGTTTGCTCACATTCAACCTGTCCCAAAGAAGGGTGACCGCTCTCAACCCTCCAACTATCGTCCAATTGCTCTTATTTCTTGTCTTTCTAAAGTTTTTGAAACTATTCTTGCTTCCAAATTTCTTAAGCATTTCTCTTCTCATAATCTGCTCTCAGATCGCCAGTATGGCTTCCTTAAGGGTCGCTCTACTGTGTCTTCTTTCATATCTTACTAACTCTTGGTCATCCTCCTTTCGGGACTTCGGTGAGACTTTTTCTATTGCACTAGACATATCGAAAGCCTTCGATAGAGTCTGGCATAAATCTTTAATTTCTAAACTACCCTCCTTCGGTTTCTATCCCTCCATCTGTGCCTTTGTCTAATTTCCTTTCTGGCCGTTCCATAGCTGCGGTTGTGGACGGCCATTGTTCACTTCCTCACCCTATAAACTCCGGTGTTCCTCAGGGCTCTGTCCTATCTCCTATTCTCTTTCTAATTTTTATAAATGATCTCCTTAACTGTACCTTAATCCCATCCATTCATACGCAGACGACTCAACTTTACACTACTCCATTAGTTTTTCAGAACGCCCCAGCCAGCAATCCCTCAACGACAAACGTAATGAAGCCATAGAACTCTTAAATTCTGATCTAAATACTATTCCAATTGGGGCAGAGAAAACCTTGTTAACTTTAATGCTTCCAAAACCCAATTTCTCCATCTATCTACCCGTCAGGATCTCCCAGCGGACTATCCCTTATTCTTCAACAATACAAAAATCAACCCTTCATCTTCTCTCAATATTCTTGGGGTCTCTTTCTTCTGCTCTCATTTGGAAGGACCATATTACCAGTCTAGCTAAGGCAGCCTACCAGAAGCTGGGTGTGCTCAACCGCCTTAGGGGGTTCTTTTCCCCTGCACAGCTTCTTGCTCTGTACAGGGCATAGTGCGCCCTTGTATTGAGTATTGTTCACATGTGTGGGGAGGTTCCTCTCACACCGCTCTCCTAGACAAGGTTGAAAGGAAGGCCTTTCGTATCATTAACTCCCGTCCACTCACCAACTCTCTGCAATCTCTCTCTCCGCCGCAATGTTGCATCTCTCTCGCTACTATAATAATCAGTGTTCCTCAGAGCTATCCCAGTGCATACCACCTTTACGTAGGGCACGTGGTACCCGTCTTGCAACTCAATCCCACCCCTACTCTGTGCAACTCTCCAACCCAAGAGTGAAACGTTACTCTCAAACTTTCTTCTACTCAACATCTGAGCTCTGGAACTCTCTCCCAGAATCAGTCTTTCCCTCTTCCTATGACTTAAATTGCTTCAAACTCCGTGTGTCCAGGCATTTTGGCTCGAACGTCCCTTGATTTTGGCCCTGTCACTCTTTCAACTATGGGGGAGGCACTCGCTATAGGCAGTTATGCCTTTTGCCTCCCTCAATCACATAGAAAAAAAAAAAAAAAAAAAAAAATAGTGGCCAGAATATATTGAAACAGATGTCACCGGTACTGAATGGGATATACATACATACAAACATACATACAAGATCCGTATCGCTCCTCCAGTGTCCTGAATAAATAAGTGAATATCGGGGAACACAGCCAATCATCATGATATGTCTGGCAGCGCTATGTATTTATATATATATAGAGGCGTGTGTGTGTGTGTGTGTGTGTGTGTGTGTGTGTGTGTGTGTGTGTGTGTGTGTGTGTGTGTGTGTGTGTGTGTGTGTGTGTGTGGTGTGGTGTGTTGTGTTGTGTTGTGTTGTGTGTGTGTGTGTGTGTGTGTGTGTGTGTGTGTGTGTGTGTGTGTGTGTGTGTGTGTGTGTGTGTGTGTGTGTGTGTGTGTATTGGACCGGAAACAGTTTATATTAGTCTGCCCCCCGGAAAAAAAAATATATATACAGTATATATAATTATATCAATGATTAAAACACCTATTTAATGCCATTTAGGTGTCGATAATTTTTTTCCTGGCGAGCGAAAGCGAGCCTGCCGGAAAACCCAATTATGTACACATTGTCTTGTCTTGGGGACATTTTGTTTTGTTTTATATATATCTGGATTGGAGGTCTAGAGAGGAAACTGAAAAAAAAAAAAAAATAGAAACACCATAATAATAATAATAATAATAATAATAATAATAATAATAATATAAACCAATCAATAATAACCTGCCCTTAAGGTACGAGTCTCACCACTCTAACTAATAACAATACAAATAGAGCAGACCTCGTGATTAACCCAAACGACCCAAAGAAATTATTAATGGTGTTGGCGGAATTAATGTTTTGTGAGTAGGGGGCACGCTTGTTTGGACCCAATCAACTACCCAATTACAACCCCCCCCCCCCTACACACACACACACACACACACGCACACACTACACTGGAACAGAGAAGGAAACGAGGACAGCAAATTCAGATATACAAATGTGTTAGAGGTATTGACAAAATCGACCAAGAAAACTTCATAGAGAGGGATGGAGGTGAGAGAACAAGAGGTCACAGCTACAAACTGAAAGTGCCTAATAGTAAATCTGATCTGAAAAGTAAAAGATTTCCTACCAACTCGATTAGTGGGTGGAACAAATTGCCAGCCGAAGTAGTGTCTGCACCATCAGTGCATAGTTTCAAGCACGGTATGACAAACATATCTTAGGAGGCGGGAATTAACGAGCATGCTCACTCCCGCAAATACAACTAGTGTAAGTACAACTAGTGTAAGTACACACACACACACACCCATACATACACACACACCCATACATACACACACACCCATACATACACACACATACACACACACACAATGAACAACTTACAACTTCCTTATAGACTGTATAGAATGCCACTATACTCCGTTTCATTTCATCTGACGGTAAATTGCCATGTCTTCATCTAGATTACTCCGTTATTTTGCAGGTTTTGTAGCGAAATCGGTTGCTAATTATGAAAACTTGGCACTAATATGAGGTAGAGACATAGTAGTTCCATATTTTTCCGTTAGTTATCGAGAAATCAGTTGCTCAGGGATTCAATTTACCGTCAGATGAAATGAAACCGAGAATAGGTACGGTCGCGCTAATAAGTCATGTCCCAGCTGTCGTAACGTTTGGCTGGCTCTGTGCTGTATTAATGTCTGTCAGATGTTGAACAGGGTGGGTAAGTGTAGGAACACGTTTGTATATTTCACTCCATATGAAGAAATGAAGCTTAGATATTGCTGATACCAATTATTGATCAACACATAGTTGGTGCCGAGTCATCACTTATTAGCGCGACTGTACCTGGATACCATAGTCTCAAGCCCACTCATAACAAACCGGGGACTTGATCTATTTCTAATTATGGAATTATATCTCAGGAAACGAATTGATGAACAGAATTGTCTATACATCCACTACAAAACTATACATACTATTTATACAAAAGCAAGTTCCATCTAAAAATATCTCCAGATGGTTATAATTGCATAAAGGAAACCACATAGGGGGTCCATGAATTCTAGAGACTACGGCATCGGAGCGTACCAATAATATACACATTTACTGACGACCATATAATTATATAAAATATAGTAAATATATATATAACAAAAAGTAGATATATAAAATGCGACTAGGTATTTACCTTATACAGTACCTATAAATGAATATACAGTAGCTTAAGGGAAGGTTTTTAGTGTGTTCCGTAGACCTCCATCAAGCTTAAAATTACACCCCCTAGACCCCCTTTCAAGATAAATTTGTGCATTTTTCGGTAGAAAAATGTCCCGGCCGAAGGCCGGTGCCTCTTAAATTACAGGCTCGCTATCGCTCGCCAGGGAAAAATCGACACCTAAATGGGATGAAAGGTCTTAAAAGTGACATAAATGGGGTGAAAGTTCTTAAAATCGCCAAATTAATGGGGCGAACGTCTTAAAATCTCAAAAGCAATGGGGGTAAACATGAGGGAGATAGGGGTAAAGAAAAAAATATCCCTCAAGTGAAAATCTTCCCTTAAATTGACGTCTACTACTTTACGAACCTCGGAGCATTAATAGTGGGGTATTATACATCTCAATTAAATCTTTATGTCTTTCATTAAAACGTTAATGTACTGTGTGTGTGTGTGTGTGTGTGTTTGTGTGTGTTCAAGGGGAGATTCTGGTCGTTTTTCTGGACCCCTTTCTCCCTCGTGTTTAGCCCCATTAGTTTTGAAATTTTGAGACGTTCGGCCCATTAGCTTGGCGAGTTTAACACCTTTAGCTCCATTTCGTTGTCAATTTTAAGACCTATCGTGCCATTTAGGTGTCGATTTATTCCTGGCGAGCGATAGCGAGCCTGTAATTATAAGAGGAACCGGCCTTCGGCCAGGAAATTTTTCTACCGAAAAATGTAGAAATTTATCTTCTTTGGGACAGGGTTTACTAGAAAATAGAAACATAAATTTAGCTCCCACTTTAAGACTTTTCGTGTCATTTAGGCGTCGATTTTGTAATTATAAGAGGAACCGGCCTTCAATGGGGCATTTTTCTACCGAAAAATGTAAACATTTATCTTGAGAGAGGGGGGGGGGGGGGGGGGGGCGGATCTAGGGGACGTTTTTCTAAGTTTGAGGGAGGTCTAGCGAGGAAACTAAAACATAAACGAACACATGAATTAATAGGTCAACATAAGCAGCCACTTAACCAAAACACATAAACCTATAGTCTATTCGCTGTAAGTAGGCGAAAAATCATGACCTCTAGCCTCTGTTACTCAAAAAGGGCTAGAGCAAATGGGCTGTAAATTTCCACACCCATTTCTTGACTGACTCTTCCCAAATGGTAGACAAATTAGCTCGATCTCTCTAGTCGTCTTTGAGTTACAGAGGTTAGAGGTCTGTTTCGCCTACTTACAGCGAACAGACTATAGCCTCACGGTGTACTGAAGGGACTATACACCTGAGACCTGGCCACCTCATTAAAGGGAGAGGGGGATGGTTGATTTTTATGGCCCCCCTTCTCCCTCATGTTTAGCCCCTTTATAGTTTTCAGATTTTAAGACGTTTGTCCCATTAGTTTGGCGATTTTAAGACCTTTCGCCCCCTTTTTTTGTCAATAATTTAGACTTCGTGTCATTTAAGTGTCGATTTTTTCCAGGCGAGCGATAGCGAGCCTGTAATTACTGTATATATATATATATATTATTAACCCGTTCAGTACCGGTGCCGTCCTTTTCACTTTATTCTGGCTACTATTAGACGATGTCATTCAGTTGAAAAAGGCCTTCAGCAATTAACAGGCTTCGAACTGTCTCACTTAACCCTTTTTACTAACTACCACAGATCCTTCTTAAACTGTACAACATCGTCTAAATGTAGCCAGAATATAAATAGAAAGACGTCGCTGGTACAGAAGGGGTTAAACTGCACAAAATCAACTAAATATTGCAAAAATGAAATATAAACCACGTCGCCGGGACAATAGGACTTAACCCATTCAGGACCAGGGACGTCCTTTTCATCATATTCTGGCAACTATTGGACGATTTTATTCAGCTTAGGAAGGACCTCTAGCAATAATAAGGCTTCAAAATATCTCAAACCAACTATTTTAACTACCTAATATCCTTCCTAAGCTGCGTAATATCGTCTAAATATAGCTAGACTAAAATATAACAAATGTCGCTGGTACTCAAAGGGTTAACCCCTTCTGTACCGGCAACGTTTCTTAATTTATAATCTAGCTAAATTTAGTCGTGTTTGTGCAGTTTAAGAAAGATCTGTGGCAATAAAAAGGGTTCCGTGGAATAGGTCGAAGCTTGTTAAATGCTGGAGGCCCTTTTAAAACTGAATAAAATCGTCTAATAGTAGCCAGAAAAAGTTAAAATTACGGCACCGGTAATGAAGTGGTTAACAAGAAATGTCATAAGCTATTCCTTCAGGTCGAGTTTAACACTATAAGTATCACCCGCAAGTCGGACGTAAAGAGTATTATATTTGTAATCATAAAGGGAAGAGTATTTACAAAGCATTCTAAGGCCGATGACCATGTCATACGACCCTACCCCATTGTACTTGGTGATTGAATGGTCGATATGTTTATCTTTGTCTATTTTAAATCGGATTTTTTCGGGGACCTGTATGTCGGCCGCTTCTAACCTCTCAGAACAACTAGGCAACACACAAAGCCCATGCCCCATCCCTGAGTCCAAGAGAACGTCAAAGGTTTGTTTACCAATGAGGCGCCTCTCTTTGCCCATTAATCTTCCTTTCAGTATCGGTTCTCTCACATTTTTGTCAAAACTCTGTTCCGTGGTAGGCTTTTGGTGGCGTAGTGGACTATCAAACGCGTGTAGGGATTTGAAATAAAGCCTCGGGGAAGTGTAGGAGAAGTGCTGGACGGCGTTTAAGCGAGCGAGAGTCGGACGGCCAATAATATCAATATCCCCTACGGCAAGATCAGAACTCTCCATTACTATGACGTCCATGTAAAATTTATGCCCATTTTTGAGACAGACTTCTACATTGGGGAATATTAACGAGATACAAGTTACATATCCCTTCCAACATTCAACTACTACATCTTTTACCAATCTGTAGGGATATTTTTCCTTAAGTCCTAAGATCTTTGCGGTTTTCATTGAAACTAAATTCCCGGTAGTGCCAGAGTCAAGCAGGAAATCTACATGATGCTTGTTTATGTTAACTGCCAAAGTGGACAGGCTCTTAAGGTCAACCAGCTTGGTGATATCTATTGGGCAGAGATCTACTGCCGAACATTTGGACAATTTCACCCGATTATCGCGGGTTACTTTCTTAGGTTTGGGCGTTATACGGAAACGCAACCCTTGACCATGTTGCTCACCCAACCCAAGCAACTCACCAACACTCACACGGCAGCCAATGTTTAGTTTTCTGTCCATTGCTTTAGACGCCCGTTGCTCTCCCTTCTTCCACTGTCTCCTTTCCAGCATTTTCCTATCCATAATCTTGACCCTTTCTTCTGCCCGCTTCTTAGCCCTCGCATCCCGTCGTAGTACATCTAGATTTACGTCCATTTTACAGTTGTCGAAATTACGCCTATATGTTACTCCAGCAATCTTCCGGGATTTTCGGTCAAACAATGAGCACATAAATGATAATATATTTACTTTAAAATGAACAAAATACCGAGAGAAAGTCTATTTACTATGTTCTCTCACTGATGTCCGCACAGGAAGTGCGTTTTGTGTCGATTCAAAACCTTAGTGAGGATATGCCAATATGTTGTTATTTTACCCACGCCGATATTAGTGGTGAGGGAAGAAAACTACTTCCAAAAATATTATCAAGTTATCTATAGCACCATACTAGTGGTGTGTATGTATATAGATGATTTGTTATGTCGATAAAATAGCGAATTTAGCGAGCGCCTATATTATATTAATGTTACTCCTATAAATAGTTGGTTTTCTCGGAAACACTATCATAGAAAATCAATACAATTATAGTGGGTAAACTATTATAATTCCTTGTAACAGCAAAATCAAGCAAATTATAAATTTAATCAGTTACCAAATATAATTTCAACTATTTATAAGGATATATATATATATATATATATATATATATATATATATATATATATATATATATATATATATATATATTATATATATATATATATATATATATATATATAGATATATATATATATATATATAATCACCAGTGCTGAAAGTAAAGTATTGCCTTACTAGTAGCCTACATTGTTTGCTAGCTTACACGTTGATTTATATAATTATAAAACAGTGCTGCTTATGTACGGAACTCAGGCACCTTCTAGGTCGCCAAATGTCGAATGTGACCACTTAGTTTAGTTCTATTAAGTATTATATGCTACATAAGATTAATTAAGTAGATTTTTCACCATTACAGGATCAAATGAACAATATTGATTATTATTATTATTATTATTATTATTATTATTATTATTATCATAGGCGAAGTTTAGTAACTATAATATCCATATTAATTACAATCCTATCAACTAAAACAATAATATAGAGATGAATAAATGAGCTAATACATACGCCAATCCCCCTTTAACCCGTACAGCCCCAGCGACGCGCCTGACGCGTCGGCGATGTATGTAATGCACAGCCCCAGAGACGCGCCTGGCGCGTCACCCTAATTGCGCCGACCGTAACCTCAGGTGTAGCCACTCAAGAGGGCTCAGATTTGTATGGGAACTGTGTACGTATCCCACGCAACCGTGCCGATGGTTGAAAACTCTCAAAGTCCACGTGCGTGCGCGTGAGCGCGCAATAACCTGTTTTTTGGGGTAATTGCCTTCAATTTTGTACTCATGTAAAATACGTTTTCGGGGGCTCTGTAGGACCATTCTTTAAGCTTTTTGAGCAGTTTTTCGTGGTTTTTCATTCATTCCTAACCCATTCGCTATTGTTTCTGGAATAAAACAATTTTTTGAAAACCGGCCGGGTTCTGGTGAACAAACATTACAAAACTAGCCGGGGCTGGACGGGTTAAGGGGGTACTACTCGCTTTTTATGGACCTCCTTCTCCCTCGTGTTTCGCATATTAGTTTTGAGATTTTAAGAAGTTCCTTCCATTAGTTTGTCGATTTAAAGACCTTTCACCTCCTTTCTTTGTCAATATTAAGCCGGTGTCACACGAGCGCCTTTTCACACAACATTTATCCTCAACACTGGTCTGGCAGCTTATGAGGTCAACATTTAAAACATCTCTGCCACCTAAATTCATCTACCATTAGTCTAGTTTCCGATACCAGGGTAAAATATTCCAGAAATGATGCCAGAAAAATGTTGATCATCGAATGTTGACTATAAAAGCTCTCGTGTGATACTGCCTTTAGACGATTTAACCCTTTGAGTACCAGCGACGTGTGTTAAATCTTATTCTAGCTACATTTAGACAATATTTTGCAGCTTGGGAAGGATCTGTGGTAGTTACAAGGGTTGGTTGAAATAGGTTAGAAGTCATATTATTGCAAGAGGTCCTTCCTAAGCTGAATACAATCGTCTATTAGTTGCCAGAATATGATGAAAAGGACGTCCCTGGTACTGGACGAGTTAATACATATCATAAAGCATCCTTGAAAAATGAGTTGAGGGGAGGCAGACCGTTTTTCTGGACCCCCTTCTCCCTAATGTTTAGCCCTACTAGTTTTGAGATTATAAGACGTTCGGCCCATTAGTTTGGCGATTTTAACACCTTTCGCCCCATTTCGTTGTCAATTTTAAGACCTTTTGTGTCATTTAAGTGTCGATTGTTTCCTGGCGAGCGATAGCGAGCCTGTAATTTTAAGAGGAACCGGCCTTTCGCCGGGAAATTTTTCTACCGAAATATTTACAAATTTATCTTGAAAAGGGGTCAAGGGGATGTAATAATGGAGGTCTATGGAGGAAACTAAAAAAAATATATGAATACATTAATTAATACACCAAACAAACGGTCAGTCTCCCTTTAAGAAGTAGCCTATATACATTTGACCTTCCCGTATTATATTTATATCACAGTTCACCTTGAAAAATGAGTTAAGAAGTATTACATATCTGACCTTCTCGTGGCGACACACCCACTTTTAGGAATTACACTGTGAGATAGGTAGGACACGCACTCTCTGTCACACACTCACACTCTGTCATACACGCACTCTCTGTCACACACTCACACTGTCACGCACTCTGTCATACACGCACTCTCTGTCACACACTCACACTCTGTCACGCACTCTCTTTCATACACGCACTCTCTGTCACACATACGCACTCTCTGTCACACACTCACACTCTGTCACGCACTCTCTGTCATACACGCACTCTCTGTCACACACACGCACTCTGTCACACAGTCACTCACAAACCTATTAGTTCTCAGAATATTTTGACGATCATATAAACACACACACACATCTCTCTCTCTCCCCCCCATCTCTCACTCACTCACTCACTCACTCACTCACTCACTCACTCACACACTCTCTCTCTCATTTTCTTTACAGGACCCCGGTAAAAAAACTAAAAACACTTTGGGTTAATTATATATCAATCATATTCATAATACAAAACAAAATATATATATATATATACAGTATATACAGTATATACTGTATATACAGTATATACTGTATATACAGTATATACAGTATATACTGTATATACAGTATATACTGTATATACTGTATACAGTATATACAGTATATACAGTATATACTGTATATACAGTATATACAGTATATACAGTATATACAGTATATACTGTATATACAGTATATACTGTATATACAGTATATACAGTATATACAGTATATACAGTATATACAGTATATACAGTATATACAGTATATACAGTATATACAGTATATACAGTATATACAGTATAAACAGTATATACAGTATATACAGTATATACTGTATATACTGTATATACAGTATATACTGTATATACTGTATATACTGTATATACTGTATATACTGTATATACAGTATATACTGTATATACTGTATATACTGTATATACTGTATATACTGTATATACAGTATATACTGTATATACTGTATATACTGTATATACTGTATATACAGTATATACAGTATATATTGTATATATTGTATATACTCCTTGTTGTTCACATCATTGTTATCGCCCTTTATGTGTTCCATGAAGCAGGTCGATAATATACTTAAGGGGGGTGACCTCCTTTTTGTTATTTCTGTCCTTTTCTCTCTTTCTCTGGCTTGTATCCATTCGGCCCCATTCAGCCAACTATTTTAAGACGTTTATCCCCATCTAGGTGTCGATTTCTTCCTGGCGAGCGAAAGCGAGCCAGCATTACATGAAGAAATCCGGCTTCGCCGGAGAAATTTTTCTATCGAAAAATGTACAAATTCAGCCTACTGTCAAACAAAAATAAAAAAACATGCTGGCTCGCTACCGCTCACCAGTAAAAAATTGACACCTGGATGGGGATAAACGTCTTAAAACAGTAGGCTGAATGGGTCCAAATGGATACAAGCCAGAGAAAGATAGAAAAGGACAGAGCAAAAACAGGTCACCCCCCTTAACCCTTTTAAGGGGACAGTGGTTATTTTTGGCGGTCTATTTATTTATATATTAATATATTTTTTTTAGTTTCCTCGCTAGACCTCCATCACACTTTGAAAAAACATCCTTTAGATCCCCCTTCGAGTTTAAATTGTACATTTTTCGGTATAAAAATATCTCGGCCGAAAGCCAGTTCTGGCCGCTTTCCTGGTCCCCTTTCTTCCTCATGCTTATCCCCATTAGTTTTGATATTTTCTACCCAAAAATGAACACATTAATCTCGAAGGAGGATCTAATGGATATTTGTTTTAAGTTTGATGGAGGTGTAGGGAGGAAATTAAAATACAAATTAATATATAAATAAATATCCCGCTAAAATAACCCCTGTCCCCTTCATGCTGCGCTAACCATTCTTTTGTCTACACAGGCTAGGTAGATTAGGTACAAACAGCGGCGTAAGGATCAATAGGTGCGTTGTTAAGGGGGGATGGCCGTATTTATTGGCTCATTTATGTAACTTTTTATTATTATTATTATTATTATTATTATTATTATTATTATTATTATTATTATTATTATAGTTTCCTCCCTAGACCTCCATCAAGATTATAAACCCCCCCCCCCCCAAGACCCTCCTTCAAGATAAATGTGTACATTTTTCGATAGAAAAATGTCCTGGCCTAAGGCCGGTTCCTCTTAAAAAACAGGCTCGCTATCGCTCGCCAAGAAATAATCGACACCTAAATGACACGAACAGTGTTAATATTGCTAAAGAAATGGGACGAAAAGTTTTAAACTCGTCAAACTAATGGGCCGAACCTCTTAAATAAGATCTCAAAACTAATGTGGCTAAACACGAGGGAGAAGGCTATCAATAAAAACCGACCATCCCCCCTCAAGTATAACGACCTTCCATGCTATCCTATTCTTTCCTTTGTCCACGTAGTCTAGATCAATTAGGTACAAACAGCTGCGTAAGGATCAACAGGTGACTTGTTAATTGTGTTCTTGTGTAGTTCTTTATACATGATGCACTTGGCTTTCTATGTTATGTTGCAGCCATTGAAGGGGGGTCACCTGCTTTTGTTCTGTCCTTTTCTATCTTTCTCTGGCTTGTATCCATTTGGCCCCATTCAGCCTACTGTTTTAAGACGTTTATCTCCATCCAGGTGTCATTTTTTTACTGGTGAGCGGTAGCGAGCCAGCATATTTTTAATTTTTGTTAGACAGCAGGCTAAATTTGTACATTTTTCGATAGAAAAAATGTCTCCGGCGAAGACGGATTTCTTCATATAATGCTGGCTCGCTTTCGCTCGCCAGGAAGAAATCGACACCTAGATGGGGATACACGTCTTAAAATAGTTGGCTGAATGGGGCCGAATGGATACAAGCCAGAGAAAGAGAGAAAAGGACAGAAATAACAAAAAGCAGGTCACCCCCCTTAAGGGGGGTAGGATTTCTTTATTGGTCGATATATTTATTCGTTTATATATTATATATTATATATTTATATATTATATATTTTCTAGTTTCTTCCCTAGACCTCTATCAAACTTAATAAAACACCCCCAAGACCCCCTTTCAAGATAAATTTGTACATTTTTCGATAGAAAAATGTCTCGGCCGAAGGCCGGTTCCTCTTAAATTACAGGCTCACTATGGCTCGCCAGGAAAAAATCGACACCTAAATTACGCGAACAGTCTTAATATTGCTAAAGAAATGGGACGAAGAGTGTTAAAATCGTCAAACTAATGGGCCAAACCTCTTAAAATCTCAAAACTAATGGGGCTAAACACGAGGGAGAGGGGGGTCCAGAAAAACCGACCATCCCCCCTCAAGTATAACGACCTCCTTCCACATATATTGAATAGCTTCCTGTCATGCTATTCTCTTCTTTCTTTTGTCCACACGGTCTAGATCAATTAGGTACAAGCAGCGGCGTAAGGATCAATAGGTGCATTGTTAATTGTTTTCTGTTGTAGTTCTTTGTAAGTCATGCACTTAACTTTCTATGTACCGATTATATTTTGTTGCAGCCATATAAAAAGGCGCACTCAAAAGCTTCAACCAATGTATGTACAGTGGCGCTAATAAGTCACGTCTCGGCTGTCATTACGTTTGCCTCGCTCTGGGCTGTATTAATGTCTGTCATATGTTGAATAGGGTGGGTAAGTGTAGGAACATGTTTGTATATCTCACTCAAAAAGAAGAAATCATGTGTAAATATTGCTGATACCAATTATTGCTCAAAACATAATTAGTGTCAAGACATCACTTATTAGGCCGACTGTACAGTTGGCCTAATAAGTGATGTCTCGGCATAAAATATATTATCTTCAATAATTGATATCAGCAATATCTAAACTATATTTATTAATTTCGAGTGAGATATACAAACATGATCCTACACTTACCACCCTATTCAACATATGACAGACATTAATACAGCACAGAGCCAGCCAAACGTAATGGCAGCCGAGACATGACTTATTAGCGCCACTGTACATCGCTCAAGCCTATTATATAACTATGCATTTAGGTACCAGTTGCTTCACAGTATGAGGTAAATGAACTATAGGTAGCGCCAACGAACTTGACAATAATCTTGATCCCTGACCTCTCTGTAACTCTAAACGGCCTAGAGCAAACTGGCTGTAAATATCCACACCTATTTCCTGGTGGACTCTTCCCAAATGATAGAAACGTCAGCCTCATTGATCTCTGACTTCTCTGTAACTCAAAACGGCCTAGAGCAAACTGGCTGTAAATATCCACACCTATTTCCAGGTGGACTCTTCCCAAATGTTAGAAATGTCAGCCCGATTGCTTTCATTAATTTCGAGTTATAAGAAGTTAAGGGGTCAAGAATATTGTCAAGTTCGCTGGCGCTCCCTATAATGTATAATAAACTGCAATCGTATTTATCTCGTAATATATAAATCTATTAATAATGACTCACAAAATATCATATTGTCGACTGTATATTTATCTATGCTTAGTTCATCAGCAGGAGTCAAAGGATAATTATCGATCAATTCTCTAATTGAAACGCCAAGTCTTATAACAAGTTTGAAGTTGATAATTAATTCACACTGCAAATTAATTAACCCCTTAGTACCGGTGACGTCCTTTCCATTAATTAACCCCTTCTATACCGGTGACGTCCTTTCCATTAATTAACCCCTTCTATACCGGTGACGTCCTTTCCATTAATTAACCCCTTCTATACCGGTGACGTCCTTTCCATTAATTAACCCCTTCTATACCGGTGACGTCCTTTCCATTAATTAACCCCTTCTATACCGGTGACGTCCTTTCCACTAATTAACCCCTTCTATACCGGTGACGTCCTTTCCATTAATTAACCCCTTCTGTACCGGTGACGTCCTTTCCATTAATTAACCCCTTCTATACCGGTGACGTCCTTTCCATTAATTAACCCCTTCTATACCGGTGACGTCCTTTCCATTAATTAACCCCTTCTATACCGGTGACGTCCTTTCCATTAATTAACCCCTTCTATACCGGTGACGTCCTTTCCATTAATTAACCCCTTCTATACCGGTGACGTCCTTTCCACTAATTAACCCCTTCTGTACCGGTGACGTCCTTTCCATTAATTAACCCCTTCTATACCGGTGACGTCCTTTCCATTAATTAACCCCTTCTATACCGGTGACGTCCTTTCCATTAATTAACCCCTTCTATACCGGTGACGTCCTTTCCATTAATTAACCCCTTCTGTACCGGTGACGTCCTTTCCACTAATTAACCCCTTCTATACCGGTGACGTCCTTTCCACTAATTAACCCCTTCTGTACCGGTGACGTCCTTTCCATTAATTAACCCCTTCTATACCGGTGACGTCCTTTCCATTAATTAACCCCTTCTATACCGGTGACGTCCTTTCCATTAATTAACCCCTTCTATACCGGTGACGTCCTTTCCATTAATTAACCCCTTCTGTACCGGTGACGTCCTTTCCATTAATTAACCCCTTCTATACCGGTGACGTCCTTTCCATTAATTAACCCCTTCTGTACCGGTGACGTCCTTTCCATTAATTAACCCCTTCTATACCGGTGACGTCCTTTCCATTAATTAACCCCTTCTATACCGGTGACGTCCTTTCCATTAATTAACCCCTTCTGTACCGGTGACGTCCTTTCCATTAATTAACCCCTTCTATACCGGTGACGTCCTTTCCATTAATTAACCCCTTCTATACCGGTGACGTCCTTTCCATTAATTAACCCCTTCTATACCGGTGACGTCCTTTCCATTAATTAACCCCTTCTATACCGGTGACGTCCTTTCCATTAATTAACCCCTTCTGTACCGGTGACGTCCTTTCCATTAATTAACCCCTTCTATACCGGTGACGTCTACCAATTAACCCCTTCTATACCGGTGACGTCTACCAATTAACCCCTTCTATACCGGTGACGTCCTTTCCATTAATTAACCCCTTCTGTACCGGTGACGTCCTTTCCATTAATTAACCCCTTCTATACCGGTGACGTCCTTTCCATTAATTAACCCCTTCTGTACCGGTGACGTCCTTTCCACTAATTAACCCCTTCTGTACCGGTGACGTCCTTTCCATTAATTAACCCCTTCTATACCGGTGACGTCCTTTCCATTAATTAACCCCTTCTGTACCGGTGACGTCCTTTCCATTAATTAACCCCTTAGTACCTGTGACGTCCTTTCCAATAATTAACCCCTTCTATACCGGTGACGTCCTTTCCATTAATTAACCCCTTCTATACCGGTGACGTCCTTTCCATTATATGCCGGCAATTTTTACCATTTTTATTCAGCATAGAAAGGTGGAGTGGCAATTAAAGAGGCTACAGACTATCTCAATTAACCCCTTTAACTACCACAGATCCTTTGGAAGCTGAAATATAACAACAGACCTATCCGGTAGTGAACGGGTTAATATAACAACAGACCAATCCGCTAGTGAACGGGTTAATGAACTTTAATTGACTTTATAGGGGGAAGAGTATATTTGTTGGTCGATTTTTTTATTTATTCATCTTATTTTTTTTGTTTTTTGTTTTGTTTTGTACTTTCCTCCCTAGACCTCCATCAAACTTAAACAAAAGATCCTTTAGATTCCCCTTCGAGATACATTTGTACATATTTCGGTAGAAAGGCTGGTACCTCCAAAATTACAGGCTCGCTATCATTCGCCAGGAGAAAATCGCTACCTAAATGGCACGAAAGGTCATAATATTGACAAAAAACTAGAAAGAAAGGTCTTAAAATCAACACACTAATGGGGCATACGTCTTAAAATCTCAAAACTAATGGGGCTCAACAAGAGGGAGAAGGGGGTCTAGAAAAACGACATACCGGTACCCCCCCTTAAGAGAAAAAATAATGTTAAACACGAAGGAGAAGGGGGCCTAGAAAAACGACACACTGTACCTCCTTAAGGGAAGATATGTTGCTTTTCTAGACCCCCTTGTCCCTCATGCTTAGCCCCATGTGTTTTGAGATTATAAGACCTTCACCCCATTAGTTTGGCGATTTTAAGACCTTTCACCCCATTTCTTTGTCAATATTAGGACCTTTTGTGCCATTTAGGTGTCGATTTTTTTCCTGGCGAGCGAAAGCGAACCTGTAATCATAGGAGGAAACGGCCTTCGGCCGCGACATTTTTCTACCGAAAAATGTACAAATTCATCTTGAAGGGGGATCTAGGGGGTGTTTTTTTAAGCTTGATGGAGGTCTAGCGAAGAAACTAAAACATTAATAAAAATATATACTAATAAGCAAATAAATACGCCCATCTCCCCTTAAACAAGAGGGAGAAGGAGGTCTAGAAAAACGACATACCTCTTAATTAAGAGAACAAATTACTTTCAATCATGTAGTAATTAAAATGATTTCTTATATACAGTACCTATTATACCTTGTTCAGAGTAGGTAGGCCAGAAATCCTGACTCCAAACCTCTGTAACTCAAAAAGGGCTGGAGCAAATGGGCTGTACAATTCCACACCTATGCCCTGGTTGACCCTTCCCAAATGGTAGACATATTAGCTCGATAACTCTAGTCGTTTGTAAGTTATAGAGGTTGATGTTCAAAAGTTGTTGCCTACTTATATCTTCATAGCGAGTGAAATATAAAAAACATGTTCCTACACTTACCGACCCTATTCAACATCTGACAGACATTAATACAGCACAGAGCGAGCCAAACGTAATGACAGCTGAGACATGACTTATTTGGCCGACCGTACATTGGTTAGCATTCCATTATATTATTTATGTGGGTGGCTTGTGTGCTAGTGATAATAGGAAGTGTGTTTTGGTGCTAGGTCAATAGGGTACGGTTATATCTAGGCTGGATACACGCGAATACCTCATATATATATACGCACATACTAATATACACTTATGTACCAATTACACGCATACACACACACACACACACACATTTTTTCTTTCTCTCTTTCTCAGACACACATATTCGCTACTCTCTCTCTCTGACACACACACACACATAGTATCTCTCACATACACACTAATCTATCTATCTCTTACACACACACACACACACACACACACACACAGTCTCTCACAAACTCACTAATCTCTCTCTCACACACACACACACCCACACACAAACACACACACACACACACATACATACACACACACACACACACACACACACATAAATCTATCATACTATCTTGTTGCTATAAATATTAATGTGATCCTATTTAATAAACACTAATCTCTCTTACACACACACACACACACACACACACATACATAGTCTCTCTCTCTCTCCCTCACATACACACACATCTATCATACTATCTTGTTACTATAAATATTAATGTGATCCTGTTTAATAAACACTAATCACTATTTTTAAAGATTTTATGACCCACACAGACGATAAACCCAGCTAAATATAATAACAATCTTCTACTCTTAGCCAGATCACATAAACCTATACTCATGGTGTACTGAAGGAACTAAACTTGATACCTGGCCACCTTATTAACCCGTGCAGTACTATAGTCTATTCGCTGTAAATAGGCGAAAAATCATGCCCTCTAACCTCTGTAACTCAAAAATGAATAGATTAATCGAGCTAATATTCCTACCATTTGGGAAGAGTCAGTCAAGGAATAGATGTGGAGACTTACAGCCAATTTGCTCTAGCCCTTTTTGAGTTACAGAGGATAGAGGTCATGATTTATCGCCTACTTACAGCGAATAGACTATAGGGATACGTCTTTTTTTCTATCATATTCTGGCAACTATTAGACGATTTTATTCAGCTTAGGAAGGACCTCTAGCAAATAATAAGGCCTCAAACTATCTCAACTAAACCCTTTTAACTACCACAGATCCTTCCTAAGCTGCATATCGTCTAAATATAGCTATAATAGAATATACCGCACGTCGCTGGTACTCAAAGGGTTAATCGCTTCTGTACCGGCGACGTCTTTTTATGTTTATTTTAGCTATATTTAGACGTTTTTGTGCAGCTTAAGAAGGCCCTGTGGTAGTGAAAATTATTAAATGAGATATTTCGAAGCCTGTTAGTTCCTGGAGGCCCTTTTTAAACTGATTAAAACCGTTGTTTTTTTGTTTTTTTTTCTATGTGATTGAGGGAGGCAAAAGGCATAACTGCCTATAGCGAGTGCCTCCCCCATAGTTGAAAGAGTGACAGGGCCAAAATCAAGGGACGTTCGAGCCAAAATGCCTGGACACACGGAGTTTGAAGCAATTTAAGTCATAGGAAGCGGGAAAAACTGATTCTGGGAGAGAGTTCCAGAGCTCAGCTGTTGAGTAGAGGAAAGTTTGAGAGTAACGTTTCACTCTTGGGTTGGAGAGTTGCACAGAGTAGGGGTGGGATTGAGTTGCAAGACGGGTACCACGTGCCCTACGTAAAGGAGGTGGTATGCACTGGGATAGCTCTGAGGAACACTGATTATTATAGTAGCGATAGAATAGCGAGAGAGATGCAACATTGCGGCGGAGAGAGAGAGAGAGATTGCAGAGAGTTGGTGAGTGGACGGGAGTTAATGATACGAAAGGCCTTCCTTTCAACCTTGTCTAGGAGAGTGGTGTGAGAGGAACCTCCCCACACATGTGAACAATACTCAATACAAGGGCGCACTATGCCCCTGTACAGAGCAAGAAGCTGTGCAGGGGCCAGTTTTCTGGACCACTTTCTCCCTAATGTTTAGCCCCATTCATGTTCAGATGTTAAGATGTTTGCCCCATTAGTTAGTCGATTTTAAGACCTTTCGCACCATTTCTTCGTCAATATTTAGACCTTTCGCTTCCTTAAGGGTCGCTCTACTGGTGATCTTCTTTCATATCTTACTAACTCTTGGTCATCCAACTTTCGGGACTTCGGTGAGACTTTTTCTGTTGCACTAGACATATCGAAGGCCTTCGATAGGGTCTGGCACAAATCGTTAATTTCCAAACTGCCCTCCTTCGGTTTCTGTCCCTCCATCTGTGCCTTTGTCTCTAATTTCCTTTCCGGCCGTTCCATAGCTGCGGTTGTGGACGGCCATCGCTCACTTCCTCATCCTATCAACTCCGGTGTTCCTCAGGGTTCTGTCCTATCTCCTATTCTCTTTCTAATTTTCATAAATTATCTTCTCAACTGTACATCTAGTCCCATCCTTTCATATGCAGACGAATCTACTTTACACCACTCAATTAGTTTTCCAGAATGCCTCAGCCAGCAGTCCCTCAAAAGTAAATGCAATGAAGCCATAAAATGCTTATCTTCTGATCTAGCTACTATTTCCAATTGGGTTAGAGAAAACCTTGTTACATTTAATGCTTCCAAAACTCAATTTATCCATCTTACTACCCGTCAGGAACCTCCAGAGGACTATCCCTTATTCTTCAACAATACAAAAATCAACCCTTCATCTTCCCTCAATGTTCTCGGTGTCTCTTTTTCTTCTGCTCTCACTTGGAAAGCCCATAATACCAGTCTCGCTAAGGCAGCCTCCCAGAAGCTGGGTGTGCTCAACCGCCTCAAGGGGTTCTTTACCCTTGCGCAGCTACTTGCTCTGTACAGGGGCACAGTGCGTCCTTGTATTGAGTATTGTTCACATGTGTGGGGAGGATCCTCTCACACCGCACTCCTAGATAAAGTAGAAATGAAAGCCTTTCGTATCATTAACTCCCGTCCACTCACCAACTCTCTGCAATCTCTCTCTCTTCACCGCAATGTTGCATCTCTCTCACTATTCTATCGCTACTACAATAATCAGTGTTCCTCGGAGCTTTCACAGTGTATACCACCTCCTCTACGTAGGGTACGTAGTACCCGCCTTGCAACACAATCCCACCCCTACTCTGTGCAACACTCCAACCCAAGAGTGAAACGCTATACTCAGAATTTCTTCTATTCAACTGCTGAGCTCTGGAACTCTCTCCCAGAATCAGTCTTTCCCTCTTCCTATGACTTAAATTGCTTCAAACTCCGTGTGTCCAGGCATTTTAGCTCGAACGTCCCTTGATTTCGGCCCTGTCACTCTTTGAAATCTGGGGGAGGCACTCTCTGCAGGCAGTTATGCCTTTTGTCTCCCTCATTCACATAGAAAAAAACAAACAAACTAAAATTTGGATGTCGATTTTTTCCCAGGCGAACGATAGTGAGCTTGTAATGTTGGAAGATCCAGACATTTTTCTACCGAAAAATGTACAAATTAATCTAGAAGGGGGATCTAATGGATTTTTTTTTTTAATTTGATGGAGGTCTAGGGAGGAAACTAGAAAAATAATGAATACATGCAAAAATCGCCCAAAAAGTGAACCAATCCCCCTTAACAATAGCTAGACTATAATTAAACAGACGTCGCCGGTATAGAAAGGGTTAACCAAAACACATAAACCTATAATTTCCACACCTATTCCCTGGCTGACCCTTCCCAAATGATAGAAATATTAGCTCGATCACTCAAGTCGTCTTTGAGTTACAGAGGTTAGAGGTCTTAATGTCTCGCCTACTTACAACCTCACGGTGTACTGAAGGGACTATACACCTGAGACCTGGCCACGTCATTAAAGGGAGAGGTGGATGGTTGTTTTTTATGGCCCCCCTTCTCCCTCATGTTTAGCCCCTTTATAGTTTTCAGATTTTAAGACGTTTGTCCCATTAGTTTGGCGATTTTAAGACCTTTCGCCCTCATTTCTTTGTCAATAATTTAGACTTTTCGTGTCATTTAAGTGTCGATTTTTTCCAGGCGAGCGATAGCGAGCCTGTAATTACTGTATATACCGGTATATATATATATATATATATCTCGCTATTCTATCGCTACTATAATAATCAGTGTTCCTCAGAGCTATCCCAGTGCATACCACCTCCTTTACGTAGGGCACGTGGTACCCGTCTTGCAACTCAATCCCACCCCTACTCTGTGCAACTCTCCAACCCAAGAGTGAAACGTTACTCTCAAACTTTCTTCTACTCAACAGCTGAGCTCTGGAACTCTCTCCCAGAATCAGTCTTTCCCTCTTCCTATGACTAATATTGCTTCAAAATCCGTGTGTCCAGGCATTTTGGCTCGAACGTCCCTTGATTTTGGCCCTGTCACTCTTTCAACTATGGGGGGGGGGGGGCACTCGCTATCGGCAGTTATGCCTTTTGCCTCCCTCAATCACATAGAAAAAAAAAAAAAAAAAAAAAAAAAATATATATATATATAATTAACCCGTTCAGTACCGGTGCCGTCCTTTTCACTTTATTCTGGCTACTATTAGACGATGTCATTCAGTTGAAAAAGGCCTTCAGCAATTAACAGGCTTCGAACTGTCTCACTTAACCCTTTTTACTAACTACCACAGATCCTTCTTAAACTGTACAACATCGTCTAAATGTAGCCAGAATATAAATAGAAAGACGTCGCTGGTACAGAAGGGGTTAAACTGCACAAAATCAACTAAATATTGCAAAAATGAAATATAAACCACGTCGCCGGGACAATAGGACTTAACCCATTCAGGACCAGGGACGTCCTTTTCATCATATTCTGGCAACTATTGGACGATTTTATTCAGCTTAGGAAGGACCTCTAGCAATAATAAGGCTTCAAAATATCTCAAACCAACTATTTTAACTACCTAATATCCTTCCTAAGCTGCATAATATCGTCTAAATATAGCTAGACTAAAATATAACAAATGTCGCTGGTACTCAAAGGGTTAACCCCTTCTGTACCGGCAACGTTTCTTAATTATAATCTAGCTAAATTTAGTCGTGTTTGTGCAGTTTAAGAAAGATCTGTGGCAATAAAAAGGGTTCCGTGGAATAGGTCGAAGCTTGTTAAATGCTGGAGGCCCTTTTAAAACTGAATAAAATCGTCTAATAGTAGCCAGAAAAAGTTAAAATTACGGCACCGGTAATGAAGTGGTTAACAAGAAATGTCATAAGCTATTCCTTCAGGTCGAGTTTAACACTATAAGTATCACCCGCAAGTCGGACGTAAAGAGTATTATATTTGTAATCATAAAGGGAAGAGTATTTACAAAGCATTCTAAGGCCGATGACCATGTCATACGACCCTACCCCATTGTACTTGGTGATTGAATGGTCGATATGTTTATCTTTGTCTATTTTAAATCGGATTTTTTCGGGGACCTGTATGTCGGCCGCTTCTAACCTCTCAGAACAACTAGGCAACACACAAAGCCCATGCCCCATCCCTGAGTCCAAGAGAACGTCAAAGGTTTGTTTACCAATGAGGCGCCTCTCTTTGCCCATTAATCTTCCTTTCAGTATCGGTTCTCTCACATTTTTGTCAAATCTCTGTTCCGTGGTAGGCTTTTGGTGGCGTAGTGGCCTATCAAACGCGTGTAGGGATTTGAAATAAAGCCTCGGGGAAGTGTAGGAGAAGTGCTGGACGGCGTTTAAGCGAGCGAGAGTCGGACGGCCAATAATATCAATATCCCCTACGGCAAGATCAGAACTCTCCATTACTATGACGTCCATGTAAAATGTATGCCCATTTTTGAGACAGACTTCTACATTGGGGAATATTAACGAGATACAAGTTACATATCCCTTCCAACATTCAACTACTACATCTTTTACCAATCTGTAGGGATATTTTTCCTTAAGTCCTAAGATCTTTGCGGTTTTCATTGAAACTAAATTCCCGGTAGTGCCAGAGTCAAGCAGGAAATCTACATGATGCTTGTTTATGTTAACTGCCAAAGTGGACAGGCTCTTAAGGTCAACCAGCTTGGTGATATCTATTGGGCAGAGATCTACTGCCGAACATTTGGACAATTTCACCCGATTATCGCGGGTTACTTTCTTAGGTTTGGGCGTTATACGGAAACGCAACCCTTGACCATGTTGCTCACCCAACCCAACCAACTCACCAACACTCGCACGGCAGCCGATGTTTAGTTTTCTGTCCATTGCTTTAGACGCCCGTTGCTCTCCCTTCTTCCACTGTCCCCTTTCCAGCATTTTCCTATCCATAATCTTGACCCTTTCTTCTGCCCGCTTCTTAGCCCTCGCATCCCGTCGTAGTACATCTAGATTTACGTCCATTTTACAGTTGTCGAAATTACGCCTATATGTTACTCCAGCAATCTTCCGGGATTTTCGGTCAAACAATGAGCACATAAATGATAATATATTTACTTTAAAATGAACAAAATACCGAGAGAAAGTCTATTTACTATGTTCTCTCACTGATGTCCGCACAGGAAGTGCGTTTTGTGTCGATTCAAAACCTTAGTGAGGATATGCCAATATGTTGTTATTTTACCCACGCCGATATTAGTGGTGAGGGAAGAAAACTACTTCCAAAAATATTATCAAGTTATCTATAGCACCATACTAGTGGTGTGTATGTATATAGATGATTTGTTATGTCGATAAAATAGCGAATTTAGCGAGCGCCTATATTATATTAATGTTACTCCTATAAATATTTGGTTTTCTCGGAAACACTATCATAGAAAATCAATACAATTATAGTGGGTAAACTATTATAATTCCTTGTAACAGCAAAATCAAGCAAATTATATATTTAATCAGTTACCAAATATAATTTCAACTATTTATAAGGATACACACACACACATATATATATATATATATATATATATATATATATATATATATATATATATATATATAATCACCAGTGCTGAAAGTAAAGTATTGCCTTACTAGTAGCCTACATTGTTTGCTAGCTTACACGTTGATTTATATAATTATAAAACAGTGCTTCTTATATACGGAACTCAGGCACCTTCTAGGTCGCCAAATGTCGAATGTGACCACTTAGTTAAGTTCTATTAAATATTATATGCTACATAAGATTAATTAAGTAGATTTTTCACCATTACAGGATCAAATGAACAATATTGATTATTATTATTATTATTATTATCATAGGCGAAGTTTAGTAACTATAATATCCATATTAATTACAATCCTATCAACTAAAACAATAATATAGAGATGAATAAATGAGCTAATACATACGCCAATCCCCCTTTAAGCGGGTACTACTCGCTTTTTATGGACCTCCTTCTCCCTCGTGTTTCGCATATTAGTTTTGAGACTTTAAGACGTTCCTTCCATTAGTTTGTCGATTTAAAGACCTTTCACCTCCTTTCTTTGTCAATATTAAGCCGGTGTCACACGAGCGCCTTTTCACACAACATTTATCCTCAACACTGGTCTGGCAGCTTATGAGGTCAACATTTAAAACATCTCTGCCACCTAAATTCATCTACCATTAGTCTAGTTTCCGATACCAGGGTAAAATATTCCAGAAATGATGCCAGAAAAATGTTGATCATCGAATGTTGACTATAAAAGCTCTCGTGTGATACTGCCTTTAGACGATTTAACCCTTTGAGTACCAGCGACGTGTGTTAAATCTTATTCTAGCTACATTTAGACAATATTTTGCAGCTTGGGAAGGATCTGTGGTAGTTACAAGGGTTGGTTGAAATAGGTTAGAAGTCATATTATTGCAAGAGGTCCTTCCTAAGCTGAATACAATCGTCTATTAGTTGCCAGAATATGATGAAAAGGACGTCCCTGGTACTGGACGAGTTAATACATATCATAAAGCATCCTTGAAAAATTAGTTGAGGGGAGGCAGACCGTTTTTCTGGACCCCCTTCTCCCTAATGTTTTGCCCTACTAGTTTTGAGATTATAAGACGTTCGGCGCATTAGTTTGGCGATTTTAACACCTTTCGCCCCATTTCGTTGTCAATTTTAAGACCTTTCGTGTCATTTAAGTGTCGATTGTTTCCTGGCGAGCGATAGCGAGCCTGTAATTTTAAGAGGAACCGGCCTTTGGCCGGGAAATTTTTCTACCGAAAAATTTACAAATTTATCTTGAAAAGGGGTCAAGGGGATGTAATAATGGAGGTCTATGGAGGAAACTAAAAAAAATATATGAATAAATTAATTAATACACCAAACAAACGGTCAGTCTCCCCTTAAGAAGTAGCCTATATACATTTGACCTTCCCGTATTATATTTATATCACAGTTCACCTTGAAAAATGAGTTAAGAAGTATTACATATCTGACCTTCTCGTGGCGACACACCCACTTTTAGGAATTACACTGTGAGGTAGGTAGGACACGCACTCTCTGTCACACACTCACACTCTGTCACGCACTCTGTCATACACGCACTCTCTGTCACACACTCACACTCTGTCACGCACTCTGTCATACACGCACTCTCTGTCACACACTCACACTCTGTCACGCACTCTGTCATACACGCACTCTCTGTCACACACTCACACTCTGTCACGCACTCTGTCATACACGCACTCTCTGTCACACACTCACACTCTGTCACGCACTCGGTCATACACGCACTCTCTGTCACACACACGCACTCTCTGTCATACACGCACTCTCTGTCACACATACGCACTCTCTGTCACACACTCACACTCTGTCACGCACTCTCTGTCATACACGCACTCTCTGTCACACACACGCACTCTGTCACACAGTCACTCACAAACCTATTAGTTCTCAGAATATTTTGACGATCATATAAACACACACACACATCTCTCTCTCTCCCCCCCATCTCTCACTCACTCACTCACTCACTCACTCACTCACTCACACACTCTCTCTCTCATTTTCTTTACAGGACCCCGGTAAAAAAACTAAAAACACTTTGGGTTAATTATATATCAATCATATTCATAACACAAAACAAAATATATATATATATATATACAGTATATACAGTATATACTGTATATACAGTATATACTGTATATACAGTATATACAGTATATACTGTATATACAGTATATACTGTATATACAGTATATACTGTATATACAGTATATACAGTATATACTGTATATACAGTATATACTGTATATACAGTATATACAGTATATATATACAGTATATACAGTATATACTGTATATACAGTATATACTGTATATACAGTATATACAGTATATACAGTATATACTGTATATACAGTATATACAGTATATACTGTATATACAGTATATACTGTATATACAGTATATACAGTATATACAGTATATACTGTATATACAGTATATACAGTATATACAGTATATACAGTATATACTGTATATACAGTATATACAGTATATACTGTATATACAGTATATACAGTATATACTGTATATACTGTATATACTGTATATACAGTATATACTGTATATACAGTATATACTGTATATACAGTATATACAGTATATACTGTATATACAGTATATACAGTATATATTGTATATATTGTATATACTCCTTGTTGTTCACATCATTGTTATCGCCCTTTATGTGTTCCATGAAGCAGGTCGATAATATACTTAAGGGGGGTGACCTCCTTTTTGTTATTTCTGTCCTTTTCTCTCTTTCTCTGGCTTGTATCCATTTGGCCCCATTCAGCCAACTATTTTAAGACGTGTATCCCCATCTAGGTGTCGATTTCTTCCTGGCGAGCGATAGCGAGCCAGCATTACATGAAGAAATCCGGCTTCGCCGGAGAAATTTTTCTATCGAAAAATGTACAAATTCAGCCTACTGTCAAACAAAAATAAAAAAACATGCTGGCTCGCTACCGCTCACCAGTAAAAAATTGACACCTGGATGGGGATAAACGTCTTAAAACAGTAGGCTGAATGGGTCCAAATGGATACAAGCCAGAGAAAGATAGAAAAGGACAGAGCAAAAACAGGTCACCCCCCTTAACCCTTTTAAGGGGACAGTGGTTATTTTTGGCGGTCTATTTATTTATATATTAATATATTTTTTTTAGTTTCCTCGCTAGACCTCCATCACACTTTGAAAAAACATCCTTTAGATCCCCCTTCGAGTTTAAATTGTACATTTTTCGGTATAAAAATATCTCGGCCGAAAGCCAGTTCTGGCCGCTTTCCTGGTCCCCTTTCTTCCTCATGCTTATCCCCATTAGTTTTGATATTTTCTACCCAAAAATGAACAAATTAATCTCGAAGGAGGATCTAATGGATATTTGTTTTAAGTTTGATGGAGGTGTAGGGAGGAAATTAAAATACAAATTAATATATAAATAAATATACCGCTAAAATAACCCCTGTCCCCTTCATGCTGCGCTAACCATTCTTTTGTCTACACAGGCTAGGTAGATTAGGTACAAGCAGCGGCGTAAGGATCAATAGGTGCGTTGTTAATGGGGGATGGCCGTATTTATTGGCTCATTTATGTAACTTTTTAATATTATTATAGTTTCCTCCCTAGACCTCTATCAAGATTATAACCCCCCCCCCCCCAAGACCCTCCTTCAAGATAAATGTGTACATTTTTCGATAGAAAAATGTTCCGGCCTAAGGCCGATTCCTCTTAAAAAACAGGCTCGCTATCGCTCGCCAAGAAATAATCGACACCTAAATGACACGAACAGTGTTAATATTGCTAAAGAAATGGGACGAAAAGTTTTAAACTCGTCAAACTAATGGGCCGAACCTCTTAAATAAGATCTCAAAACTAATGTGGCTAAACACGAGGGAGAAGGCTATCAATAAAAACCGACCATCCCCCCTCAAGTATAACGACCTCCTTCCACATATATTGAATAGCTTCCTGTCATGCTATTCTCTTCTTTCTTTTGTCCACACAGTCTAGATCAATTAGGTACAAGCAGCGGCGTAAGGATCAATAGGTGCCTTTTTATTTGTTTTCTGTTATATAGTTTTTTGTACAGTTGACCAAATAATTCGTGTCGCCGCTGTCATTACGTTTTACTCTCTGTGGGCTGTAATAATGTATGTCAGATGTTGAATAGGGTGTGTAAAGATAGGGACATGTTTGTATATCTCACTCGAAACGATGAATTAAACCTTAGATAGTGCTGATACCAATAATTGATAAAAATATACGAAATATACACTTATTTGTCCTACTGTACATCATGCACTTTGCTTTCTATGTACGGTACTGATTACATTTTGTTGCAGCAATTTATACAGGCGCACACAAAAGTTAGTTTCAACCAATGTATGTACAGTTGGCCTAATAAGTGATGGCTCGACACCAAGTATATTTTCACAATCAATTGGTACCAGCAATATCTAAACTGCATTTATTCAATTCGAGTGAGATTAAGACCATGTTCCTACACTTACACACCCCATTCAACAACTGACAGACATTAATACAGCACACAGCGAGCCAAACGTAATGACAGCTGAGACATGACTTATTAGCGCTACCGTCCAGACCAGATGGCTGGAGTAAAATAGGAAAGAAGAGTAATTGGACAGAGGAAGAACAAGCTCAGAAGTGAGAAGTATATACATCGCTCAAGCCCATTATATAACTATGAATTTAGGTACCAGTTGCTTTACAGTATGAGGTTAATGAACTAATGTATAATACACTACAATCGTATTAATCTCGAAATATGTATATCTACGAATATTGACAAAACAAATAAATAAACAAATAAATAAAAAATGGGGTATGTGCGAGACTACACACATACATACATACATACATACATACATACAATGAATAATGACTCACATAATATTATACCGTCGACTGTATATTTAATTATTTATTCATCATCATCAGCCAAAGGATAATTATCGATCCATGCTCTAATTGAAACGCCAAGTCTTATAACAAGTTTGAAGTTGATAATTAATTCAAGCAGCAAAGTAATTATTGAACGTTATAATTGACAGTAATTATACCATGGATGGACTTTAAAGGGAGAAGGGGTTATTTGTTGGTCCATTTGTTGTATATATTTACATTGATTTATATGTTTACTTTCCTCCCTAGACCTGTAATACCTTGTTCAGAGTAGGTAGGCCAGAAATCCTGAATCCAAACCTCTGTAACTCACAAAGGGCTGGAGCAAATGGGCTGTAAAATTCCACACCTATTGTCCAAGAGTTGTGGCCTACTTATTTGGAACAGGGTATAGTAGGAATATGTATGTATGTATGTATGTATTGTATGTACTGTATGTATGTATGTATGTATGTATGTATGTTACTCAGGCATATATCTGGGGGTAGCTGGGGTTGCTGACACGAGACAGAGCCCGAACAGAAACAATATTTAAAGTTCCCGTTCTTAGGTTCCGGGACCACTTTCGCGTTCCCTCGCCCTTTTCTCTGTCTCGTTAAGGGGAGTCACCGTTTTTTTTTTTTTTATCTTTCTCTCCTTTTCTCTTTCCCTGGCTTGTATCCATTCTGCCCCATTCAGCCAACTGTTTTAAGACGTTTATCCCCATCCAGGTGTCGATTTCTTCCTGGCGAGCGATAGCTAGCCAGCATTGTATGGAGAAATCCGGCTTCGCCGGAGACATTTTTCAATCGAAAAATGTACACATTTAGCTTGCTGTCAAAACGAAAATATATATATGCTGGCTTGCTACCGCTCGCCAGGAAAATATTGACACCTGGATGGGGGTAAACGTCTTAAAACAGTAGGCTGATTGGGGCCGAATGGATACAAGACAAAGAGAGAGGGAGAGAAAGAGCAAAAAAGCGAGGTGGGCTCCCTTAAGTAGGAGAATTAAACAAATAATAATAATAACTAAACACACGCACACTAACACGTCTCTCCACAGCTCACCGTCGGATGTTCATAGCGGTGGAGGGAAAGTACCTTAGCGTAAAAAAAACAAAAAAAACAAAAAACAAATAATACTAATAATACAACATAAATCAATCAATATAAAATAAACCACTAACACGTCTCTCCACAACGCACCGTCGGGTGTTGAGTGAAAAAATATAATAGATAAATAAAAAAATAATTAATACAAAATATAAATAAAAAACATTAACACATCTGTCTCCACAACGCACCGTCGGATGTTGAGCGAAAACAAATAAAAACAAATAAATATAAAATAAATATATAATAACATTAACGTCTCTCTTCCCAGCGCACCATCGGCTGTTCATAGCGGTGGGTGGACGGTACCTGAGCGGCATCGTACCTGGCCAGACCTACGTACCTGATGAATGGTACCACGTCTGTGTTGTGTTGAACGGTACGGCGGGGGTGGCCACATTCTTCCTTAATGGGTCAGTAGAACACTAGATGATTTTTGTTTGTTTGTTTGTTTTTTTATTTGGGGATACACACACACATCATCACTACACAGACACACCATCATCACAACTACTCCTACAATCACCACCACTATCACTACCATAATCACCATCAAGTTCAGTAATGTACCACACAGATCCTCGCTACACGGAAGCCACCATCCTTACTACTGTGATGTGTGTGCCCACACACAGAAGTGCATAAACAGACAGACGGACAGACACACAACGCAATGATTGCAATACTATGCCACTCCTACAAGGGCTACGTAATATATAGATGAATACGACAAATATCTCTGCGCACTACTGAAAAAATGTGGCAAAATTTGCAGATCCCCATTGAAGGACGTGAGGGTCTCCCGCCGAAGCATCCTGGTGAACGGGTCGCTGGTGCTGGGGCAGGAGACGGACAAGATCAGCGGGGGGTACAACGCTGAGCAGTCCTTCGCTGGGGTTATCACCGCCTTCAAGTGAGTCCGGTCATACCCTTTGGTAATAGAGGATGAATGGTAACAGTTTAAGGAAGGAGTGCAAGCAAGCGCAGGGGAAATATGTGGTAAAAGGAGAGTAGGTGGCAGAGGTATCAGGAAGGAAAGCGAGTGGTGGAATGATACAGTGAGAAAGGCAGTTCAGGAAAAGAGACAATGGCAATTAGGGTCTTGGGTTAGTCATAGAGTAGAGTATAGTTAAGTAGAGTAGAGTAGGGCAAAGTAGAGTAGAATTTAGTCAAGTAGAGTAAGGTAAAACAGAAGAGAGTAGAGTAGAGGGAGAGAGAAAATGGGAGAATATCTACAGGACCCCCTTGAGAGACGTGAGGGTGTCCCGCCGAAGTATCCTGGTGAACAGTTCGCTGGTGCTGGGGCAGGAGACGGACAAGATCAGCGGGAGGTACAACGCTGAGCAGTCCTTTGCTGGGGTCATTACTGCCTTGAGGTGAGTTAGGCAATACAACACTCTTCGAATGGTAGATAGTAGTAGTAGTAGATATTAGATAATAGTGGTTAGTCCTGTGATACCCCTGTGGCAATTGGGGACCTGGGTTAGTCATAGTAAAATTGATGAGTCCTTCGCCAGCATCATCACCGATTTCAAGTGAGTCCGGTCATACCTTTTTGCCAATTGTGTTCTGGGTTAGCCGTAGTCAAAATTGAGGAGTCCTTCGCCGGCGTGAGTGGCTGTTTGTTTGGTCTATTTATTCAGTTATTCATATATCTTTTAGTTTCTCGCTAGACCTCCATCAATCTATAAAAATAACCCCCTAGACCCCCCCCCCCGCCCCCTTCAAGATAAATTTGTAAATTTTTCGGCCGGTTCCTCTTAAAATACAGGCTCGCTATCGCTCGCCAGGAAAACAATCGACAACTAAATGGCACGAAAGGTCTTAAAATTCACAACGAAATGGGGCGAAAGGTGTTAAATTCGTTTAACTAATGGGTCGAACGTCTTAAAATCTCAAAACTAATGGGGCTGAACACGAAGGAGGAAGGGGACCAGAAAAGCGACCCATCTCCCCTTGACCCTCTACAATTGCTGCTCACTTCTTCTCATAATGTAGGATCACGTGACTTACTAAAATTACTCTGTTAGGCGAAATGTAGGGAGGTTGTTTGACTTAAGGGGAGATCTCCACTTGAGGGATTTTTTTTCTTGACCCCTTTCTCCCTCATGTTTAGCCCCATTCCTTTTGATATTATAAAACGTTCGCCCCATTAGCTTGGCGATTTTAAGAAGTTTCACCCCATTTATGTCACTTTTAATACCTTTCGTCCCATTTAGGTGTCGATTTTTTCCTGGCGAGCGATAGCGAGCCTGTAATTTAAGAGGAACCGGCCTTTGGCCGGGACATTTTTCTACCGAAAAATGTACAAATTTATCTTGAAAGGGAGTCTAGGGGGTGTAATTTCAAGCTTGATGGAAGTCTAGGAAACACACTAAAAACCTCCCCTTAACCTATCTCTCTCTATTATCTAATGAAATTCCCCCTTAATCCCCAGCCTGTACTCCCGAGCCCTGAGTCCTGAGGAGGTGGGGGTGTTGGCGAGGTGTGGAGGAGGAGGGGGGACAGAAGTAGCAGAAGAAGGTGACCTGGTGGGATGGAAGACGACCAATTGGGTGCTGGCTGGTCCGGTCAGGGAGGAACAACTACCCCCAGATTACTGTGTTCTGGAGAAGTGAGTACAACAGAGTATTTTTCCCTCATCCTATGACTTAAATTGCTGCAAACTTCGTGTGTCCAGACATTTTGGCTCGAACAGTCCTTGATTTTGGCCCTGTCACTCTTTCAACTCTGGGGGAGGCATTCGTCACAGGCAGTTTTGCCTTTTGTCTACCTCATCCACATAGAAAACAAAATTAATAAATAAATAAGGTAGAGTAGAAAGTATTGTAGAGTAGAGCGTGAATGGGGCTCATCAGCCTTGGTCGGCAACCCGTCTAGGGGAATAAACCTTATACAAATCTGTACTGCTTACCTAAGGGTGAAGCAGGTTAGTGGATGGACTAGCCGCACGCCACTGTAGAAAAATAGTGCTAAAAAGATACGTAGAAGGCCTCGGATTCGGAAGGACCCAGTTAAGTGCTCAATCCTGTAAGTCCTTATATAAACTGGTACAGGCTGTCCTTCTCACAGGGGATAGGTCCGCTTGAGGGCGTTTTGTGTGTAGCCACCCTCATAAAGGGGAGTAATGCGTCCGGCAATAGATAGATAGATAAAAATGTAACCCATACAGTACCAGGGGCGTCCTTTCCATCATATTTGAGACACTAATGGACGATCTTATGAAGCTTAGGAAGGGTATAATTATGGTAGCTAAAAGGATTAATTGAGATAGTCTGCAGCCTTTTAATGAGTAGACATCCTTCCTAAGCTGAATAAAATCGTCTAATAGTGGCCAGAATATCATGAGAAGGATGTGACCGGTACAGAAGGGGTTAAGCAAGTAGAGTCGGGTAAAATAGAGTAGAGAGAGAGAGATTGATTTGACTTGATATGTGTATTTGTCAACAAAGGCACACACAGTACAAGGATCTGTCCACGTGACTTAAGGGGAGATGGGTCGTTTTTCTGGTTTCCCTTCTCCCTCACGTTTAGCCCCATTAGTTTTCATATTTTAAGATGTTTGCCCCATTAGTTTGTCGATTTTAAGACCTTCCGCCCCATTTACTTATCAATATTAAGACCTTTCGTGCTATTTATATTTTTTTACTGGCGAACGATAGTGAGCCTGTAATTTTGGAAGAACCGGCCTTTGGCTGGGATATTTTTCTACCAAAAAATGTACAAATTAATCTACAAAAGGGATCTAATGGATGTTTTTTAAAGTTTGATGGAGTTCTAGGGAGGAAACTAGAAAAATAATTAATAAATGAAAGAAATCGACCAAAAAGCCTCATGTGTCGATAAAGCCTTGTATTAATCCCAATCACCCCACATTTATCCTTTACAGATTCCGCTTTGTATTAATTCCCAAGCAGCGTGCAAGTAAAGCCTCCAGTGAATTCTGTGAGAAATTGAAGTGCCACATCGCCGTGCCACACAGCAACGAGGAGAACACGGAGCTGTACAGTGCGGCAGAACCCTTTGCCGACCAGTGCCAACCACCCAACCACGCCACAGGATTCTTTAAGCTCGGGGCATCAGGCATACCTCGCAATGACACCTGGGTTGATCAACAGGTTAGGCTGGGTTAACCAATTTATGTTTAAGGGGGGATGATCGTATTTATTTCCTCATTTATGTATCTTTTTATAATTTTTTGAGTTTCCTCCCTAGACCTCCCTCAAGCTAAAAAAAAAACACCCCCCAAGACCCTCCTTCAAATTAGAGAAAGTGTAACAGCTAATTACATTACCACAAGGCTTCGTATTATACTAATTGACAAATCCATACAATAGCAGTTTAGAAACATTCTCTTTTTCAAAGATATCATGGCATAACGAAATATGAGCACATTTTCTCACAGTAGCACCAACGTAGCCTCCTCCTTCAATCCCTCCCAACACCACCTTCTCACTGGCTAACCGTCAAATTTAAATCACAGATTACCAAACACTGACGCAGAAAAAACGAAATGTATATAGCATTTTTTTTTTTTTACTTAAAATTGCATAATCTTTCATTCCTGAAAGTATTTGTCATAACTTGCGTGACACCCTGTATATAGAGTATATATATATATATATATATATATACTCTGTCTCATGATATATATAACCTTCCAGACACTGATTCATAAGTAAGCCCTAAGCAGACCTCAGTTAACACCTACTGTCCCAGCAACGTACGTTGGCTGACAGTAAAAAAAGTAACTCGTCAGTACCAGTGACGGACGACGTTCGTCCATAATATACGGTCCTTTTAACCCGTTCAGTACCGTAGGATACAGTAATAAAAGTCATCCCCAGTCCCAAGCAATGTGGCCAAAATGGCAGGAGAGACCACCTTTCCACCTCAAGAGATGATGCAAAACTGGCTCTCTCACCCTTCAGTGAGTCTTATATAAGCTGAGAAGTGTTGCCATATCTAAAGCAGTGCTCAAATGGTTGTGGTACCAGTTACAGGCTTGTACAGGCAGTTACAAGGAAAGTACATTATTCGCCGTCGCTGGGGAGTTAATAATATACTGACGGCGATTCACCGTCGCTGGTATTGGAGGGGTTAACAGCCCGCATCGATTGGTGCCTGGTACCATGACTTGTGAGCACTGCTCCGAGACCTTGGCAACACTTCTCAGCTTATATCCAAGCTCCCACAGGCTAGGAGAGTCAGTATTCCTCCATCTTTTGAGGTGGAAGGGTGTTCTCTCTCGACTCTGAAGCCATTTTGGCCAAATTGCTTGGTACTGGAGGGTACATTTATAGTAATACCCTCTGGTAAAATAGGGGCTAAAAAAAAACAAAAAAAACACACACGATGGAGAATACGCACAAGGGAATGATTGGTGTAATAATAGTTTCCTTCAGGGCACACCACTGAACTACACTAACTTCTGGTCCACCTCCAACAAGAGCTACCGTCGATGTGTGGGCTACCTCAAACCTCCCCACCGGAACCAATGGACGGACATCCCCTGCAGCGAGCGGATTGGTTTCTGCTCGGCGTGTCAGGCTAAGCGACTCATGGTGTTCAAAATACGAGGCATCTGTATTCAAGACACAGAGACCATTACCTTCTGGCTGGATACTTCAGGGGGAGGGGAGATGCCTGTGTTCAAGTTAGTATTTCATGGGGACATTTAATTTTGTTTTGATGGTGGCATTTGTAAATTATGAGGGGATTTGATGTAATAGTAAATAACGTTCAGGTTACTTATATAGCGCCATTTCTCTCTAGCGCTCGACCAAAGTTTGTTACCAGACACTATTACCCATTTCCTTGCTTAAGGGAAACAGTACCGGCTACCAGTGTATGCGAAAAACCTTCATGCCTGAGTGTGGAATTAAACGCAGGTCACCCGGGGTAGGAGGCCGAGACGTTCTCCATAATTGCCAAAGAACTGTATACCACCCCATTACTATACACATCTAACCTGTACAATATCATACTTTCCTCAGAGGCTTCATCCAGTACCTGATAAGCCAAGAGAACAACAGTAGCTGGACCCTCAGTGACCGTTGGAGGGGAGAGACCCTGGCCACCACACCCACCAATCCCCTGGACCTGCCTTTGGGTCGGCACACATGGAGGGTAGAGACAGATTTCGCCATCTGTGACAAATCAGCAGGTGAGATGGAGAAAAATAATAAAATTTTGCAGTCAGTGAGGTCCTCCTAATCTTGTGTCAGTTTCAGTTAGTAGTGTGGTACTCTGAATCATTTCATAGATAACAAGGACGTGATATCTGTTGTATTCTACTGTCACCAAGGTAGCCTTTGTTTGTGTAGGGAGTCAAATGAACTATTGCTCTTGGTCAGAGATAGAAACCATACAAAAGACAAGCCTGATTCATCAGTAGAGACCTACTTCATATTTCTCTTCTTTGGTTAAATCGGGGGTGAATTTGGTACGCCCATTGGTCATTAGTGATCAATATACTGAATGTGATTGCTTCCCATGCTTCCCAGCTATCTACTGATAGCAGTCAGAGTGATCGCTTCAAGTAGGTGGCTAGTCAACAAAGATGTTGAGTTATCAAACCCTTGATTCGGTCGCTTGGCTTGGTGCTGACTTTAATTCACCAATTTAACACCCTTATACTGAATCGAACTAATCACGCATCTGTTTCTATCTATATTTCCTTAAAGAGATGAACCTTAAGTTTGGTCTCTAGCAGTTACAAGGAGAGCCCCTGTATCGGCCTTACTCAAGGGTGTAACTTGTATCTGGACTACTCAGACAACATGGATGAAATGTTATCTTGACTGCATTATAATGATCGTAGCCTTATGGGGAGATTTGTATTTATTTGTTCATTTATTGACTATTTTTCTTCACTTTCCTCTCTTGACCTCCATGAAGCTTGGTATGAGGACGAATACCCCTCCGAGGACGGCACCTGCATTACTTTGGCCCAGCGGTGTGACTAACGGGTACACTTGACCTATCTGGACACTATTGATAAGGTGGCTGTGACAAGCTCATTAGACCATAAGAGAGTGTTATCATGGTCAACTCTATTAGTTTTCCATCAGGGCATATATTTATGTCTACCAACTGTAATTTAAATTCATTTTACATCAATTTCCATCCTCTAAGCCCCAGGAGATAAACACCGACACCCTATCTCTGCATTCCTAATTGACCATACCCATCCCCCAGGAGACGACCACCAACTCTCGCTCTCTGCCTGCTACGAGGATGAGTACACCTGCGAGGACGGTACCTGCATCAGTCTGTCCAAGCGTTGTGATCTGCGGGTGGACTGTCCTGATAACACGGATGAGATCGGCTGTGACAAACTTATGAGACCTTCCGATTATATGGTGATCCTCCCGCCTCCAGGGTTGGCTCCGGGTCCTCTGGCTGTTAACCTGTCCGTCAGTGTAAACGGGTTCTCGCAGGTATGTATGTATGTATGTAGGTAGGTAGGTAGGTAGGTAGGTAGGTAGGTAGGTAGGTAGGTAGGTGGGTAGGTGTGTGGTTTGGGTAGGTAAGTAGGTAGGTAGATGGGTGGGTAGGTGGGTGGGTAGGTAGGTAGGTATGTATGTATGTGTCGTGAGCCGTGGCATCGTTAGTTGAGGGTCGGCTGCTGATCAAAGGGTCGGCGGATCGAGCTCGTACTGTCAAAATGTTATTGGTAGATGTCAAGCCCAGGCAACTTGACCTAGCGATTCGTGACAAACGCCTAACCATCTTGGCCATCCCTTCTCTGGAATTATGGCACGTCTGGCATAAAAAAAAAAAAATTATAATCCACTACACAACGGCGTGATTGAAAGCTTGGACACTCGTTCTGAATGTCAGAGGTTCGAGTCCGGCTGGGAGTATATAAACAATACTAACAATGAATCCTACTATAAATCTGTTTCTTTTCAGCTGACGATAAATTGAATCCCCTAGCAGTTAACTTATCGATTCTTAATGGAAAAATATGAAACTACTATGTCTTTGCATCATATTAAGACCAAGTTTACATATTTCACTACAAAATGTTTCAGGTTAACATTCAATTTTTTGTTTAGCTCACGTGCATTGAGAAGTGTGTGCGGAGTTACATGGAGGGATAGACAGACGAATGAGGATGTAAGAGGGAGGTATGGTGTGGATATAGATGTGCTAGAAAGTGTGAAAAGGAACACCTTGAGATCGGCCATATAGAACGTATGGGAAGCGAGAGAATGACTAAAGGGTGTACGAGAGCGAGATGGAAGGACAGAGAGGGAGAGGTAAACTGAGAGAGAGGTGGAAGGATGGAGTGAAGTATATGAATGAAGGCGGTGCTGGTTGAGAGGAGAGGCGTCGACTGACTGGGGATAGAGGTGCATGGGGGCGTTTCGTTCGTGGCCACCCCTTCGGGGATCACGGCGGCAGGCAATAGATAGAGAGTATTTATTATCTCACGTGTATTTATTAGATCACGTGTATTTGTGAGATATACTTTATTTATATTGTTTCAGGTTGACATTCGAAACATGAAGTTGACAGTGGACTTCTCAACGGTGATCACTTGGTATGATCAGCGGCTGGAGTACCAGAACCTTCAGCCGTTCTCGGATCTTAACTACATTGATGTGAGTCATTTTGGGGCGAGGACTTCATTTAACCCCTTCGGTACCGGCGACATCTTTTTAACTTTATTCTGGCTACTATTAGACGATTGTATTCAGTTTTAAAAGGGCCTCCAGTAATTTAATAGGCTTTGAACTCTCTCACATAACCCTTTTTACTACCGCAGATCCTTCTTAATCTGCACAAAATCGGCTTAAGGGAGGCTGAACCCTCCTCTGAGCCCAGACATCAAAATTTCTAATTATTGTGTTCTTGTTCTATAATGCTTCTTTCAACATAGAAGAATAGCATAGGAAGGAACAAAAAAACATATCCCATCCATAACCCCCCGGGCCGGGGGTTCGACCTCGACCCCCGAAAAACAAATGTTTTTTCTTTCAGCCATCCAATTTTTTGTTTTGTGTCTGTAGTCTAAAGGGCTGCTGTAAGCAATAGAAATGATCATATGAGGGCATAATCACCCATATGATATCCCTAGGGCCCCCTTGGGGGGGGCCCCAAAATCATGGATTTGGTAAAAATTATCTTCATAAAATCAGTGAGGCCTACCCCTGATGAAAATTTTGTTTAGTTTGCCATAAATCTCGATCTTCTATGTGCGCGCTATGGTAGAAAACGGAGGGTAAGGAGGACTAACTATTTTATCTGCCCCAAATATAATTTTGACTGATGAAAATCTATGAATTTGTGTGGTTTGCTATCATTTTTTTGCACTTACGAGTGCCACTATATATTTATGTATTGCTCAAATGCATTCCCCTTCTAAATAGAGTACATAGGAATGCCTGTACGTTTAGATAAATGCCGTTTTGCCGAAAATGTCTGAGTTTTGACCATTTTGGTGTCAAATCAGCTGTAACCAAAAATAATAATGTAATATATTTTTTTCAGCACTTTCTATTATTCAATAGGGGTATATTTAAACGCTACGTTGTAGGGGATGCTTGTACGCTATGCCATGTAAAAATTGCGGGAAATTTGAACAATTTTGAGTGACTAGATGATTTTACGAAAGTGCAATGAATTTTGCGCTCGCGCGCGCGCGCGCACATAGAGATCTGATTTTTTCAGCGAGTCTTAGTATTTCTATATGTAATAAGATGGTATAATGCCAGAAACACAATCTCTTATACAGGCTGACTTGGGGGTGTAAAGTTCAGCCTCCCCTTATAGCTAGAATATAATGTAAAAAACGTTGCCGGTACAGAAGGGGTTAAGGGGGGACGGGCATATTTATTTCCTCATTTATGTATCTTTTTATATATTTAAATAATGATTTTATAATGATTTTATTACTAATGATAATGATTTTATTACGTTTAGGAAGGACATCTAACCATTAAAAGGCTACAAACTATCTCAATTAATCCTTTTAGCAATACCACAGATCCTTCCAAAGCTGAATAAAATTGTCTACTAGTTGCCAGAATATAATTAAAGGGACGTCGCCGGTACAGAGTGGGCTAAGATACAATTATCACATTGATAATGGGTATACAAGAAATATTTAATTGTTCTTCCGATTTTACACCATCATAATTTCATTGTATGGTAGGCTATTCAATAATTTTTATATGAAAATAAGAAGCATTTTTCACACTCTTTCCATATGTCATCAAAATGTATATATCATTAATAGTAGTTTTGATATGAATATAATATATATCGGTATTTGGCGATTAGACAACGTCCCCCCTTAACCCCTTGACTCCCTTCTCCCAACCGCAGGTATTGTTGACGGAATACGAGGTGAGTCCCACGAAGGGCTCCCTAGAGATAGCGGAGGACTACAGCCAAGCCATTATCACCCTTAACTTCCAGCGTCGGTACAGTTACTACCTTACCTCCACCTACCTACCCACCGTTATGCTCATGCTCATCAGCTACGCCTCGCTCTTCGTGTCTCGCGAAAACCGGGACCTGCGGGTAAGTCCATGGGCCAAAATAAAACTCTTATTGCATTAGAGCGCTAATAATGGTACTTATTTATCGGCATTGTTCGTATTGTTGATGTGCTATTGTTTCGATTTTATAACAACTTGAATATAAACACCATGTATTGACGTTTCGCATATAGCTTCATCAGACCAATGACACTTTTTTCACAAGTTTTCTAAGTATATTTTGTATTGATAACAACTATCAATGAATATCTGTATCCAAAGGCCTGTCTGCTTAAATAGTTTCCAAGTTTGGCAGACAAGTATGAGGCTTATCAGTGGCTAGGCTTGGTGACGAAGGATCCTTTTCGATCAATGTATATCCGTGCAAACAGTTACAAAGAATTCTACATCACCATCAGGGGGTCAAACCGGAGCAATTTTGTTTGAAGACTTTAATGATTATGAGAAGGAATACAAGAAAATGAAGAAGAAATAGCATATCACTTCCAAAGGCATAATTTGAATTATAAACCACAATTTGATCTTTGCATATACAATAATAATGACTAAAAATAATTAACTATGTTTGAGATTGACACCCTGATCACCATGCTCGAACGCCACACCTGAAAACCGATAATGTTGACAGACCTCTCTGGAGTGTATGGTGAAAATAGGCCCCCCTCAAATGGTACCAACTCATGATCTTTCTGGATCTGCTTTGTTGTGGTTCAATGAACACTATCTATCTATCTACCTACCTATCAATCAATCTGTGTATCTAATATTTCTATCCCTCTCTCTATCTTAGGTAATGATGTCCCTAACGACCCTGCTGGTGCTGTACGCCCTCTACCAACAGGTCTCTGAAGGACTCCCCCGGACCTCTTACGTTAAGGCCATCGATGTCTGGTGCTTCTTCGCCATCACCTGCATATTCTCGCAGGTGGGAAGGATGGCATATAAGTGGCTTCCGAAGCTAGTATGATTTAGTCAATATGTTGTGTATCTCATTCGATTTGTATTAACTCCTTCTGTACGGTGCCCGTCATATTACAGACACAATTTTGAGGCTATTATGAGCCCTGAGAGAGAGGCCAGCTGTTGGAGTGAGTGCAGGGGGCTCCAACCACTGGCCACAGGCGGCGGGCACACACTGAGCTCTGAGAGAGTGCTCGCTCACTCATGTACAGCGTCACACATGGCAAAAATAGCAAAAATTGCCTCTTTTTAACCGATTTTGACCTTCATATGCAAGATCGTTGCAAGATAACCAGATGTCATGTATGCAGGGATGATTCAGATGTCATTGGAAAGCTCTATAATTGTACTTTCACGGATATATAATTGTATTACGCTCTGGTTCTTGCTTATGCATGAAAAAGAGCATGGAATGAAGGTAACTTCGGGCAATTATGCCCGCAGCGTGTGTTAAATAAGTTTCTGAACAGGACAATAATTTTCTCTCTCTCTCTCTCTCTCTCTCTCTCTCTCTCTCTCTCTCTCTCTCTATATATATATATATATATATATATATATATATATATTGTACTATGTATTATGGAAAATTCAGTGAGTATCCAAGGTTCGAGTCCTTGGAGTACCACATGTATTCATTACTTTCATTGATTTCATTAATTACGTTTATTTGTAAGTTAATTGGTGGGTTGGTGAAAACAAATATGAAATTAAGAGCCTATTTCCTCCTACAGGTGGTGCTACACGTGGCCATAGACGTGCCCATGATGTGCTTGCTGTCCCTGACCCCTTCATCAAGCAAGGTCAAGCAGGTCAACAGGCAGGGGGGCGGAGGTCATATGTTAACAGTGGCCAGGGTCCTCTATGCTATCATCTTTATTGTATTCTGTGCCGTTTATTGGGGAGTTCTCTTGACATAAGTTTGGTGTATATATTATTTTGATTTATTATTTGATTTATACATTATTTTGATTTATACATTATTTTGATTTATACATTATTTTGATTTATACATTATTTTGATTTATACATTATTTTGATTTATACATTATTTTGATATATACATTATTTTGATTTATACATTATTTTGATTTATACATTATTTTGATTTATACATTATTTTGATTAAACATTATTTTGATTTATACATTATTTTGATTTATACATTATTTTGATTTATACATTATTTTGATTTATACATTATTTTGATTAATACATTATTTTGATTTATACATTATTTTGATTTATACATTATTTTGATATATACATTATTTTGATTTATACATTATTTTGATTTATAAATTATTTTGATTTATACATTATTTTGATTTATACATTATTTTGATTTATACATTATTTTGATTTATACATTATTTTGATATATACATTATTTTGATTTATACATTATTTTGATTTATACATTATTTTGATTTATACATTATTTTGATTTATACATTATTTTGATTTATACATTATTTTGATTTATACATTATTTTGATTTATTCATTATTTTGATTTATACATTATTTTGATATATACATTACTATTATTCATACATTATTTTGATTTATACATTGTTTTGATTTAGCCTATACATTATTTTGTTGTCTCTATGCTATAATCTTTATTGTATTTTGTGCCGTTTATTGGGGAGTTCTCTTGACATAATGTAGTATTTTGTTTATGTTCTCTGTGCTTCTCTTCTTTGCCATGTGATTTTGGTTTATACATTATATTGGCATAGATCTTCATTATCTTCTATGCCATATATTGGGAATTCTCTTGACATCATTTTGGTCTATATATATTTTTGCTCTCTATGCCATGATTTTCATTAATTTCTGTGCCATATATTGGGGAGTTATCTTGACCTAATTTTAATCTCTGAGCCATTATATTCATTTTCTTCATTGCCATAATATCATAATTTTGGTCTATACAATATTTTGTTCTTTCTGTCATTATATTAATTACATTGGGGAGTTCTCTTGACATCATTTTGGGTTTTACATAATTTTGCACTCTATGTCATTATTTTCGTTAACTTCTGTGCCATATATTGGGGAGTTTTCTTGACATAATTTTGATATTAGTATTTTTTTTTTCTCTGTACCTTTCATTTGTGCCACTTAATTTTGGTCTATACATATTTTGCACTCTACGCCATTACTAAGTTACCGACAGCTACCAGTTAATTTGAACGTAGATCGCAGTTCAAGCATGTTGGATAAATTGACCTAGGATTAAGAGATCTTGGATAAATGTACTTAGGATAAGATATCTTGGATTAATTTATTTACGATTAAGAGATATTGGACAAATTTACCTAGGATTAAGAGATCTTGGAAACATTTACCTAGGATTAAGAGATCTTGGATAAATTTACCTAGGATTAAGAGATCTTGGATAAATTTATCTAGGATTAAGAGATCTTGGATACATTTACCTAGGATTAAGAGATCTTGGATAAATTTACCTAGGATTAAGAGATCTTGGATACATTTATCTAGGATTAAGAGATCTTGGATAAATATACCTAGGATTAAGAGATCTTGGATAAATTTACCTAGGATTAAGAGATCTTGGATACATTTACCTAGGGTTAAGAGATCTTGGAAACATTTACCTAGGATTAAGATATCTTGGATAAATATACCTAGGATTAAAAGATCTTGGATAAATTTACCTAGGATTAAGAGATCTTGGATACATTTATGTAGGATTAAGATATCTTGGATAAATATACCTAGGATTAAGAGATCTTGGATAAATTTACCTAGGATTAAGAGATCTTGGATACATTTACCTAGGGTAAAGAGATCTTGGAAACATTTACCTAGGATTAAGAGATCTTGGATAAATTTACCTAGGATTAAGAGATCTTGGATACTTTTATCTAGGATTAAGAGATCTTGGATAAATATACCTAGGATTAAGAGATCTTGGATACATTTACCTAGGATTAAGAGATCTTGGATAAATTTACCTATATTGGTAGCATCATCCATACAAGTGGTGAATCGGGTGAGGATGTAGCCTCGGCTGAACATATGGGGTTATGGATTCACTTAACAACAGTATATGGCGTTGTCGATACCCGTGCAGAAAGACGAAGATGTGGATCTTTAAGACACTGGTGCTCCCTGTCTTATTATATCGATGTGAGACATGGACACTTAACAGTGGTTTGAAGAGACACAGCAATTCATATGGTACCAAATATCTTCGCAGGATCATGGGCTATCGCTGGAATATTACATCTCAAACCAGAGACTACTCCATGAAACTGATTCAAGATATATTGTATTTAGTTGTATGGTCTGTGAACGCCAACTTGGGCTATATGGGCATGTGGTTCGCCTCCTTGAAGCAGACCCTGATCACCAAGTGGTCTCTACAGATGACAACCCTGAGTGGAGGAGGTCTAGGGGAAGACCACGGAACACATGGCTGATGAAAGTCGACCAATATTGAGATAGGATACTTGCTATGGGCCAGGCATATGTTTGGAGTCTCACCCGGGAGGATCCCCCGGAGTGGAGTTGGAGGATGAGTGCGACTACGCGCTGTCACGGCATATGCCCCCATTGATTGATTGATTATATAATTAAATTAAGGCCAAGAAGTTTACTGTGATAGCTTTTAAGAATATATACTAGAGACTTGTGAAGGTTGTATGACATTATAATTATGCTCTATATGTTCTTATAATTTTAGATACACAGCCAAAAAAGTACCGAGGACCAATTGGTTAAGTGAGAGGCAATGACTTGTGTGCTGCCATTTATATTGTTAAGTAAGACAGAGAGAGAGAGAGAGAGAGAGAGAGAGAGAGAGAGAGAGAGAGAGAGAGAGAGAGAGAGAGAGAGAGAGAGAGAGAGAGAGAGAGAGAGAGAGAGAGAGAGAGAGAGAGAGAGAGAGAGAGAGAGAGAGAGAGAGAGAGAAATGTTGTGATCTCTCCATCCTTATATTTGTTAATCATCTGATAAACAAATATAGCTAAATTTTAAATATATAAATATGCATAAACACGTAGAATAAGACACTACCTTTCAAATGATAGATTAATGGGTTTTATTAGCAGAATATCATGTACTACTATAGTACATTCGGCCTAATAAGTGATGTCTCGGCACCAAGTATATTTTGATCCATAATTGGTTTCAGCAATATCAAGACCTAATTTATTCATTTCGAGGGGGATATACAAACCTATTCCTACACTTAGCCACCCTATTCAACATCTGACAGACTTTATTACAGCACAGAGCGAGCCAAACGTAAGGACAGCTGAGATATGACTTATTAGCCCCACTGTACAATCACTCATAAAAATAAATCGACACTTGGATGGGGATACAAATTCAGTACCTAGGCTGAATGGGACAGAATGGATACAAGCCAGAGAAAGAGAGAAAAGGAGAAAAAAACAAAAAGCAGGTGACCCCCCTTAAGGATAACAGGTGATAATAAATATATATATAATAAATTTATGTATTCTAAGCTATAGAGGGTATTTATGTAAAACTTAGATGTTAAAAAAAATACAAATAAAAAAAAAAAAAATTATATAATAAACACTTATTTCTCTATCCTACTTCGTGTTTATATTTTTACTTCTGTTTATATTAGCTATAGCATCAGGTTTATAATTCACCTACTAGACGAGACAGAGAACAGAGGACAGAGAACAGAGGTGGGGAACGCGAAAGTGGTCCCGAACCCTAAGAATTGGAACTTTAAATATTGTTTCTGTTCGGGCTCTGTCTCGAGTCGGCCACCCCCAGCTATGGGGTATGTGCCTATATATATATATATATATATATATATATATATATATATATATATATATATATATATATATATACATACATACATACATTGATAGCCTACATACATACATACATACATGTTACATACATATATACATACATACATACTGTACATGCACACATCAAGTTTACATTTGGTATACAAAATTGAAGTGTCTAGAATAAAATACACGTTAACTGAGTTATCTAAATGGCACGAAAGGTCCTAAAATTGAAAACAATTAAATGGTGCAAAAAGTCTTAAAATGGCCAAGCTAATGGGGCGCACGATTCTTAATCTCCTGACTAATGGGGCTAAGTATGAGGGAGAAGGTCTAAAAATTATCCCCTCAAGAGTAGAATAAAATAGTGGGACCATAATTCAGTTGAGAGTGTTCACAGTTTTCTTTACTTCGATCACCATGGGAGGATCAACGTCATTTGAGGAGTGTCTAGAATAAAACACAAGTTATTGACAAAAATGTACAAATTTATCTTGGAGGAGGGTCTTGGGGTGTTTTTAAAGTTGATGAAAGTTTGGGAGGAAATTAAATATATGATAAAAATATATATAAATTTGGATATAAGTTACATATTGACAAAAATGTACACATTTGTCTTGAAGGCGGGTCATGGAGGTGTTTTTTAAGCTTGGTGGAGGTCTTGGGAGGAAACTAAATAAATGATAAACAAAATATATAAATGAGGAAATAAATAAGCCCATCCCCCCTTAATCACTTTGTGAAAGGTTGCTACTGCAGGTGTGTGTGTGTGTGTGTGTGTGTGTGTACATTTGAGGACTAAATGTTCGTCTTGGCTGGGTTCGATTCCAGCCAAGGCGGACATTTAGTGGGTGTGGTAATACGTCCTAGTGTTTCACATGCTCGCACCCAGTCGGGGGACACCTCGACGACGTATACAGACTAATAACACACATAACAAAACCACTCCAACAGCTTCCTCTCTCTCCAACACCCCTTCTCCCCTCTCTACACTCTTCAGAAAATAGGAAAAGTAGAAAGTTTCTACAAGGTGCCTTTGTAAAGGCTTATCCCTCAATACCTTCACCTAACCTGACCTGGATAACTAAAACAGAAATCAGTCTACCCTTCACAAGCTCACACCATCAACAAAGAACAGAAAACGGGACCAAAACAAAGGGGACACCGGGGTAACTAAACTAGATAATCCATACTGTGCCTTTATATGTCCAGGCAGCAATCAATGGAACCACGTCATCAATGAGACCACGCTGCCAAATCAACCTTTCCCTACCACCACAAGCAACCTTAACTACTCCACAACCACCACAAACTAGTTTAGATCCTGAATTAATCTTGAAGTGTGGTTATTAACTTATTATCCGAAATGTTTAGGGTAGGCGTAATGGTGTCCGTAGCATTCTTATTGGACAATCCGGCACCGGTAGCTTTCCCCTCAGTAACCATTCATAGGGAGAGTTTACGATGTTTTATTTTACAGTAGCGACCATGTTTTTCTGTATGCATTAACCCCTTCAGCACGATGACGTAATTTTCATCATTCTGGTTACCATTAGACGATTTTCTCTCGTTTAAAATCTACCTCCAGGACTCAAAGGGGTAAACACGATCTCAATACACCCTTCGAATAGCATAGGTCCTTCTTAAACTGCTTACAATCGTCTAATGTTAGCCAGATTGAAGGGTACAAAGACGTCATCGTGCTGAAGGGATTAAAACGCTTGACTACGAGAGGTCCTTCCTAATTTGAAGTTCATCAGCTGGATATCACTACTTTTTTTTCAACAACCAGTCAGAAAATTACCACCTTAACCCCTTCAGTACCGGTGACGTCTTTTGCATTATATTATGCCAAATTATGGAAGTAGTACATGGCCTCAAGGAAAATAAAATAAAAAATAAATAAAAATGGAGGGTGGGGGTGGGGGGGGGGGGGGGTTTATGGAACTCCTTCTCTCTCTTGCTTTGCTCCTTAGTTTTGAGATTTTATAACATGCTCCCCATTAGTTTGGCGATTTTAAGACCTTTCATGCCATTTAGATAATTTTTACTGCCGAGCAATAGCGAGCCTGTCATTTAGGGGAATTGACCTCAGGCCGGGGCATTTTTCTACCCAATAATGCACACACATATTTAAAGATCTAATATTGTTCTTCCTTTTTAAAACTTGATGGAAGTCTAGGGAGGAAACCAAAGAACATGAAAAATATATAATTAGAATGGAACAAACAAATACAAATCTCCCTTTAACCCCTTCTGTACCGGCGAAGTCTTTTTAACTATATACTAGCGATATTTAGACGATGTTGTGCACTTTAAGAAGGATCTGTGGTAGTAAAAACGGTAAAGGGAGATAGTTCGAAGCCTGTTAATTGCTGGGGACCCTTTCTAAACTGAATAAAATCGTCTAATAGTGGCAAGAATAAGGTTAAAATGATGTCACCGGTACTGAATGGGATGAGGGGAGATGGGTAGTTTTTCTGGACCCCTTTCTCCTTCGTGTTTTAGCCCCCATTAGTTTTCAGATATTAAGACGTTCGGCCCATTAGTTAGTGAATGGGATAATCCTTTCAGTACCAGCGACGTGTGTTATATTTTATTCTAGCTATATTTAAACGATATTATTCAGCTTAGGAAAGATCTGTGAGAGTTAAAAGGGTTGGTTGAGGTATATTGAAGCCTTATTAGTGTTCGAGGTTCTTCCTAAGCTGAATAAAGTAGTCTAATAGTTGCCAGAATCTGAATAAAAATGACGTCCCTGGTACAGTAAGGGTTAAGGGCAGATTTCCACTTGAGGGATTTTTTTCTGGACCCCTTTCTCCCTCATGTTTAGCCCCATTGTTTTTGAGATTTTAAGACGTTCGCCCCATTACTTTGGCGATTTTAAGAACTTTAGCCCCAATTCTGTCAAATTTAAGACTTTTCGTGGCATTCAGGTGTCGATTTTTTCCTGGCGAGCGATAGCGAGCCTGTAATTTAAATAGAACCGGCCTTTGGTCGGGATTTTTTTTTACAGAAAAATTTCCCGGCCGAAGGCCGGTTCCTCTTAAATTACAGGTTCGCTATCGCTCGCCAGGAAAAAATCGACACCTAAATGGGACGAAAGGTCTTAAAAGTTATATAAATGGGGTGACAGTTCTAAAAATCGCCAAACTAATGGGGCGAACGTCTTAAAATCTCAAAAGCAATGGGGCTAACCATGAGGGAGAAAGGGGTCAAGAAAAAAATCCCTCAAGTGGAAACCTCCCCTTAATGACAGTATGAAGGGATAGAGGTGCCACACACATTACTATTGACCATGAACGCACCACAAGGTAAATGAAAACAAAGAGAAAATATTGAAGGTAATGAAAAAATCTATCTATCTATCTATCTATCTATATACTCTGGCACATACTCAATTTCTTTGTTTTTCGTTTTTTTTTTTTTTTTTTGGGGGGGGGGGGGGGGGGCGACTCGAGACAGAGCCCGAACAGGGAAAGACATAAATAAATATATAAATAAACATTGACAACACAAAACAAATACAAATAAATAAATAAATACACACAAACAACTAAACACAAATTGACACACGTCTAGGCGGTGTAATATGACATTGAATCATTATTGTGCCCTCCCCCCCCCCCAAAAAAAAAAAGTAAATAAATACAAAAATAAAATACTAATAATACTAATACTAATAATAATAATAAAAAACGACACACACACACACACACACATGGGGGTATAACAGTAATTGGACCTGAAAAGCACACTTAAAAGTTATAGGGGGGGGGCACTCGGAAGGAACCTGCCTTTTGTCTCCTTCATAAAAGTTATCAACCCGGATGTACAAAACCCGGGGTAGTTTTAGGTCTCCAAGATGGCGGCCAGGTAAACAGACAATGGCCGGCTTCCCCCCCATCCCCCATAGACTCGTTTTCCCTGCATGTTGATGGACCACGAAATTCTCAGTGTTACCAATTTAGCTACTTTCCCGCTAGATGTAGAGGTGTTTACTTCGACCTAGAGGCATACTTTTACTTCTAGCGACATGAATTCTAGCGATATTCTGTAGATTTGAGCCATTTTAGAGCGATATTGTAGAGATTGGGCCATTATTCTAGCGATATTCTGTAGATTTGAGCCATTTTAGAGCGATATTGTAGAGATTGGGCCATTATTCTAGCGATTTTCTGGAGATTTGAGCCATTTTAGAGCGATATTGCAGAGATTGGGCCATTAGTCTAGCTTATTTGGCTAAAATAGGACTTCAGAGGCTATCAACCCTATTGGATTATTAAGCCAGCACACTGTAAGTCAAGCTTAACGGCAGGACTAGAGCCTCTCTGCGAGAACTCTAGTCCCTTGAAGTGTTAGTCTAGCGATCTTTGGTCATTAGTCTAGCGATTTCGGGCCTTTATTTACTATCTAGCAGACTTGGTAACCCTGTCACGAATACCTGGGCTCAGTTTGGTATCATGGTGTGCTCAGGTGGGTCGGAATTTACTCCTTAACGCGATTTATCCGCGCCAAATATACTTATAACGCCCTCGAAATTCTATCCTGCATTGCTACTAGATCAGGTAAGATGCATTGAGTTTATCCCTTTAACTTGAAAATTGTGACCTCTAGCTCATTATAGGTCAGGACAGGTAAGCTTCTACGCCTTACCTGATCGAATCTACCTTACTAGGTCCTTCTTAACCCTTTCAGGTCTGGGGGTTGCCGTTTAGCATTCAGAAATAGAATGATCTTAATCACATAACTACCTCTACACAAATTAGTTTTCTGCCCACAGCTAACTCAATGACAACTGCAGAGGTTGAAGTAAGTAAACTAAAGGTTTATAAACACCCCTGATGGTCACAACGAATTATATAGCCAGAAACAAAGGTAACAAATGCATCATGGACTTAGTATTGACAAAGAAATGGCATGAAAGGTCTAAAAATCGCCAAACTAATGGGCCGAACGTCTTAAAAATATGAATACTAATGGGGCTAAAGATGTTGGAGAAGGGGGGGCCATAAAAATCAACCACCCCCCCCCCTAGAAGATTATGACATGTTTTGACAGTGTATTTTGGCTCTAATTAGAAGATTTTTGCAGTTTAAGAATGATCTGTAGGAATTATAAGGGTAAAGACTATCTCAATTAGCCCTCTGACTTCCACATACCCTTCCTAATCTGAATAAAATCATCTAATAATAGCCAGAACACAGAAAATAAATGCATAATCGAGATCTTGAAAGAGGTTAATCAGGTGTGTTATAGAGCATTGTAAATCTTGGGTCCAGAGAAAAAAAATATATAATAAAAAAAAAGATAAAAAAGAAAAAAAATAAAAATTAAAAACAAAATATAATTATAATAATAATAATAAAACAATAAAAATAAAATAAAATAAAAGGTCTCCTAGCACTATTCAACTTATGATATCCAGTGAAGAGAGAACAGCAGACAGTGTGGAACCTAACAAAACAATCCAGCTAGATCTCACAAACACCTCCTCCTCCTATTCATTTCACTACATTAAACAAGCACACCACAGTAAATCTTCTTTCCAATACAAAACAAATTCCCCTTTTTCAAGTACAAACAAGGTGATTTTTTTGTATTCCCATCTTAAATTTAAACTTATTTTCCTCTATCTCCAAATACAAACAACTTATGATTATTTTTTTGTTATTTCCAGAAGACACCAATGGCAGCTGAACATTACTAAACCTATGATGTCCAGCGAGGAGGAGGAGCGAGGGAGTGACCAACAGCAGCAAAAGGAGGAGGTGGTGGTGGTGGTGGAGGGACTCGAACCAAGTAACACAGTTTTTCAACTAAAAAAACACACCACCGAACCTCCCAAGAACCACATAGCCGAACCTGCCAAGAACCACGCCACCGAACCTGCGCTACTGAACCGGAGGGGCAAGATCGTGAATGGCACAGCGGAGGTGACCAAACAGAAGGCCGCTGCGAGGAAGAGCTTCGAAGCCAATAGAAAGAGGTCCAAGAAAGGGCTGCGGAAGGGACGCGACACTCATACTGTAAGTATAAACTGGTCACATTGACCAGAATACGAAAAAGAATCAATTGTAAACACACAACACTATCATAAATTATTTTCCATTCATCAAAGACTGGACCAAATGCGATAATCTACCATGTTTAAAAGGCCAGTGCAGCACACCTACATGTTCCACTGCCAGAGACACATTGGTAAGATATGAAGGCCCTCATAAGAGGTTTTGGGCAAAGGCGAAGGTCCTCATAACAGCCAAGGCCTAAAAAAAAACTTTCAAAACACTCCACTGGCACTCAAAACAAAGCAATATGTGATTAGGTGAGATAATTCCCCTCTAGTACTTGCTACCACTCTTATATATGTGTTCCAACCCCCCCCCCCCTTTCCCAACAAGCGAGGCAGCTAGAGATCCTTGCAACACAGAGACTTCTACTCAGAGCCATCAGTGTCGCTTGAGAGCTCGGGAAGGGAGCATATACGCCGCCCCGGCTCTCGCCTCATGATACGACCGGGCGGCAATAATACGTCTTTTTCACCACCCAAATGCTATTCCCACTTCTTTTATTGCTCTTAAATGTTAATATCTTCATATTAAACGTAAAATAGGCGCATATGGATAAGTTTAATGATATTTATGGTAAATATGACGATTTTCGTGAGGAATGAACCAAAATACCTTCGCCTGGTGGGACATTTCAAATACCATAGCTCCGCACTTCCCGGGATGGGCCATTTTTTTGGTCTATTAATTAATGTATATATTCCTTTATTTCCTAGTTTCTTCGCTAGACCTACATCAAGCTTAAAAAAACACCACTTAGGGGACCAACAAAAATTGATTAAATCCTATTTTGGCACCCCCTTAGTATGCATGCCAAGTATGGGCTCTCCATCTTGAAAACTGAGGGAGTAAATCGTGAACAAACAGACAGACAGACTCACAGAAAATGCCCTTTATATAGTAGATGACAAATTGGATTTTTACCGAACAGGGTTCCGACAGCGGCCTGGGGGAAGGATCGGAATCGGAGCTGATCAAGTCAGGGTCGGACAAGCGGTCGAGCGAGGCGAGACGGGCCAGGGGGAAAAAGGGAGGGAAGACACCAGGAGGAACAGCCATCAAGAAGGACGACATGACGCGCCTCGAGAAAGAACTGGAACAAGAGATGCGATACAGGTGAGTCCACATCGAAACCCATACATCATCACTTGAATACATTTAGTGAGTTCGATCGCAGCCAAGGCGGACACTTAGTGGGTGTGGTAGTACGTCCTAGCGTGTTTTACATGCTCACACCCAGTCGGGGGATACCTCGACGACGTATACAGACTAATAACACACATAACAAAGCCACTCCAACAGCTTCCTTTCTCAAACACACCTTCTCCCCTCTCTACACTCTTCAGAAAATAGGACAAGTAGCTACGATCGAGGTGCCGTTGTAAAGGCTTATCCCTCAATACCTTCACCATAATTCCTGTCTCTAGATGCCTCTATGAATTAAGAATAATAACAGTTCAAGAATAATAGTGCATTTCCTCTCTTATTTCTCATTAACCTGTTCTTCTTACTGATGTCATGCTTTCCCTGTTGTAATGTTTATCCTAGAATGAAAATAATTTCCCTTTTTCCCTATTATTTCTCATAATCTTATTCTTCTTGCTGTTAACATGCCCTTGACCCTTCCAAAATGTAGTGTTAAGCTTAGAATGAAAGAATAGAAGATAGTAAAACATTTCTATTTTTTCTTCTCACTTCTCATGATCCCATTCTTTCTGCCGAATCGATACCCCCCCCCCCCCGTGTGTAGTGTAAAGCCGGTGTCACACGAGCCCTTGTTCCGGCAATTGTCGATGAGCAAGTTTTTTTCATACTATTTTGAGGCTCTTCTACATTGGAATTGGAAGTTAGATCGAAGGTAACTAATGTTGGGTAGTTTAACACAATGACTGCGGCACTTGTCATATGACAATTGCTTGGTCACCACTGTACCATACGGGGGCTTTGGACTAAAAGTGACCTTCATTCCCTGCACATTTGTATGTATAAACAAAAGCTAGAGCGTAATTTAATTATATATCCCTGAAAGTAAAGGAATAGACCTTTCCAATGATGCCTGAATCATGTCTGTACGCCCACTGGTTATCATGCAACAATATTGCAAAGGTGGGACAAAATTGGTAGAAATGAGCGGTTTCGATCAGTTTCCGCTATTCCCAAGTCTGTAGGGAAGCTGGAGATGTCACTGCCACCTCAGTATACCTATGCACCTAGACATGCTGGGCGGTGGTGGAAGGTGTCCCACGCTCCCTAGACTCGCTTGCCTGTCTCTCATGCTACGTACTTTGCAGATTTTCGGCGATTGTCATTTGACTTAGTTTTTATATAGTATGCCTGCAACAATTGAGTTAATTCTCATGGTACTTATATTTTGAAGCTGCCAGACAACAATTTGTTGTAAAAATTGACGGAAAAAATGCTCATGTGACACCGGCTTGAAACTCTGCATGAAAGCAATCTCCCTCCTCAATAAACTAGTGACTCAGGAACCCTTTGTAACTGTTGTGGTGTGCCTGGTTCTCTTGAGCTTTGTATCCCCAACAAGATCCTCACTGGAGCAGCTGTTGGAAGTGAGACGCTACCTGGCCAGTAATGACCCGTGAGTTTGATACCATTCCCTCCTTTACCTGCTAGTGCTCAGAGTAGTACTTTATAATACTAGCTGCAGGACATTTCAATACCTGCTCCAGACACTCTAGTTAGAAGGAATGAACAATTTCTCAAATTTGCCATACTTTCAATAAAAAGTATCAGCCTGGATTCTCAAAGCGATCATGAAATACAACTTGGCACAGTCAATAATGTTTGTCAAGTGCCTCAATAATCTACATGTTCGGGCGGCGATAAATCAAATGGAGAAAATATTGAATGAACTGCATACAAAGTCACATACTTTATGAGAATACCATAATCTTGTAAAATTTGTCTCTATATTTTGGTTCATGCGATATTTTGTCTACTGTCTACTGAGAATCAAAGGGGTCACAGACTCTTCGAACACTTGACGATTAATTCCTGAACCTTATAATACAGCAGCTTGTTACGTGTTTAAGGCATAATAACTTATCCTTGCTTGCGAGACATTGCAATATGGCAGTTATATTGTCTAGTATTGCTGGAATGAATGACATGATCGCTGATGGAAGATGTACCCTCGTGGATGCTATGGAGTTTCTAGGCCGGGGGTATGTCCAATGATAAGATCTCCAGAGGCACAGTCTCGGATTGGGTGGTGATTTAATTTTGACCGTTTATATCATAAGCTAAATCGTTTTAATATTTGTGTTATAAATTAATACCCCAAATCATTAGATTATTAAAAGAGCACCATCGAAATCTAGAAAAACTCTTGAAGGCTGTATTTTTACGAAAGGTAAAAACATTTGAGAAATTGTTCATTCATTCCAAACTAAAATGACTGTGCCTCAGTTGGCTGTGTGCACGACCCATATATGGCTAAAGTATATTGAGACATTGTAATCAGCTGCCAGTGCTGGACTATCTCTTGGTGCCTATCACCTGTAATGGCAAATATTAATACCTCAAGTTCATGTAACTGGGTGTACCACTTTCTGTGAAATATGGGTTTGGCAAAAGTGGAGATACAAAAACCTGAACAATTGGCAACAACACTATGATTGAATGTCAAAACAGGAAGTAAAATATGTATAGACGTCACCACTATTATACGTCCATTTCAATCTGTAAACTCTTAAAGCCAAGTTCTGAATCATCTACGATAGATGTTATTCTTAACTTTACGTGTGCTGGGTTAATAATCCAATAAGGTTGATAGCCTCTGAAGTCCTATTTTAACTAACTAACTGTAATACCCTGTACCCGCAAAAATCCAGCAGACACAATATATACTACCCGAGTTGACGTCTGGGATAGTAACTATAATCTCGTTTGGATTCGATGCAGATTGAAATGGGTGACACATTATTAGTGTTGAAGCCTGTACTCCCAGTTACATGAAGGTAATGTGAGTGCAGCATGGAGCTTCTGTGTCAGTGTGGTCCATGTGCTGCACTTCAACCAGGGAAGAACCATATGGGGGCCCACCTCTCTCTCTCTCTCTCTCTCCCTCTGGGTTGTATTCGTTAGGTCCCATTCAGTTTACTATTTTAAGACATTTATCCCCATCCAGGTGTCGATTTTTTGCGAGCCAGCATATTTTTAAAAATGTTTCTGACAGCAGGTTAAATTTGTACATTTTTCGATAGAAAAATGTCTCCAGCAAAGCCGGATTTATCCATGCAATGTTGGCTTATGGAACAAATCGACACCTGGATGGCGATAAACTCCTTAAATACCAGAGACGACTCACAGCCATCAGTAAAAAAGTGACTCACCAGTACCAGCGACGGCTCTCAACCGTCAGTAATGTACGATCCTTGTTCTGCTAATATATAGCTGAAGCTGCTAACATAACTTGGAGGCACTGCTGTGAGGAATTGGCAACACTTCTCATGGTCCCTTTCAGCTACTCCAGGCCGGCTGAGTCAGTTACCCACCAACTCTTGAGCTGAGAGGGTGTTGTCGAGGGTGTTGTCTCATTGCTTTTGGCTACAAGTCTGGTACTGGAGGGTACTTTTAATCTACTATGCCATGGTATAGTAGGGGTTAAAACAGTAGGCTGAATGGGGCCGAATGGATACAAGCCAGAGAAAGAGTGAAAAGGAGAGAGAAAAAGCAGGTCACTCCCCTTAAATTAAACCATTTTCCGTAGACATTGCTCGTGTGTATTATTGTTTTACGGATCATGTCTGATGTCTCTAATTTTCATACGTGTTGAGACGATCTTGGTTTTAGTAGGTTACATTGAGGATGATGCAGTGTCTTCCTCTGCTTGCTGTGTTTTTGAACCAACATGACGATTTTCATGTGGCTTGCAGCTTTGTTTAACCCTTTGAGTATCGGTGACGTCTTTTTCATCATATTCTGGCAACTATTAGATGATTATATTCAGTTTAGGAAGGACCTCTAGCAACAATAGGCCTTCGAACTGTCTTTTACTACCACAGATCCTTCTTAACCTGTTCAGTACCAGCGACGGCAGAGAGCCGTCAGTAGATAAATCACTCCCCCAGTCCCAGCGACGGCTGCCAGCCGTCAGTAATATACGATCCTTGTAACTGCCAGTATCAGGCAGTACCTGGTACCACGACATTTGAGCACTGCTCTAAGACCTTGGCAGCACTTCTCAGCTTATATCCAAGCACCCACATGCTGGGAGAGGCAGTATTCCTCCATCTTTTGAGGTGGGAGGTTGTTATATCTTGCCTCTGAAGCCAGTTTGGCCACATTGCTTGGGACTGGGGGGTACATTTATGCTAGTACCCTATGGTACAGTAGGGGTTAAAATGCACAACATCGTTTAACTATAGCTAGAATCAAGTTAAAAAGACATCACCGGTACAGAAGGGGTTAAAATGTCAAAAGTACTCTAATTGTTAGTTGGGTCTAGTTGTGCATGGTATGTATTAATTAAGCTGTATGTAGTGTTGAGCAGCTACCGAGATATGTTGTATGAATTAGGCTTCCATTTCTACATCATGCAATTCTAACATTGACTATCATCTAGGAATCTGAACTCAAGTCTATAATTAATACTATGTTTCATCAACACGTGGAATTCAAAATAATATAGATGAAAGTATCTAATATAATTTACCATTTAAAAAAAAATATATATATACAGTATATATACAGTATATACAGTATATATATATATATATATATTGTATTATACTGTATATATGTTTACTAATTCACGTACATTTTTATTTAGAATAAGTATATTTCTATCTTAGATTGTTTGTAATATGCTTACCAAAACGTTCTGTACATAATGAATTCTAAATATTATAAAATAAATTATGTTTCTTCAACTAAATATTTTTGTTTTACTAAATAATATATTGTAGTATTTCTATAAATAGTATTTCTTGATTGCCTTTTTCTATATAAATACTTTTAAAATAAACAAAGCTATTTCGCAATTATTTAAAGATGATGACGCATTTTGACAGTTTATTCTGGCTATCATTAGACGATTTTATTCAGTTTAGGAAGGAACTGTGGGAATTATAGGGGTAAAGACTATCTCAATTCCATGTACCTTACCTAATCTGAATAAAATCGTCTAATAATAGCCAGAAAAAAGAAATTAAATGCGTAATCGGATCTTGAAAGGGTTGAATGACCTACCTAGCCTCTGCCCCTCAAAAGTTCAGTGTACATCCGCAAAAAAAAACAAAAAACAAAAAGTACAGTACTGGAAAGAAGTGTGATGTGATTGTTTACTGTAGTGAAATGGATAGGAGGAGGAGGTGTTTGTGAGAGCTAGCTGGATTACTCTCTGTGTAGGTGAGACACAAACAGAAACAGTGAGGGAAGCCAGCCATATGAAGCAGGAGTTCCAGCAGCTCCTTAAGTTTAGCATATGAACGAGATGGGTTGGGTTTGAAAGGGATCTGCCTTGTATGGGACAAACGGCTCTGGGTATGTGTTGTTATCGTTGGTATGTTTTATGCAACCTTTAACTGTGTTGGTGGTGTAATGGTTTAGGTGTTTATGTTCTGGATGTGCTGTCCCGAGTTCGAATCGCGGGAGGATCATATGCTTTCATTAATTTATTCAAGTACATTGGGGTTTGTAATGGAGGATTAATGTTAAGAACAGGGTGTTCCTTAAGACGGTAGTACTAGCTTTTTCTGGACCCCCTTCTCCCTCATGTTTAGCATATTAGTTTTGAGGTTTTAAGACGTTCGTTCCGTTAGTTTCGCGATATTGAGACCTTTCCCCTCATTTTTTTGTATCAATATTAAGACCTTTCGTGCCCTTTAGGTGTCGATTTTTTCCTGGCGAGCGATAGCGAACCTCTAATTTTTGAAGGAATCGGCCTTTGGCCGGGACATTTTTCTACCGAAAAATATACACATTTATCTTAAATTGGGGGTTTAGGGGGTGTCTTTCTAAGCTTGGTGGAGGTCTAGCGAGGAAACTAAAAAAATATATAAATAAATATATATACAGGTATAGACCAAAAACCAAGCGCTACCCCCTTAATATATCTGTTATATTATTCCAGGGACACCATCCAGTGGTCGGTGGTGGTGCTACAACAGAGTGTGGATGAACTCAGCCAACAGTTGGAGGGTCTGGAACAAGGGGATCATGAGGAAGGTCAGTAGTTTAACACTTACGCCGCGGGCATATTTACGATATATTAGGACTCATTCAGGCACTCCTGAATGGTTGAGCAAGTGTCTGAATGAAATTAAATGTATTCAACAAAAAACTAGAAGAAAATAGCTTCAAAGTGACACCAGAACGAGCTTTGTAACGCGCAAGATTGATCCGCAGTGCTACCATAGACATTTGCTAATTCTAAGCGAATATTGCTAATGTCGCGCTACATTTGCCTTTGGCAGCGCTACTATGTCTAGCGGGACATGGCCTCATATCCCTCAGTGCCGCGGCAGCCTGGTTGGAGAGCGGATGGGGGCCTGCCGCGCTCCCGCTCACTCAGACTCTTCTCCACAGGCTTTAAAAGCCTGTAAATTGCTATAAATTGTCATGGCGGTTCTGGAACTTCTCCCGCAGCCAACGGGTTAACAACCCTTTCATGCATCGTTCGTTGCCGTTTAGTATTCAGAAATAGAATTATCTTAATCTCATAATTAGCATTCGGTGAGACTTTTTCTATTGCACTAGACATATCGAAAGCCTTCGATAGAGTCTGGCATAAATCTTTAATTTCTAAACTACCCTCCTTCGGTTTCTATCCCTCCATCTGTGCCTTTGTCTCTAATTTCCTTTCCGGCCGTTCCATAGCCGCGGTTGTGGACGGCCATTGTTCACTTCCTCACTCTATAAACTCCGGTGTTCCTCAGGGCTCTGTCCTATCTCCTATTCTCTTTCTAATTTTTATAAATGATCTCCTTAACTGTACCTTAATTCCCATCCATTCATACGCAGACGACTCAACCTTGCACTACTCCATTAGTTTTTCAGAACGCCCCAGCCAGCCATCCCTCAACGACAAACGTAATGAAGCCATAGAACTCTTAAATTCTGATCTAAATACTATTTCCAATTGGGGCAGAGAAAACCTTGTTAACTTTAATGCTTCCAAAACCCAATTTCTCCATCTATCTACCCGTCAGGATCTCCCAGCGGACTATCCCTTATTCTTCAACAATACAAAAATCAACCCTTCATCTTCTCTCAATATTCTTGGTGTCTCTTTTTCTTCTTCTGCTTTCATTTGGAAGGGCCATATTACCAGTCTTGCTAAGGCAGCATCCAGAAGCTGGGTGTGCTCAAACCGCCTTAGGGGGTTCTTTTTCCCCTGCACAGCTTCTTGCTCTGTACAGGGGCATAGTGCGCCCTTGTATTGAGTATTGTTCACATGTGTGGGGAGTGTTCCTCTCACACTGCTCTCCTAGACAAAGTTGAAAGGAAGGCCTTTCGTATCATTAACTCCCGTCCACTCACCAACTCTCTGCAATCTCTCTCTCTCCGCCGCAATGTTGCATCTCTCTCGCTATTCTATCGCTACTATAATAATCAGTGTTCCTCAGAGCTATCCCAGTGCCATACCACCTCCTTTACGTAGGGCACGTGGTACCCATCTTGCAACACAATTCCACCCCTACTCTGTGCAACTCTCCAACCCAAGATTGAAACGGTACTCTGTCTTCCTTCTATTCAACAGCTGAGCTCTGGAACTCTCTCCTCTCCCAGAATCAGTCTTTCCCTCTTACTATGACTTAAATTGCTTCAAACTCTGTGTGTCCAGGCATTTTGGCTCGAACGTCCCTTGATTTTGGCCCTGTCACTCTTTCAACTATGGGGGAGGCACTCGCTATAGGCAGTTATGCCTTTTGCCTCCCTCAATCACATAGAAAAAAAAAAAAAAAAAAAAAAATACCGATGTGCTGATGTACCGAGTAACCAAGCTTTCCCTTACATGTACCGGTGGAGCATTAGGCAGCAGCGAGTTTAAGCTGAGGTTCGAGGCCCAGGAAAGACTGAACGCCAAGCTGGAGGAACAGAGCGAGTGGTACCAAGGGGAAGTGAACAAAACCAGGGACAAGATTAAGAAAGGTGAGTTAAACGTTATTATGTTTCTGGATCCCCTTATTCCTCATGTTTAGCCCCATTCGTTTTCTGACGTTAAGATGTTTGCCCCATTAGTTTGACGATATTCAGACCTTTCGCCCAATTTCCTTGTCAATATTAAGACCTTTCGTGCTATTTAGGTGTCGATCTTTTCCTGGCGAACGATAGTGAGCCTATAATTTTGGAAGAACCGGCCTTAGGCCGGGAAATTTTTCTACCGAAAAATGTACAAATTAATCTAGAAGGGGGATCTAATGAATGTTTTTTTTTAAATTTGATGGAGGTCTAGGGAGGAAACAAGAACGTTAAATACAAAAGGTGGGTTATTATCAGTCTCATTATTTCACAATTAAGGGGAGATTTCCACTTGAGGGATTTTTTTATTTACCCCTTTCTCCCTCATGTTTAGCCCCATTGCTTTTGAGATTTTAAGACGTTCGCCACATTAGTTTGGCAATTTTAAGAACTTTTGCCCCATTTATGTCACTTTTAAGACCTTTCGTGCTATTTAGGTGTCGATTTTTCTCCTGGCGAGCGACAGCGAGCCTATAATATTGGAGGAACCGGCCTTAGGCCTGGACATTTTCCTATCGAAAAATGTACAAATTAATCTAGAAGGGGGATCTAATGAATGTTTTTTTTTAAATTTGATGGAGGTCTAGGGAGGAAACAAGAACGTTAAATACAAAAGGTGGGTTATTATCTGTCTCATTATTTCACAATTAACCCTCTCGCTATTGTGTGGACGCGGGGGTTGCCGATTAGCAATCACAAATAGAGTTCTCTCAATCATATAATTACCTCTCCAAAATTAGTTTTCTGCCCACAGCTAACTCAAAGACAACTGCAGAGGTTGAAGTAACTAAACTAATGGTTTCTAAACACCCCTGATGGTCACAAAGGCTTTTAAGGGGAGGTATTTAGTTTCCTCCCTACGTTTTCATCAAGCTTAAAATTACACCCCCACCCCCTTTCAAGATAAATTTGTATATTTTTCGGTTGAAAAATGTCCAGGCCGGAGGCCGGTTGCTCTTAAATTACAGGCTAGCTATCGCTCGCCAGGAAAAACTAGACACTTTAATGGCACGAAAGGTCTTAAAATTGACAGAAATGGGGCAAAATTTCTTAAATGTCGAAACTACTAGGGCGAACGTCTTAAAATCTCAAAAGCAATGGGGCTAAACATGAGGGAGAAAGGGGTCCAGAAACAAATCCCTCAAGTGGATATCTCCCCTTAACCCCTTCAGCACCATGACGTAATTTCCATCATATTCTGGTTACCATTAATTTCCATCATATTCTGGATACCATTAATTTCCATCATATTCTGGTTACCATTAATTTCCATCATATTCTGGTTACCATTAATTTCCATCATATTCTGGTTACCATTAATTTCCATCATATTCTGGATACCATTAATTTCCATCATATTCTGGTTACCATTAATTTCCATCATATTCTGGTTACCATTAATTTCCATCATATTCTGGTTACCATTAATTTCCATCATATTCTGGTAGCCATTAATTTCCATCATATTCTGGTTACCATTAATTTCCATCATATTCTGGTTACCATTAATTTCCATCATATTCTGGGACCATTAATTTCCATCATATTCTGGTTACCATTAATTTCCATCATATTCTGGATACCATTAATTTCCATCATATTCTGGATACCATTAATTTCCATCATATTCTGGTTTCCATTAATTTCCATCATATTCTGGTTTCCATTAATTTCCATCATATTCTGGTTTCCATTAATTTCCATCATATTCTGGTTACCATTAATTTCCATCATATTCTGGTTACCATTAATTTCCATCATATTCTGGTTTCCATTAATTTCCATCATATTCTGGTTACCATTAGACGATATTCTTTAGTTTGCAATCTACCTCTACGACCCAATTGGGTAAATACGATCTGAATAAACCCCCTTTTAGAAACATAGGTCCTTCTTAAACTTCATAAAATCATGTACTTTTAGTCAGAATCAACGGTAAAAAGGCATCATGGTGCTGAAGGGGTTAAGTATTCCAGAATAGGCTCAAATCGTGTCCTGTGCGTGAAAGGGTTAAGGGGGAGGGGGTAAACAAGTGGGTTGTTTGATATTACGTGGTGGTGGCCCGGTCATCAAACCCGGCAGTAAGGGGACATGGGCCATTTTGGGGGCCTATTAATTCATGTATTCCTTTATTTCTTAGTTTCTTCGCTACACCTCCATCAAGCTAAGAAAAACACCCCCTAGACCCCCTTTCAAGGTAAATTTGTACAAAATGTACCGGCCAAAGGCCAGTTCCTCTTAAATTTACAGGCTCGCTGTCGCTCGACAGGAAAAAATTGACACCTAAATGGCACGAAAGGTCTTAAAATTGACAACTAAATTGGGCGAAAGGTGTTAAAATCGACAAACTAATGGACTGAACGTCTTACAATCTCAAAACAAATGGGGCTTAACACGAGGGAGAAAGGGGACCAGAAAGCCGGCCCCTACTTTGAGGTGGTACAGTGGTGCTGGATCCGGGGGCTCCCAAATACCTGCTATAGTCTGTTCCGAATAAGTAGACCAAAACTCTTCAAATATTAACCTCTATAACTATAAAAAAAAAAAAAAAAAAATTGAGTAATCGAGCTAACATTCTGGGTGTGGTGTCTCGAGTTTCAATCCCGGGAGGATCATATGCTTTCATTAATTTATTCAAGTGCATTGGGGTCTGTAATGGAGGATTACTGTTAAGAACGGGGTGTTCCTTAATTTCTACCATTTAGGAAGGATCAGCCAGGGAATAGGTGTGGTATTAAATAAATCCTCTCTCCCAATTACATACCTTTCCTTTTTCCCCAGGTCAAGAATACACCTTCGACCAGGATCTCGACCAATACAATGAGGTGAGTCTTGAGGGGGGAGGTAGTGACTTTGTCTGGCCCCCCTTTCTCCCTCATGATTAGCCCCATTAGTTTTCAGATTTTAAGACTTTCGACCCATTAGTTTGGCGACCTTGCGACTCATTTATTTGCAAATTTTAAGACCTTTTGTGCAATTGAGGAGAAACCGGCCTAAGAAAAGAAAAAATATGCAAATTTTTCTCGATGAGGGGTATTTTGTTTTAATCTCAATGGAGGTCTAGGGAGCAAACTAAAGAGGTCCAGGGAGCAATAAATATAATACAATTAAATACAATAAATAAATAAATATATAAATAAGTAAATAAATAAATTAATTAGTTAATGATAAAAATAAGCAAATAAAGACAAAAAAATATAACAAATTAATACGTGTTTGTTTGTGGTTGTCCCGTAGTTCGAGTTGCTGCGATTGGTGAAGAGCCTGGAGCGAGAGAGGAACAACCTGTATAGTGATCTGCGGGGGCACAGCTGGCTACTTGATAACCAGTCGAAGGTGGGTGCTGGATAGAGGGGGTGATAGATAGATAGATAGATTGAGTGATAGGTAGATAGATAGGTAGATAGCTAGGTAGGTACTAGATAGGTAGGTAGAATGGTAGGTTGGTTGGTTGATTAATTGATTGACTGATTGATTGATAGGTAAGTTGGAAGGTAGGTAGGTAGATTAAATATATATATATATAATTATATATATATATAATTATATATATAGATAGATAATGTAGGGAGATACATTGGTACGATGTAAGGTTGGTCGGGTGGGTGGGTGGGTTGGGGGGGAGAGAGAGAGAGAGTACAAAGGAGTACAAAGTACAAAGGAAATCAAGCAACAACAGATCTAGTGACCCTTCTAGGCTGCTTGTCCTCCAAAACACTGAGGATCAAGTGTCCAAACAGTGGTTTAGAGTGGGTAAGGGAACATTGGAAAGGGAATTACTGCCCTGGAACTAATGTCCGTGGCAGGATTAGGAAGTTAGTAGGGGACAGATGGGTAGTAACTGAGGGGGGGATAAAATAAAGTTATTCATTTACAAACGCAGTCAGTCGCGGGTTTGGATGCGAGATATTTGTCTAGGCGGAGTTTAAATTAATCAACGGTAATGCAGTCTATAACGTCTCGGGGAAGCCCATTCCACAAGTTGACAACTCGATTGAAGAAGAAATTCTTAGATTCGTGTGAGTTAAAAGATTTACCAATAATTTTGCAACCGTTTCCCCGCATGTAATTAGATTGGTCGATAATGAAGTACTTACTACAATTCATATTGTCGATGCCTTTGATAATTTTGAACACTTGAATTAAGTCACCTCTTAATCTGCGCTTGGTTAAAGGAAATAGATTTAATTCTCTAAGACGCTCTTCGTATGGTTTGTTCTTTAGGCTAGGTATCATTTTGGTAACTCTACGTTGAACTCGTTCTAGCTTGTTTATATCTTTTTGGTAATAAGGGCACCAGGATTGAACGCAGTATTCCAGAAGAGGGCGGACTAAGGAATTGTAAAGGGTTAGGATAACTTCTTTGGATTTATGCTCAAATGACCTGCCTATAAAGCCAATTATTTTGTTTGCCTTCTTAACAACTTCTGAACATTGTTGACTCGGTTTTAGGTTACTCGATATTGTTACTCCCAGATCGGTTTCTCTGTTTACATTCTTAAGCTGAGTGCCATTCATCGAATAGAGAGAGAGAGAGAGAGAGAGAGAGAGAGAGAGAGAGAGAGAGAGAGAGAGAGAGAGAGAGAGAGAGAGAGAGAGAGAGAGAGAGATTGTCAAGTGGAAGACTATTTAGGGAGTCTAATAATGGCTTTGTGTGAGCTCGATATGAAGCACCTGACATAAACCTAATAATCCTTTAATATACTGTAGTCTATATACTGTTTAATATACTGTAGTCTATATACTGTTTAATATACTGTAGTCTATATACTGTTATATATACTATTTATATACACAGTACACGCTCCTCACCTCCCCACACCTCTATTCCATATGTTAGATATACATAAGGAACATATTAATATAAAACAGGATCACCCATCCATAAATTATTGGACCAATATCTACCGAATATACAACTTATCACTTAATTATGGTATTATACAGTATATATATATAATTATATATAATACAAAGTTTTTAGAACATATTTATATAATTATTGAGTACTCACCAGCAGGAGTTGGGTAAGGCCAGCTGGAAAAGAAAGAGAGAAAAACATAAATTAAAGTGTATAAACAACTATCAGCCCCAACTGTACCATAGGGTACTATAGGTAGCGCCAACGAACTTGACAATTTTCTTGACCCCTTAACTTCTCATAACTCAAAAGGGCCTAGGACAAACTGGCTGTAAATATCCATACCTATTTCCTGATTGGCTCTTCCCTAATGATAGAAATGTCAGCTCGATTGCATTCATTAATTTTGAGTTATGAGAAGTTAAGGGGTCAAGAAAATTGTCAAGTTCGTTGGCGCTACGTATAGCATAAATGAACCCCTCAGTCCCAAGCAATGTGGCCAAAATGGCTTCAGAGGCAAGATATAACAACCTCCCACCTCAAAAGATGGAGAAATACTGCCTTTCCCAGCATGTGGGGGCTTGGAAATAAGCTGACAAGTGTTGCCAAGGTCTTAAAGCAGTGCTCAAACGTTGTGGTACCAGTTACTGCCTGATACTGGCAGTTACAAGGATCGTATATTACTGACGGCTCTCTGCCGTCGTTGGTACTGGACGGGTTAAATAACCATATTTGCCCCTCAACTTTCCCTTCATAATTGCTGAGGGGCACAGGGCCTTGGGTGGGGCTTTGGTTTCCTGGGCATTTCCACACCCTCCTCAGCTCCTCACTTTGGAGTGGCTTCGATCACCTGGGCTTTATTAGTGGTAAGCAGGGAGGGTTCTGCGGGGGCACTCGGTTATGGACTTGGCCTTGCTCGGGACCTTGGGGCTGCTCGGTCAGACAGCCTGGGGAACAGCAACAACAACAACAACTACTATATGATTAATGAACAAACATTAAATTACAGTAAACTCCATTAATACATGTCTAAACATAAGATTCCTAGAAGTACATTATAAGCTAAAGCAAGGCGTCTAATAGTAGCCATAATATGACGACCGTTACGTCATCGTGCTGAAAGAGTTATATTACGCCCAATTATCTGCAGGAGTACTACCACATGAAGGAGTTAACCCAGGGAATATGACAGTCCTTCCGGAAGCACGGTATTTAACTCAATTATTGTGGGCTGTCTTGTTTACATCACCGTAACGCCTGGCGGGTATATTTACAGATAATGAGCTTCATTCCATGCTCTTCTTCATGCATAAGCAAGAGCCAGAGTGTAATACAATTATATGTATCCGTGAAAGGGCGATAATAGAGCTTTCCAATGACACCTGAATCATCCTTCTACGACCACGGGTTCTCTTGCAACGATAGTGCAACCAGAGGCGAAAATACCCTAAAATTAGGTATTTTTCCCGATTTTATCATTGTTGAGAGCAGTAGGGATGCGGGGATGAGATACAACATGCCTCAATGATGGCCACATAGCGGTGGCGAGCGGTCCAAGGTCGCCTATCGTCCCCCCAACGCTAGGTTTCTCTCTCATATCTCATAATGGCCTCAAAATGGCACCCGTCATATGACGGGTGCCGCAAGGGTGGCCAATATTCTCTCTCCCGTCATATGACGGGCACCGCGAGTTGAGGGTTAATAGAATTTTATCTACAGGAGTACTACCACCTGAAGGAGTTAATAAGGGCGTACACCGGGGACCTGACCATGGTGAACCGGTCCTTGGAACAACTGTGGCGCCAGAGGAGCCTTAGTAGGGACTCGGCCTTTACGGGGGCGTCCACGCCTGTCATCTCTCCGGGGGGCGTCAAGTGGAGGTGAGTGTTAGAGGTAATTCTGAAGCTGAGTAAAGTACAAATATGGTTGAGTGGAGGTGGGTTCTAGAGGTTATTCCGAAGCTGAGTAAAGTATTAAAAGGTTGGCTAGAAAAAGTAGTAGAAAATAGTAGAGAATGTATAGGTGGGTGCTTGGGTGGATGGTGTGGATGAATAAGGGTATAGGTGGGTGCTTGGGTGGATGGTGTGGATGAATAAGGATATAGGTGGGTGCTTGGGTGGATGGTGTGGATGAATAAGGATATAGGTGGGTGCTTGGGTGGATGGTGTGGATGAATAAGGATATAGGTGGGTGCTTGGGTGGATGGTGTGGATGAATAAGGATATAGGTGGGTGCTTGGGTGGATGGTGTGGATGAATAAGGATATAGGTGGGTGCTTGGGTGGATGGTGTGGATGAATAAGGATATAGGTGGGTGCTTGGGTGGATGGTGTGGATGAATAAGGATATAGGTGGGTGCTTGGGTGGATGGTGTGAATGAATAAGGATATAGGTGGGTGCTTGGGTGGATGGTGTGGATGAATAAGGGTATAGGTGGGTGCTTGGGTGGATGGTGTGGATGAATAAGGATATAGGTGGGTGCTTGGGTGGATGGTGTGGATGAATAAGGATATAGGTGGGTGCTTGGGTGGATGGTGTGGATGAATAAGGGTATAGGTGGGTGCTTGGGTGGATGGTGTCGATGAATAAGTATATAGGTGGGTGCTTGGGTGGATGGTGTGGATGAATAAGGATATAGGTGGGTGCTTGGGTGGATGGTGTGGATGAATAAGAGTATAGGTGGGTGCTTGGGTGGATGGTGTGGATGAATAAGAGTATAGGTGGGTGCTTGGGTGGATGGTGTGGATGAATAAGAATATAGGTGGGTGCTTGGGTGTTATATTTATTTATTTATTTATTTATTTATTTATTTATTTATTTATTTTCCCCTATATTCCAACTACTCCCTCTCAGGAATTGGCTGAGAGCCTGTACATTCAACCGTTCTATATTGAATGGTGAAACCCGTGAGATCTCGTCCTAGTCTAGGGAGTGAGACATGTGAAGCATCTTTAGCTGCAACCATCCCCTGCCATCTTGCCTTCACAGGATACATGGGGCTTAGTTGCCTACTCACGGCTCGAAGCAGCCCCATCTCTGAAGCTGCCTTGCTCTAGTGCTTCACTGTCTCACCTCCTAGACTCGGACCCTTACTCTCAGAACGCCACCTAGTAAGCAATGAACTCACTAGGCATTGCCCCCTTGTAGCATATTTTGAATATGGGAATATTCATACAGTGCTATTTAATCAGGGAACAATGAGGGTATTTATTTGGCGTTTCGGTGGGCTTTGTGGTAATGCACTGATACTAGGTACAGCACAAATTCCATCCCAATAATATCTTCCCATTGACATAACTGGATTCGAACCCGGGTCCATTGAATTACCAGTCCAGATGTGTGTGTGTGTGTGTGTGTGTGTGTGTGTGTGTGTGTGTGTGTGTGTGTGTGTGTGTGTGTGTGTGTGTGTGTGTGTGTGCTTAACATTCCGGTGTAACTTCAAATTGTACTCTCTAATTTCCTGTATGTTGATAACAAAATATAATCTAATAATTGAACTTAACTCTAACACCAATTCGATAAAATAATTCTAAAACAAACAAAACTCAAAAATGTCCAAATTGTATTTTCAGCAAACTCGTGCTCGGTCCAGTTGGCGATGAGAGGTAACACAAGAAATACAGTAGACTAAATTAATTATGGTTAAGAATTATTAACCAACAAATTATGTTCTCCTAATGCATGCTAAAATAATCCCCCCCCCAAAAAAAAAATAAAAAATAAAAATAAAAATAATCCCAAATTCTCATCGAAGAGTAATTCGCAGTGCATGAATTTAATCTCAAAATTGAAATAATATAACTCTATGTTTTATGCTTCGACTAAACTCTTAAAAGGATCTTGAATTATACTTTAAGGGGGGTGATCTGTTTTTGTTCTGTCCTTTTCTATCTTTCTCTGGCTTGTATCCATTTGGCCCCATTCAGCCTACTGTTTTAAGACGTTTATCCCCATCCAGGTGTCATTTTCTTACTGGTAAGCGGTAGCGAGCCAGCATATTTTTTATTTTTGTTTGACAGCAGGCTAAATTTGTACATTTTTCGATAGAAAAATGTCTCCGGCGAAGCCGGATTTCTTCATATAATGCTGGCTCGCTATCGCTCGCCAGGAAGAAATCGACACCTAGATGGGGATAAACGTCTTAAAATAGTTGGCTGAATGGGGCCGAATGGATACAAGCCAGAGAAAGAGAGAAAAGGACAGAAATAACAAAAAGCAGGTCACCCCCCCCACCTTAACTCTCTAATGACTCTGTTCTCTCCTTTAAATGCTACTTCCTTTTTCCATTACATTCTATATCTTGAGTAATTACACTTTATTACTATAATAAGTACCAGTACGTTCTTTATGCTATCCTTTCCAGTCGATTTCCTTCTATGATAACATTTCTAAAACTATACTTACTGTACATGGCTTTCACGAATCTGTTCCTTGTATGAAAATGTCTTCTTTCTGTCTTATATAACCCAATTAATGGTATACAAAATATCTCTCTTCTTTCCACTGAATAATGATAAAGACATATTTCTGCCTCCTGCTTTGAACGAGTACAATAGTTGGCTGAACAAGGAGGTGGTGACTCGGGACCTGTTCGTGCATGATATAATATGTATATATAATATATATAATGTATATAATCTACTTCATATTTAGCTCTATTTGCAGGGTAGGTAAAGTGACAAAGGTAAGGCTCACTATACCTTGGTTAAATTATGGTCATTACTTTCATGGATTTCATTAGTTAGGTTTATTTGTAAATTAATGTGTGAGTTGGTGAAAAGCAAATATGAAATTAATACTATATACAGAAAAAAAAAAAAAAAAAAAAAAAAAAAATATATATATATATATATATATATATATATATATATATATATATACAGTATATATAGTGATAGATAGCTAGATGTGTATCCGCGCGTGTGTGTGTGCGTGTATGTGTGCGTGTTTGTGTGTGTGTGGTTCACCTGGACTATAAGTATTGATCTATGAGGGGTTGAGGCCAGTGTCCACCACGCACATACAATCACGCACAACGTACACACACACACACACTACACATGTTGCCATACCCAAATAGACACACAGACATATACTTGTTTATACAAACAAAGGTTCACACCAACACACACCCACACCCACACCCACACCCACACATATACACACACCCACACCCACACCCACACAACATTAAGAGAACGTACAATACAGTACAGTACAGTACAGTACAGTACAGTACAGTACAGTATTCATTTGTATTTTCTGGCTATTATTAGGCGATTTTATTCATTCTGAGGAAGGGTATATGGAAGGCAGAAGGTTAATTAAGAGTTTCTTTATCCTTATGATGCCCATAGATCCTTCTTAAGTTGAATAAAATCGTCTAATGATGGCCAGAATAAACTATAAAACAGTCATAATCCTTAATGAGATGGTTCGAAGCCTGTAAAATGATGGAGACCCCCTTTATAAGCTGAATACAATCGTCTAATAGTAGCCAGAATAGAGGTAGAAAGGACGCCACCGGTAGCGAAAGGGTTAAGGGGGGGGGTTGTTTTCCTAGACCCTCTCCTCCCTTATGTTTAGACTCATTAGTTGTTTTCCTAGACCCTCTCCTCCCTTATGTTTAGACCCATTAGTTGTTTTCCTAGACCCTCTCCTCCCTTATGTTTAGACCCATTAGTTGTTTTCCTAGACCCTCTCCTCCCTTATGTTTAGACTCATTAGTTGTTTTCCTAGACCCTCTCCTCCCTTATGTTTAGACCCATTAGTTGTTTTCCTAGACCCTCTCCTCCCTTATGTTTAGACTCATTAGTTGTTTTCCTAGACCCTCTCCTCCCTTATGTTTAGACCCATTAGTTGTTTTCCTAGACTCTCTCCTCCCTTATGTTTAGACTCATTAGTTGTTTTCCTAGACCCTCTCCTCCATTATGTTTAGACCCATTAGTTTCAGAATTAAAGATTAGTTGTCGATTTGAATACCTTTCGTCTCATTTCTATATCAAAATCAAGACCTATCGTGCCATTTAGGTGTCGATTTTTTCCTAGCGAGCGTTAGCGAGCATGTAATTTTAAGAGAAACCGGCCTTTGGCCGGGACATTTGTCTATCGGAAAAATGTACACATTTATCTTGAAGGGGTTTGGAAGTGTTTCTTTAAGCTTGATGAAGGTCTAGCAAATAAAATAAAAAACAAATTAATATATATATATATATATATATATATATATATATATATATATATATATTATATATATATCCCAAAAAATAACCACTGTCCCCTTAAGTGAGATAGTCTGGAGCCTGCAAATTGTTTGAGGCCCCTTTTAAGCTGTTTAATAGTAACTAGAATAGAGTTAAAAGGACAGCACCGGTACTGAAAGGGTTAAAACTGTGCTCTACCGCAGCGGACAGTCCGGCATCCGTCCGTACCAGCGCATCCTGGACCCCCGGAAAGGCCCCATAAGGAAGACCGCCGGGGTTCGATCCCTGCCACGCCTGGACCAAGAGGCGCTGGACCACTACACCACCTCAGGCACTCTCTTCAGAAAGGCTAGATCAAGGTACCGTAGAGAGAGAGAGAGAGAGAGAGAGAGAGAGAGAGAGAGAGAGAGAGTGTGTGTGTAAATCTTGTGCATAAACCTTTAACCGTCTTGGTGGTGTAATGGTCTGAGTGTTAAAAAATCTGTGTGTGATAACCCAGGTTCGAATCCCGGTGGATCACATAATATGCTTTCATTAATATCATTGGAGGTGTTTGGTGTTGGGGTGAAATTAACACAAAAATAATTATATATAAAATTACCATATCCCTTCGTCTGCCCCCCTACAGGTCCCGAGGGCGCCGCACCACCCGGGCCAAGTCCCTAGACACCCGGAAGGAGGACCTAGTGGAGCCGGATGTGGTAGGTCGGAAGCCTTTACATTACTTACATTTGTAAAAAAAAAAAAAAAAAAAAAAAAAAAAAAAAAAAAAGGAGGGGGGGGGGGGTATCGAACCACCGACAGTCAGTACGATTGTCTATGCTTTAACCAACTCGACCATGGAATATGGATCCTACGACTTTTGTATGAATTGAAATACACTTTCCGCCGTGGTCGAGTCGATTAAAGCATGGACAATCGTCCTGACGGTCGGTGGTTAGAGCCCCGCTGAAAGTGTAAAATAATTTAATAGTTCACGTGCATTTTATATTATATATTATCTATCTATATATCTATCTACTGTATATATATATATATATATATATATATATATATATATATATATATATATATATATATATATATATATATGTGTGTGTACTGTATATATCCATTAATCGTTCTCCTAACACTAAACTAAACTTTATTCTCTTTCCCTAGGTGGCGCCCTTGAGTCCAGTCCTAAGAGCCAAGTCTGAGGAAGGCCAATCATTGAGGTCCTCTTCAGGGGTCTTTGATGAGTCGTATGAAGCCAGTAACGAAGCCTCGACCACGGCTTCGGTTGAACTGGGGTAGCAGGAGAAGCTTTGAGAGGGGTGCTGGATGGATAGATATATATATATATATATATATATATATATATATATATATATATATATATATATATATATATAGATAGGTAGGTAGGTAGGTAGGTAGGTAGATAGATAGATAGATAGATAGATTGATAGATAGATACACACAGATGAAGCCAGTAATGAAGCTTCGACCACGGCTTCGGTTGAACTGAGAGAGCGGGAGAAGCTTTGAGAGGGGTGCTGGATGGATGGATGGATAGATAGATAGATAGATAGATAGATAGATAGATAGATAGATAGATAGATAGATAGATACATAGATAAATAGATATAGATAGATATATAAATTTAGATAGACAGACAGACATAAAGATGATAGATACAGACAGACATAAAGATGATAGATACAGACAGACAGATTGATAGATAGATGGGCAGATAGATTGATTGATAGATAGGCAGACAGATAGATAGATAGACTGGCACACAGACAGGTATACAAACAGACTCAATCTTATAATTACCTCTCCAAAATTAGTGTTCTGCCCACAGCTCACTCAAAGACAACTGCAGAGGTTGAAGTCAATAAACTAAAGGTTTCTAAACACCCCTGATGGTCACAAAGGCTTTTAAGCATCCCAGAAAGGGCGCAAATAGCATCCTGTGAGTGAATGGGTTAATTTGGTTATTGATGAATATTTCTTTGCTTAACCCCTTCACCACCATTAAGTAAATGTCAGCATATTCTGGTTAAAAATGTCATGTTTGGCGATCATAAAAATGAAAAAGAAAAGGACAAAAGAAGAGAGAGAGAGAGAGAGAGAGAGAGAGAGAGAGAGAGAGAGAGAGAGAGAGAGAGAGAGACAGAGATAGAGAGAGATAGAGAAACAAACAGAGATAGAGAGAGAGAGAGAGAGAGAGAGAGAGAGAGAGAGAGAGAGAGAGAGAGAGAGAGAGAGAGAGAGAGAGAGAATAAAGGTATGAAATACACCAATAGCTTTGAAGGTAAAAAAATGGCATTACAAATAAACAATGATCTTGCTATCTCGTATTAGCTGTGAATAATGATTTTCCCTCCACCAACCGACTTTACTCCTAAACTCAATTAAATTAAATCAACAAATACATGTGGCAGTCCAGGGATTCGAACCTAGGATGCTCACACCGAAATTCAGTGCATTTATCCACTGCGCTACGAAGATCATATTTCAGTATCACTTTGCATCAATTTACTGCATTTAAGGGGAGGTTTTTAGTTTGTTTCCTAGACTTCCATCAATCTTGAAATTACACCCCCTTGACACCCTTCCAAGATAAATTTGTACATTTTTCGGTAAAACAAAAATCCCGGCCGAAGGCCGGTTCCTCTTAAATTACAGGCTCGCTTTTGCTCGCCAGGAAAAATCGACACCTAAATGGCACGAAAGGTCTTAAAAGTGACATCAATGGGGCGAAAGTTCTTAAAATCGTCAAACTAATGGGGCAAACGTCTTAAAATCTAAAAAAACAATGGGGCTAAACATGAGGGAGGAGGAAGTTAAACAAAAATCCCTCAAGTGGAAACCTCCCCTTACCTTAAGTATAATAGTCCATTCATGAAGACTAGGCTAAGCATATTGACCACTTACCTTTATAACTAAAAAAAAAAAAAAAAAAAAATTGTAAATAAATATATAAAATATTCAAAGTGTAATTGAGTTAATGTTTGTACACCTCAGCCAGGGCATGGAAGAAAGTGACAGCCCATTTGCTCCAGCCCTTTTTGGAGTTACAGAGGTGAGTGAGTGTTTACGATGTCTGGCCTACCTGTAATGGATGCTCTTAGAGTTAGTTAGTTCAGGATGCATATACGTCATTTCCTTAGTATTATTATGATGTGGTAAAGCGAGAGTATTGTCAAACTAGATATATGTGACTTACCATATAATTATTATAAATAGCTCAGGTGTATACACATAATCCGTCCTTGTTAAATAATATAATAAATACATTCCCGCGTGTTATATACTTTCAATAACCAATAGCCTAATTATATACAGTATCTATATATATATTAAGGGGGTGACCTGCTTTTCTATCTTTCTCTCCTTTTCTCTCTTTCTCTGGCTTGTATCCATTCGGCCCCATTCAGCCAACTATTTTAAGACGTTTATCCCCATCTACAGTAGGTGTCGATTTCTTCCTGGCGAGCGATAGCGAGCCAGCATCATATGAAGAAATCCGGCTTCGCCGGAGACATTTTTCTATCGAAAAATGTACAAATTTAGCCTGCTGTCTAACAAAAAAAAAATATATATATATATATGCTGGCTCGCTACCGCTCACCAGTAAGAAATTGACACCTGGATGGGGATAAACGTCTTAAAACAGTAGGCTGAATGGGGCCAAATGGATACAAGCCAGAGAAAGATAGAAAAGGACAGAACCAAAACAGGTCACCCCCCTTAAATAGCACTGTATGAATATTCCCATAATTAAAATATGCTACAGGGGGACAACAATGCCTAGTGGGTTCATTGCTCAATAGGTGGCGTTCTGAGAGTGAGGGTCTGAGTCTAGGGGGTGAGACAGTGAAGCACTGGAGCGAGGCAGCTCCAGAGATGGGGCTGCTTCGAGCCGTGAGTGGGCGAAAGGTCTAAAAATAGCCATAGTAATGAGCCGAACGTCATAAAATCTGAAAACTAATGGAACTAAACATGAGGGAGAAAGGTGTCCAGAACTACGGGGATGGAAGTGTTTATTTACTTACTGTTTTTTTTTTTTTTTCCCCTCCCTAGATCTCCTTTCAAGCTAAATTTGTACATTTTTCGACAGAAAAATTTCTCCGGCAAAGCCGGATTTTTCCATACAATGCTGGCTCGCTATCGCTCGCCAGTAAGAAATCGACACCTGGATGGGGATAAACGTCTTAAAACAGTTGGCTGAATGGGGCCGAATGGATACAAGCCAGACAAAGAGAGAAAAGGAGAGAAAGAGAAAACAAAAGCAGGCGACCCCCCCTAAAACAAAAAACCCGCTTTCCATATTCGTACTCTCGGTTTGTGTGTGTGTGTGTGTGTGTGTGTGTGTGTGTGTGTGTGTGTGTGTGTGTGTGGTTGTGTGTGTGTGTGTGTGGTTTGCGTGTGTGTGTGTGTGTGTGTGTGTGTGTGTGTGTGTGTGGTTTGTGTGTGTGTGTGGTTTGCGTGTGTGTGTGTGTGTGTGTGTGTGTGTGTGTGGTGAGATATTGTATTATGGTAACAGATGGTAGAGTACTAGGCTACTTAAGGGGAGATTTCCACTTGAGGGATTTTTTTTTCTGGACCCCTTTATCCCTTATGTTTAGCCCCATTGCTTTTGAGATTTTAAGACGTTTGCCTTAGTAGTTTGGACATTTTAAGACATTTAGCCCCATTTATGTCAATTTTAAGACCTTTCGTGCCATTAAGGTGTCGATTTTTTCCTGGCGAGCGATAGCGAGCCTGTAATTTAAGAGCAACCGGCCTCCGGCCGGGACATTTTTCTACCGAAAAATGTACAAATTTATCTTGAAAGGGGGATCTAGGGGGTGTAATTTTAAGCTTGATGACAACGTAGGGAACAAACTAAAAACCTCCCCTTTATTGCTGTACATATTACCGCTTTTTGTGTACTTCATGTTATGCCTTTTCACTTGAGACTTACAAGAACCGCCTAGATAAATACTTGGCGGTTCCATGTCATCTCAACCAGTAGACCATTTCAACCAGTAGCTCTCAACCAGTGCCAAATTAACCCAGACCAACCAAACCAGTGCCAAAATATAGTACTAACCTAACCGTATTGGTTGATTTGGTACTGGTTGAAATGGTCTACTGGTTGAGTTGACCGGTCACCATACTTCAACCCTCAACTTAACACGGTTTATTTGGCCAATAACTCTAGTAATGCAGAAATACCACAGCTTGCTAATAAATACAATTGCTGTGGACTTTTTGTTTTTTACCCATGGCCAACATTGTATTTTTACTATTATTTTAGTTTTCAAGATTTTAGATGTAGAATTAGTAAATTAGAATGTATTCGGTGAGACTTTTTCTATTGCACTAGACATATCGAAAGCCTTCGATAGAGTCTGGCATAAATCGTTAATTTCTAAACTACCCTCCTTCGGTTTCTATCCCTTCATCTGTGCCTTTGTCTCTAATTTCCTTTCCGGCCGTTCCATAGCTGCGGTTGTGGACGGCCATTGTTCACTTCCTCACCTTATAAACTCCGGTGTTCCTCAGGGCTCTGTCCTATCTCCTATTCTCTTTCTAATTTTTATAAATGATCTCCTTAACTGTACCTTAATTCCCATCCATTCATACGCAGACGACTCAACCTTACACTACTCCATTAGTTTTTCAGAACGCCCCAGCCAGCAATCCCTCAACGACAAACGTAATGAAGCCATAGAACTCTTAAATTCTGATCTAAATACTATTTCCAATTGGGGCAGAGAAAACCTTGTTAACTTTAATGCTTCCAAAACCCAATTTCTCCATCTATCTACCCGTCAGGATCTTCCAGCGGACTATCCCTTGTTCTTCAACAATACAAAAATCAACCCTTCATCTTCTCTCAATATTCTTGGTGTCTCTTTTTCTTCTGCTCTCATTTGGAAGGACCATATTACCAGTCTTGCTAAGGCAGCCTCCCAGAAGCTGGGTGTGCTCAACCGCCTTAGGGGGTTCTTTTCCCCTGCACAGCTTCTTGCTCTGTACAGGGGCATAGTGCGCCCTTGTATTGAGTATTGTTCACATGTGTGGGGAGGTTCCTCTCACACCGCTCTCCTAGACAAAGTTGAAAGAAAGGCTTTTCGTATCATTAACTCCCGTCCACTCACCAACTCTCTGCAATCTCTCTCTCTCTCCGCCGCAATGTTGCATCTCTCTCGCTATTCTATCGCTACTATAATAATCAGTGTTCCTCAGAGCTATCCCAGTGCATACCACCTCCTTTACGTAGGGCACGTGGTACCCGTCTTGCAACTCAATCCCACCCCTACTCTGTGCAACTCTCCAACCCAAGAGTGAAACGTTACTCTCAAACTTTCTTCTACTCAATATCTGAGCTCTGGAACTCTCTCCCAGAATCAGTCTTTCCCTCTTCCTATGACTTAAATTGCTTCAAACTCCGTGTGTCCAGGCATTTTGGCTCGAACGTCCCTTGATTTTGGCCCTGTCACTCTTTCAACTATGGGGGAGGCACTCGCTATAGGCAGTTATGCCTTTTGCCTCCCTCAATCACATAGAAAAAAAAAAAAAAAAAAAAAAAAAAAAAAAATGCAAATTAAGAGGGATGACCGGCTTTTTGTTCTGTCCTTTTCTATCTTTCTCTGGCTTGTATCCATTTGGCCCCATTCAGCCTACTGTTTTAAGACGTTTATCCCCATCCAGGTGTCAATGTTTTACTGGTGAGCGATAGCGAGCCAGCATATTTTTTATTTTGGTTTGACAGCAGGCTAAATTTGTACATTTTTCGATAGAAAAATGTCTCCGGCGAAGCCGGATTTCTTCATATAATGCTGGCTCGCTATCGCTCGCCAGGAAGAAATCGACACCTAGATGGGGATAAACGTCTTAAAATAGTTGGCTGAATGGGGCCGAATGGATACAAGCCAGAGAAAGAGAGAAAAGGACCGAAATAACAAAAAGCAGGGTCACCCCCCTTAATCTCCTTGCATCCTAACCTATCCGACATGTCAGGTCAGTTTGTCCATATACAGTATATCTTGAAGGGGGGGGGGGGGGGGATTGTTATGATGCTTGATGGAGGTCTAGGGAGGAAACTAAAAAAGATGGTTCCATAGGGATTGGGCCCAAACGGAATTGGGCCCATACGGGATTGGGCCCATACGGGATTGGGCCCATACGGAATTGGGCCCATACGGGATTGGGCCCATACGGGATTGGAACCTAATCTAAGTGGGCCCAATCCCGTGGTCACCATAAAAGATAATAAACAGGTGAAGAAAAAGAGCAAATAAATACGCCCATCTCCCCCTTTAAGGAAATTTCCACTTGAGGGATTTTTGTCTGGACTCCTTTCTCCCTCATGTTTAGCCCCATTGCTTTTCTAATTTTAAGACGTTCGCCCCATTATTTTGACGATTTTAAGAACTTTCGACCCATTTCTGTCAATTTTAAGACCTTTCGTGCCATTTAGGTGTCGATTTTATCCTGGCGAGCGATAGCGAGCCTGTAATTTAAGAGGAACCGGCTTTCAGCCGGGAAATTTTTCTACCGAAAAATTTACAAATTTATCTTGAAAGGGGTTC